>CM022303.1:618538663-618925685 GCA_011799875.1 Thinopyrum elongatum
GTGAGAGGGTTACGGCAATAAAGGATGCCTTCGTGTACAAAATGGACAATCTCTTTCGAGTGAGAGGGTTACGGCAATAAAGGATGCCTTCGTGTACAAAATGGACAATCTCTTTCGAACTTCATGTACAAAATGGACAATCTCTTTCGAAGTATCAGGGTTTCGGACGAAAACTCATCTGTTACAAAGGCATTTCATTTTTTATAACTTATTTCTACTCCAGACTTTTTGTGCATTCAGTATGCACCATTCAAAGCCACATCATCAGTTTTCACCCCTTTCTGACTTCATTTGCTATTTTTCATGCATTTACTGATTATTTTTGGGCTAAATGACCCTGAAATTGAAAAGCACTAAAAATGAACTCTGAAAAGATCGAAAGTTGGCATGGTATCATCATTTCACCCACATAGCATGTGCTAAAAAGTTGAGAGGGTTACGGCAGAAATTGGATGCACTTCATGTACAAAATGGACAATCTCTTTCGAAGTATCAGGGTTTCGGACGAAAACTCATGTGTTACAAAGGCATTTTATTTTTTATAACTTATTTTAACTCCAGACTTTTTGTGCATTCAGTATGCACCATTCAAAGCCTAGCCATCAATTTTTGACCCTTTCTGACTTCATTTGCTATTTTTCGTGCATTTACTAATTTTTTTGACCTAAATGACCCTGAAATTGAAAAGTACTACAAACGAACTGTGAAAAGGTTAAAAGTTGGCATGGTACCATCATTTCACCCACATAGCTTGTGATAAAAAGTTTAGAGGGTTACGGCAAAAACTGGATGCACTTCGTGTACAAAATGGACAATCTCTTTCAAAGTATCAGGGTTTCGGACGAAAACTCCTTTGATACAAAGGCATTTCATTTTTTATAACTTATTTCAACTCTAGACTTTTTGTGCGTTTAGTATGCACTATTCAAAGCCACGTCATCAATTTTCAACAATTTCTGACTTCATTTGCTATTTTTCATGCATTTACTGATTTTTTTTTTAGCTAAATGACCCTGAAATTGAAAAGCACTACAAATGAACTCTGAAAATGTTGAAAGTTGGCATGGTACCATCATTTCACCGACATAGCATGTGCTAAAAAGTTGGGAGGGTTACGACAAAAACTGGATGCACTTCGTGTACAAAATGGACAATCTCTTTCGAAGTATCAGGGTTTCGGACGAAAACTCATTTGTTACAAAGGCATTTCATTTTTTATAACTTATTTCAACTCCAGACTTTTTGTGATTTCAGTATGCTCCATTCAAAGCCACGTCATCAATTTTCAACCCTTTCTAACTTCATTTGCTATTTTTCATGCATTTACTGATTTTTTTGAGCTTAATGACCCTGAAATTGAAAAGCCCTACAAATGAGTTCTGAAAAGGTTGAAAGTTGGCATGGTATCATCATTTCACCCACATAGCATGCGCTAAAAAGTTGAGTGGGTTACGGCAAAAACGGGATGCACTTAATGTACAAAATGGACAATCTCTTTCGAAGTATCAGGATTTCGGACGAACACTCATCTTTTACAAAGGCCTTTCATTTTTTATGACTTATTTCAACTCCAGACTTTTTGTGCATTCAATATGCACCATTCAAAGCCACGTCCTCAATTTTCATACCTTTCTGACTTCATTTGCTATTTTTCATGCATTTACTGATTTTTTTAGCTAAATGACCCTGAAATTGAAAAGCACTACAAATGAACTCTGAAAAGGTTGAAAGTTGGCATGGTATCATCATTTCACCAACATACCATGTGCTAAAAACTTGAGAGGGTTACGGCAATAACTGGATGCACTTCGTGTACAAAATGGACAATCTCTTTCGAAGTATGAGGGTTTCGGACGAAAACTCATCTGTTACAAAGGCATTTCATTTTTTAAACTTATTTTAACTCCAGACTTTTTGTGCGTTCAACATGCACCATTCAAAGCCACGTCATCGATTTTCAACCCTTTTTGACTTCATTCGTTATTTTTATGCATTTAATGAATTTTTTGAGCTAAATTACCCTGAAATTGCAAAGCAGTACAAATGAACTCTGAAAAGGTTGAAACTTGGCATGGTATCATCATTTCACCCATATAGCATGTGCTAAAAAGTTGAGAGGGTTACGGCAAAAACTGGATGCAGTTCGTGTACAAAATGGACAATCTCTTTTGAAGTATAAGGGTTTCGCACGAAAACTCATCTATTACAAAGGCATTTCATTTTTTAAACTTTTTTTAACTCTAGACTTTTTGTGCGTTCAACATGCACCATTCAAAGCCACATCATCAATTTTCAACCCTGTCTGACTTCATTCGCTATTTTTCATGCATTTAATGAATTTTTTGAGCTATAAAACTAAAAGAGCTAAACATAATCTATTTTTGATTAAAACACCCATTAAAATAACCTAAAGCAAAAAGATTCACTCAAAAACTCTAAATATTTGGCGGTAAGTAGAAAAAAAAGAAAATAAATAAAGCAAAAAACAAAACAAAAAAACTGGACTACAAATTAAAAAATTAACAAAAAATGCCCGCCTACTAGGCCACCACGGCCTGCATACGACTAGAAACCCAACTACTAGTTGGGCCAGGATGCAGGCCCGCGGGGCAAGTAGGCGCCACAGGGCAGAGAGAGGTTCGTTAGGCCCACAGGCCTGCTTTAGAGAGGAGCTCTAGGTTGCAGCCGCGGCGGGGCTTATAAACAGGTCTGGGCGCCCTTCGCTTGGCGAGGTGGGACTAAACATCCACCGCACCGCGGCTGTGCCAGGAACAGGCCTTTAGTCCCGGTTGGTGGCTCCAACCGGGACTAAAGGCCCCTTTAGTCCAGGTGCGAGGCACCAACTGGGACTAAAGGCATGGGCTTCCCGCCGCTCGGCCTGGTGAAATTCACCATTAGTCCCGGTTGGTGGCTCCAACCGGGACTAAAGGGCCTTTAGTCCTGGTTGGAGCCACCAACCGGGACTAAAGGTCTTGTATATAACAAGCACTTGCAATTTTTTTCCAAAATCCATCTGCATTTCCCCCGACGATGCTGAACACCTCGACGCCGCTAGGCTGCCGGAGCTCGCCGCCGCCCCCGGGCCCGTCCTCGTCGTCGCCGCCCCCTACGCCGGCCGCCCGCGCCTTCCTCCTCGAGCCCCGATGCTGCTTGCCCTCCTCCCCGAGCGCCGACACCGCCCGAGCATCGCCGCGCCCCCGAGAGCCCATCCTCGTCGCCGACCAGACCTCCTCGCCGGCCCTCCTCTTCGAGCCCTCATCGCCCCCGCTCCTCGCCGACACCCTGCCCGCCCCGACCCCCTCCTCCTCCTCGTTGTGAGCTAGCCCTCTTTTTTTCCTTTTTTTTTCATTTTTTGGAACTGTTAGATTCATGGATGCATGGATGTGATATATATGTTCTGTGAGATGTTGATCTTGCTATGTGAAACTTAGTTCAAATATAGAACATGAATGTGATATGTTAGCTGTTTTTCAATGTGAGATGTTGATCTTGCTATATGGTGATAGAAATTAGTGTTCATTTTGTCCTTTTGTCATAGAAATTAGTGTGAAATTAATGGTGATAGAAATCCAGTGAGCATATAAACTAGATCATAGAAATTAGTGTGGAATTTTTGTTCAAAGAAATGGTGATAGAAATCGAGTGAGCATATATAAACAAATTGAAGAACAAAATTAGTGTGGGAGTATGTATTTTTTTGTGTAGATGAATGTAGATGGATAGATGTTATATATTGATGTATGTTAGAACGATGGATGAATAGAAATGTTAGATAGATATGGATGTTAAATGAATCGATGTGTTAAATGGATGAATAGAAATGTTAGGTTTCTTTTTTAATGTACTTTGTTTTCATAAGAAATGTTAGATAGATAGGGATGTTAAATGTTAATGAGTTGTAAAAGTTTCTTAAATATGAGTAGCATAATAAAATGATAATTATTGCATAGGAATTTGTTTTCATAAGAATTTGTTCTCGACGCCGACGATGCCCGGCATGCATCCTCCTCGTCGACTCGGTGGCGACAACCTGCTTGAGAGGCGCCATATCCGGGACTGGGCTCCGCCGGGCTGGCACTGGGAGGTGCTACCTTCCGGGACGCGCAGCTTGGTGAGGAACCGGGCTCCTGTCGTCGACCCGGAGCTTCTTTGGTGGCGGTCGCGTGGGCCACTTTTAGTGCGGAGGCAGCCGGCCCCCGAGGAGGTGGTACATCGCCGTGTTCGGGAGGAGGACGAGCACGTCCTTCGCTACATGGTTGCGTTGGACATCAGGTTCTCCAATACCTGGCAGGTTCTTCAGGGATCTCACCCAAGCTATGATCCTGTGATGGTTCCTTCTCTTTGGGTGTCCACCGCCCGCGCCTCAGGAACCGCGAGTGAACTAGATTATTCGATAATATTCGATCTGTATTAGCTAGTGATGATGTTATATGATAATATTCGAGATGTATTAGAGTGATAATACTCGAGATGTATTCGAGATTATATTCTATAATATTCGAGATGTATTCAAGATTATATTCGATAATATTCGATGATGCATATTATCTGGATTATTCAAGATGTATTAGTGATATTATTCGAGATGCATATTATCTACTATGATCCAGTTTTTGCTTATTGATTGCATTCTAATTTGAATACTAAATTGTTTTATCTTTCTTTTGGATTAGTTAAGCTATGGACGATACCGGCAGAGACGGAGACGAGATCATGTTCGACATCATACGCTTCCCGAGCCTAGAGAATGAACCTGAAGATGACGGCTCACAATATCTGAACAATTCCGGTGAGGGAATATTTGAGAAAGAACCAAGAGACGAAGGCCACACAAACAATGATGGCGAAGGAAATGATCTTCAATTAACAAAGACCAGCGAGGTATATATAAGGCCTCTGGTGATCATTACATGCTTTAATTTATTTGTGTATATATATATATATATATTAACAAATCTTTCTTCTTTTAGCCCTCCGGATCGAGCAATTCTTCTACAAGCAGGGCAGTATGAGGCCCGGCCAAAAGGTTGCAGCCTGGCATAAAGTACAACATCGATGTGATCAAACCATGTGGCGAACCGCTTCCTCCTAAAAAGAATGCGGACAAATTTAAGCGCCAGTGCGGAGTTATTGTCAGGGACCAAATCCCGACCTCCGTTCAAGAATGGAATAAGCCAAAGGGAGATCGAGGAGTTAGTTTTGTCTCCGAAAGAGCGAAAGATCTGCTTTGGGAATCGCTCATGTCACATTTCACCCTACAAGAGCATTTGACAGACGCAGAACGGGAGAGCGTCAAGAAGAGTGCTCTTAAGAAGATGGCCACACAATTCTGCAACCACAAGAAAAGAATATGGAAAGGCTACGAAGAAGCAGGAAAGCAGACTCCAGAATTCACTGGAGCACTGGAGAAGGCAAAAGATCACTGGGACTCTTTTGTGAAGTTCAAGGAATTGGAAGCAGCTAAGGAACGGCCGAGGAAAAACAAGATTAATGCTGCGAAAAAGAAGTTTCACCATGTTATGGGCCCAGGTGGCTACCAGGTCGGCCGGCCTAAGTGGGATGAATCTGAGGAACAGATGCTTGCTGCAGGGGTCACTCCAATTACATTGGTTTGGCCCGACAGGTGCAGGACTTGGTTTTATGCGCATGGGGGAAAGTTGGACCCAAAGACAGGGCTGATTATGGAGCGGGCAAGTCTTAAAGAAGCCTCCAACACTTTACTTGTTGCAATAGAAGAGGCTTGAATGGGGGCGTTTAAGCCTGAGAGAGAGAATGACGAGCTTACGCGCGCCCTGAAGAATCCTGAACACCCGGGACGAACACAAGGCAAAGGCGTTGTTCCGTGGGTTGAGGGGTTTGCGGAGTGGAACCCCACTTACAGAAGCCGTGCGAGAAAGAAGAAGCAGGAGGAGGAGTAGAAGAAGCTGGAGGAGGAGCAGAGGAAGCAGGAAGCAGACCGCCTTCAACAGGTAGAATCAAAGCACACGGAGTTGGAACGCGGTTTCATGCGGCAGCAGGAGCAGATCGACACACTTAGCCAGGAAAGGCAGCGACAGCAGCAAGCAGATCCAGCATTGGATAGCACCGTCCCATCTAGGCCGAAAAGCAGCGTGGGTTCCACGGGGGTGCCGGCCGATGATGCACTGCTGGCTAGATACCTCGTGAATGATATCAAAGAGACGACAACTTATGAGCTACACGTGAAACTGAAGAACATATCCATGAAGGTGGCGGACGGCTATGCTTTACAAATCCCCCTGAAGCAACCTTCCATGGAAATCCGATTACAGCTGGCTATGCTCGTGTCGGGGGTGGATGAAGTGATGACGGGATATGACTCACTAGAGCTTGACTTTCTTGGAGGTGAAGGGGAGCGCACACTGGGAGAAGACGGACGTGGTGTCATTCTATGGAGAAAGGATTGCATCGTCTTTCCAAGGCCACCGACTCCTCCTCCAAGTCTGCCGCGTCAGCCGGCTCCACCTCCAAGTCCGCCGCGTCAGCCAACTCCAACCCACCCCGAGACAGAGCGCGGCGCTAGTCCGCCACTGCGTCAGACGACTCCACCCCACCTCGAGATGGAGCCCATCAGCGCGAGTCTGCCATATCGATCTCGGGCACGTCAGCCTTCTCCAAAGTGGAACAGAGCACCAAGGAAGAAAGCTTCTCCTCCTGCCAAAAAGAAGTTGACTTACGACAGGACCGGCGAGGAAAACAACGAGGTCGTCGAGGCCGAAGTGAAGGCCCAGTTTGCACCGAAACCGCCCCCGCCGCCAAAGGAGAAAATACCCGAAGAAGTCATAAAACACTTTGTGGATATGGCTCAACCGGCTGTGAAGAGAATGGAATCAGACTATGAGCGCTCTATTAAGAAGTCATATCGTGCACAAAAAGATAAGGAGTCGAGCTCGAGCCAAGCAGGTAGTAATAAAAGCAGGAAAACTGTTCCCCAGCTGGGAGAACAAGCAGTGCAATCGACCCCCCCCCCCCCGCTCATTGTACAATCACATATGAGTACCGTCGATAAGCCGGAAATAACCGACGCTCATAGATAGATGGCTAAAGAGGCCAGTGTCACTGTTGAACAACTCCTAGGCATCGAGGATATCCCCGGGATTGAAGAGGAGGAACTAGCATGGAAATATGTCCCCGGCCAACCTCTGGTCAGGCCTGAGGAGGTCCCGCTTCTATCAACGAAAATGCGCAGATTGCATGAATGGTACCTAAGAGAAGTAAAGGTCGGGCGAGAGAGCATCATGGTGAAAGTCAAGCCAGATCATTACTTCAATGGAAAAGATCTGTGGATTGAGTTGCCAGAACTTTTTCAGTTATTCAATCAAGACGCACTGGACAAATCTCTCGTCAGTTGCTATTGTCTGTTAGTGATTTCTTTCTGTAATTTAAGTCTCTAGCTCAGCTCGTTCATTGCATGTAATTATACTCACTATATTCTTTTGTGTGGTATATATTATGCAGAATGAAGATGTTTGAAATGAAAAGAGATGGAATCTATGGCATTGTGTTCATTGACCCAAATACCATTTTTGAAAAAGTGGTAGATGAAAATCCCGAAGAGACAGAGGCCAACTTGCTAATGTTTTTGAAGGAACTAAATGCCAAACTAGAAATAGTACTTCCTTACAACTTCAAGTGAGTATTACTGTCTTGTACTACAAATTCTATTATGCTTATTCGATGTTAAGTGTAGTTGATGAGTCATGCATGCCCGCTTATACAAACATGTGCGCAGTTTCCACTGGATCCCGCTAATCATTAGAGTTGACGCGGGAAAAGTTGAAGTACTGGACTCACTATGTAAAGACCCTCAAGAACACTACAGCCTATATTTGATGCTCAACAGGTAATTTCAATCATTATCGCACTATGTCGGCCTCTTTAGTTCATTTCATGATATCAAGTAATTAATTAATAACTTCTTTATTCATTTTCTTTGCCGGGCAGGGTTTGGACAAAGTTCACCGAACAGATGGTCGGTGCATGGGCACCAAAGCTGAAATGGGTGCGATCCAAGGTAATTAAGTAGTACTAGGTATGTCCGCGCATCTATTTAATTCTAGTTTCAATACCATTATGTATCTGATGGAATTCTATTCTCGTAAAGTGCATGAGGCAGGAAAAGGGGAATAATTTATGTGCATACTACGTTTGCGAGAATATTCGCGTTATGACATCCGAAAGGAGCACATCTGCAAGACAACTTTGGGTACGTTTGCCAGAACACTATTCATAATTTTTTAATCATGATCTACTATATATACACACAACTAATATATTCATATTGATCTCCTTCTTTAATTAAAGATGATGGAGATGTGGCAACAGCTCCTACCAAAGGACCGCATACGAGCACTTCAAGAGGAAATGTCGGAATTTTTGCTTGAGCAGGTCATAGCTCCCGACTGCGAATACCATTTCACCTAATGCCTGCATGTAATGATTTGCAAATTGTAGGAGAAATTGTATATACCAAATTATATATATATATATATATATATATATATATATATATATATATGTATGTATGTATGCATGGTCGTATGAGAAATTCTATGATATATGTGATTGGTTTTACGAGAAATTCTATTATATATGCATAACGTGTACAGTATGTAGTAGCAGTGGAGATTGTCATGTCAGTCACTAAACCATAAACCGTAAAACACAAAAAGAAAAAGAATTAAATGGAAAACACAAAATAAAATAAACCCTAAACCCCTAAACCTCTAGTCCCGGTTGGTGTAATCAACCGGGACTAAAGGTCCCCAGCCCCCCGCGCGCGCTGCCGGCCACGTGGAAGGGATTTAGTCCCGGGCCGTGGCTAACCGGGACTAAAGGGTGGTGGCCTTTAGTCCCGACTTATTAGTCCCGGTTGCTGAACCGGGACTAAAGGCCCTTACGAACCGGGACTAATGGCCGATCCTCTACTAGTGAGTGGTGTACTACAGAACGCAGGTTCAAACCTCACCATACCTTGTTTAATTTCAACATAGTTCGTCCTATGCTCAACTCATTTTATGTTGGACCGCCGTGTTGGGGACATGACAGCTCCGATTTTCCGCATCCAACCTTGTGACAAAGGGCATACCAATACCATGCTCTTCTTGCCACCACAGTCGTTGCCACACATTGCACGCTAAATGGTCCAAAGTAGACGCCCAAATATCCCCTGATCATCAATCCTTGTATGTATGTGATGTACGTACATACAAAAGCTCAAACCATGCATGCATAGGCCGCTGAAACAGTAGAAATCGTACTGCATGGTATGGCAGTCTGTCAAAGGAAACTCATATGGCTAGCAAGAAACCTCACAATTTTACTACAACCACGCTACCCTACACGATCTATGGTACAGTGATAGCTATATGAGGACCTACAAATGTGAGTAACTTTACATACAAAGATGCATCTCTATATATTTACACAGGGGGCCATCGATCACATCAGAGCCAAGATGAGACAGTGAGGTCGAGGTTCAGGTCAAGGTGCAGACCAGCGGTGTCTGAGCGGCGGCGGCCGTCGGCTCCTCGATCCCTCGCCGGCACGGCGGCAGACTCCTCGGTGGTCGTGCTCGAGACATCGGCGTCACTGCTCACGACCATGGCCTCCTCCTCACACCGGCCGATCGACAGCTTCAGGTCACATCCCGCCGTCGGCTGCTGATTCTTCTGACGTGCCCAGCCGGTCGCCTGCAATAACATTATCCATGTCAGGCGGATTAATATTTTCCAGTGCTGATATTACAACAGAACTGGAGACTGGACGGTCAATACACGGCAGCGTGTTTATGCCATGGTGGTAGTTTGGCGGAGTCTGCTGCCTGCCACCTAACGAACTACTGCTAACAAAATGAAGCTTCTAGCTAGGCAACATATAGCACATGCAAGTATGAACGTTTGATGGCTTGATGCACATATAGTACTCCTAGGTTTTTATAAAAATGGAGTAGTTTATTTGCGTAATCTTTGCTTCCTCTGGATTTGTTCATAGGTTTTTATACGTATACGTTTACTCATGCTTTTCTCTAGCTAACAAGACAAAAAGAAACGCTTCATTGCTAGTATTTCTACCTTCTCTGATGGCATGATGGAGTTCCATGACAGCCTCCCTCTACTCTGCTCCCAGCTCCTGAAAACCTCTTCGATCGACGGTCTGCACAACCAGTACGTTTGATTAACAACTCGATCGGTTACACACACGAACACACCAATTACAGTTAAAGAACTGAATTAGCAACCATTTTTGGTACTCACATTTGGTACGGCGGCGATGAGCGGTGGCCGTGGGGAGGCACGCTGCAAGAAGAAGCGTCGATTCTGTCCGAAGCCGGCCTCCCATGGCCATTCCACGACGTGTCGACGGCACGGTGACCCCGACGGCGATCCACATGCGCATTGGGTGGACCACCGTTGCTGTTGGTGTTGCTAGAGCTTGATCTGTACATCTGGAGATGGCTCTTGACGTGAGATATGCTCACTCCCTTGGTGCCCATCAGCTGAAGAATTCGCTTCGGGGTTGCCTCTGCAGACGATTAAGATATGTGAAGAGAATGTCAACACCGGATACTCTAAAAAAAAGAATGTCAACACCAGGCCAGCCGTACGTGTAAGTGAAGAAAGAATTGCTACTCTTGGTTAAAATTTGGATCGGGAGAGCTAGCATGAATGCATGATGGATGCTGGATTAAGGATACACGCGCTTTCGAATTATACTATGGCGTGTGAGGAAGGTTAACCGAAAGATTTTTCTTTGGACGAAATGAGAGGAGAGCTGCCATTTATTGCTAAAGTAACATCGTAGAGAATACGACGAGTTGCACAATTAATTAGCGAGGTCCTTGAGCAGCAAATAATTCGTTGTCAGCCAATAAATAAGGCAGAGAGGGGGGAAAAAATCTCATCTTGTTCATCATGCAAGCATATCACGTGGGGTTTTCTCTCTTTCCTTTACTTCCATGAACTGGAATCAATCCCGGCCTAATTAACCTACCACAACACTAAAGCAAGTACTAAATGGAGAGAAGACTACCATCAATCAATACACACCGACAAAAAAAACACAAAATTTTGATCAGATCGATCGTCCGGCAGTGAAAATAAATGGAATCACCAAGTTTTCATGCTATAAAATGTGCAATTAGACGGTCGCCATGCATATGATGCTTGTGGCCGAGTTGAGAGAGATCTACATCATGTATCTGGGCAGCAAGAAGCAAGAACTGACCGTCCTGGCCGCCGAGGCAGTCGACGGCCTCGATGAACTGCCGGTGCAGCTCCTCCGTCCACCGCATCCGCGGCTCCTCCGACCGGTTGTACTGCCGGACGCCTCTCCTCTCGAACCCTCTCATGCTTTATCGATCTATCTCCCCCTGCTGCTAGAGCTATTGCCCTTCAACTCGATCACAAGCTTCTGGTACACACACAGCCGATGATGCAAGGATCAACAGAATCGAGTTCGAGTGTGGTGGTTTGGCCAAACTATGATGAGAGAGAGAGAGAGAGAGAGAGAGAGAGAGAGAGAGTTAGTTTTGGTTTGGCCAAACTATGATGAACTCTAAGCTGGAGTACTATTTTTTAAGTACAACCGTACTATATAGGGCCGATGGAATGTGTGAATCGGAGAGAGAGAGAGAGAGAGAGAGAGAGAGAGAGAGAGAGAAGGCTGGCTTTCGTGACCCAGTCCAGTCAAACATCCATGCTCACTTAACTTGCTCTCAGAAAGGTAGATACATAGAGAACAGACGCCGGGAAGAATCAAGAGGAACAAGCCCAAATTCGAGAAAAAGTTGGCCTGTCCACACCCACGACGCAGCAAAATTCTTTCACATATAAGCTATATTTATCAGATATACATGGATCGACCCATCGAGATCACGCTATTAACTGATTTGTCTGGGTCTCTTCCCTGCATAGTGACAGGCATACATATGAACAGTCATCCGTTTGACAAAAAAACAAAGACGTTGTCCATTTCCTATGTGAAATTCTAGCTTGTTCAACACATCGCGGCATTGATGATCCGTCGCTCTCCATGTCGCTCAGTTTGACAAACTTACTCAAGAAAACTATATGATGTAGCATTAATAGCAACGTATACGTACGACCTACGTTTGTTGATACATGAGTATGTTGAGCAGACTGCGTACGCAGACTTAATTCAGTCAGAGTCTCAGAGAGTTGGTACACCAAGCTATAGCTGAAATGTTTAGAGTCAATTCAACCCTGTGCATGAAGTGCTAGGATTTCTCCAAGGAAATGGGGAACCGAAGGCACGTAGTGAATTCCGTATATGGCCTTGATGGAATCTTACACTTCGATGCGAAAAGCGCGTGTGAAAGCATGTGGAAATGGCTATATTCGTTTGGAAAATTCAATTTGAAGAAGTATATAGAGAGTTCAAGTTGCTAACTCTATTGGTTGCCTTGTATTGATTGGAGAAAGTGATGGCTAGCTAGACATATATGAACCTTTTAAACTATATAATGTGTATATATGAAAGCCTTAATATGTATGTGTAGGAGGGGAGCATCTATGAATTGGCAAATTCACATAATTATGTCATTTGAATAGTTCCAAGGATCAGATCGACTATGCTGCAAAATTCTCCTCTTCACATGGGATTTATCGACCAACAATTTATATATGTGGCTACTATTGGAACCTTGCAGGATAAAATACCATCAAGTCAAGGTAGCAGTTTGCGATTGCCTATCAACATTGCTGCACCTAGCAAAGCTAGTGACGTCACCATCAAAGAAAATGAAGCATTCTCTACGTAAGGGAAATGAATTGTGGACTTTGGGACCACATTCTTAGGCCAGGGAAAAGGAGAAAAAGGTTGCATTCGTCTCAATCAACAAATCCAGATTCGTGGATGCATTCCCGTTAAGTGTAAATTGGCCCTTTGAAATTCTATCCCTAGCAAGCTAGATATAGCTAGTCAGAAATTAATTCATCTATGATCTTGTGTGGAAGTGTGATTTCTTGCCTACTCGGTCGTTTAGATGAACCTAAACTGTACATAAGAACAAAAAATCGGTACATAAAGTTTCACAAGAATTTTGAGAAATCTCATATGTATTCAATAAATTATCTTGCAAGTTATGTGTATATGGATATCATGAGATGATTTTTTTAAACAACAAATATTACTACTTGAGACCTGTAGAATAATCAAGCTTGAGTTGTTTTTCATCCATAAAAAGTTTGTGTTGCTTTTGAATGTTGTTTACGTCTTTCTCTTGCACAAGGATGGAATGTGAGGGTATTTAACACATTAAATATATAGATAAAAGTCTATTCTGAACACAAAATTATTGGCTTGGTTTTTTTAACACGTGCTTGGTCTTACTTCGAAACCAAACTATATAGTTGTCTAAATTAAAGCTTAAACTTTCTAAACCTGTTTAAATAAACCCTAGTTCTGTTTTGAAAAATGATTTTGTCTTTCTAGACTTTCAAAATGTGAAAAACTTCATGTATATAAAGAGTGTTATCAAATGATAACCGACACAAAATCATTAGAAAGTAAAGCTATTTGTGTCATGTGCAAAACTGACAAGAGAGATTCATTTATCTTTTGTGTTTCTTGTATGGAACATAGATGATCATGTTGGCTATTTGTTTGTTTTTTCATGTTCTTACTTTGTAGAATTCTCCACACTCGGGAATCTTTTCATATGTTGTGAGCATCTTACAATATGAAACCCTTTCAAACGCCAAGCCAGTTATTTATGGTGGTTTTGTATCCATGAGATTTCAGAAGAGAGTTTAAATAATCATGGACATGGGGATGCTACGTAAAGATCAAGAACCAACAAGATGCATTACTTCACTTCTATATATATTCTTGCACATGACGCAAACATTTTTTTATGAAATTGTATGTGTTATATGTGACGCCCTCGGCTTAATCGTGCACTAACCATACACGCAAATGCACATGATCAAGCCTAAGGACTCACTTGAAGGAATCAGAACACAACTCTAAAACATAAATAAAGTCATACAAGCTTTATATTACAAGCCAGGGGCCTCGAGGGCTCGAACACATAAGCTCGCTCACAAGCGTCAGCGGAAGCATCAGATATCTGAGTACAGATATAAAAGATAAAACAGATAAGCCTTTAAGAAGGCGGGGCAAAAGAAAAACACTATGATCAAAAAGGCGCAGGCCTCCTGCCTGGGACTCTCCGATCCTACTCCTGGTCGTCGGCAAGCTCGTAGTAGTAACCACCCTCGGGGTGGTAGTAGTAGTCGTCGGCGGGGGCAGCTGTCTCAGGGGCTCCTTCATCTGGTTGCATCAAACGGATATGGGGAAAAAGAGGAAGCAAAGCAACCGTGAGTACTCATCCAAAGTACTCAGCAAGCAAGAATCTACACTACATATGCAACATTATCAAAGAAAGACTGTATATGTGGACTGGGCTGCAGAAATGACAGAATAGAGAGAAGGCCTAGTCCTATCGAAGACTAGCATCTTCAGCGGTCTTGCAGCATTAGAAGAGTGTAGATTAGTACAGTATAAAGTAGTAGCAGTAATCAGTATCAACCTTGCCCAGAGATCCTTCCTCGACTCCCTGCGAGAAAGCAATCCCAGAGCCCTAGTATTCATTTCTATCCGGTTCTAGTTGTATCGATCGGGATACAACTCCGAGCGTCCGTTACCGAGGATCCGGCTATGCATAGATTAGTTCTTCCCTGCAGGGGTGCACCAACTTATCCACCACGCTCGATTAACTCCGGCCGGACACACTTTTCTGGGTCATGCCCGGCCTCGGCCAAACAATACGCCGCAATCCGACCTAGGCTTAACAGAGAGGTCAGCACGCCGAACTAAACCTATGCCCCCAGGGGTCTTGGGCCATCGCGCCGGACGCTCCTGCACGTTGCGAACACGGCCGGTGAGCAGACCTAGCCCCCCTTATACAAGTGCAGGGCGTTACCAGTCCAACCCAGCGTGCGCCGCTCAGTCGCTGACGTCTATTAAGCTTTGGCTGATGCATACGACGCAGAGTGCCCATAACTGTTCCCACGTGATGGTTAATGCTATCGGGCCAAAGGCCCACTCGGATCAAATATCCAAATCGTTAGTGTATTGGGGTTATGCGGTAACGAGCAGAGACTCACGATCGATGTGACCCCGTCGCCCCGTCTCGAGAACTTGCGGCAAGGGCTAAGAATGCCCGGCCACGCCTCGTATTTATCTCACGGGCACCCTCCACGTCAACCCGTCTCCATATCACTCGCCACTTAGGCTCACGCGGGTACCCCTCAGGGTCGACCCACTATCACCATGGTTCTGTGTTAAGTCAAAGTAACCGTGTGTCCAAACACCAGGGGGAAACCCAAGGAATCACCCTCGATGGATTCCACCTGATGTAGTCGTCAAGGTGAACTCGGAGGAATCACCCTCGATGGGTTCACACTTGAGGTGTCGCACGACAGCGTCGTTATCGGGAGTGGTGAAGGAGGAATCACCCTCGATAACCACGACCAGATAGCTACTCTACAGAGTTAACATCAGAAGTGCTAAACGAGGTATCACCCTCGGCACTCGATAGTAACGCTGCAGTGTCGTACAACTAGGGGGGTGATGTGCGGTGCCGGGGCCTGGTTGTCGATCACGTTGATCGAGTCATCTGATAATCCAGCGGGGCAACTGGGACAAAGTGGGGTCTCTATCCAGCCTATACTAAGCAGTTTAGGATAAGCAGGTAAGGTATCAATAGCAGGTTACAATAAACAGGCTATACATCATAAATAGGATAAACAGTAGCAGCATCATTTTCTAGTGCAAGCATAAGAGAGAAAGAATAGGCGATATCGGCATGTTCAAAAGGGGAGGTGCTTACCTGGAAGCTCTACGGCAAAAGCAAGGTCGTCAATGGTGTCGTCGGGCTCCTGAGCTGCGTCGGTCTCGGGGTCTACCGAGAGAGAAGAGGGGGAGGAAACAGATAAATACACAACAAACATATGCAAACAATATGCATGACATGCCTAAATGATATGCAGAGGTGTTCTACTGCCTAACTAAATGATTTAGTTAATTTAGGAATTTGTTTGGATTTATTTTATTAAAGTAGAGCACTATTCATTTATCGAAAACAGTCAAAAGTTCCATGTTCAGGTAGTTAGGGGCATCTGACAGCAATACGAAGGGCATATTCAGATTCGTCTCGTCATTCTGAGCAACTTTCATGTACAAAGTATTTTCATCCGAGCTACGGTTTATTTTCTATGATTTTCCAAAGATTTAATCATTTTCTGAATTTATTTAATCATTTTAAATCAACATTATCCAGAATAGTATGGGATGATGTCAGCATGACGTGTGTGTGACGTCAGCAGTCAACTGTGCGGTTGACTGGAGTCAAACCTGGCATATGGGTCCAGTGGGACCACATGTCAGTGACTGTGGCACTAACAGAGGGGTTATTCTAAACTAATTAGGTTAATTAGTGGGTGGGCCCCAGTAGTCAGTGAGTGATTAGCATTTAAATTAATTAATTAACATATTATTTATTTAACTAAAATCGTTTAATCAGGCGGGACCCACATGTCAGTGGGCCACGGCACCCAGTCAGCAGTTGACCCAGTCAACTGGGTCAACTGGGGCCCGTGGGGCCCGTGGTCAGTCTCACAGGAGGCTGCCACATCGGCGCCAGGTCGGACGCCGGCCGAAGACGCGCCGGAGTTGGCTCCGGCGAGCCAAACGCGACGGCGCACGTCGGGAGGGGTTCGGGTTTCGCGCACAGGGGGTTTTCGGGGCCGTGGCTTGGTGCGTTCAACGTGGCTCGGTGTCCGCGGCAGTGAGCTCGGGCGCCGGTGGAACTAGCACTAGCGGGCTCGAACGGCGGCGGGGAAAGCGGGAGGAGAAGGCGGAGCTCACCGGGAGGCTACAAAAAGCCGGCGGGGGGTTTAGTAGCTGCAGGGAGGTCGGGGATGGCCGGAGTTCGTCGGCGTACGAGACGAGGTGGCCGGCTCGATCCGCCCAATGCCGAGCCCGTCATCTCCAATGGCTCGGCTCAGGCAACACAGCGGAGGGCGGTGGAGCTTCTTGACATCTCACCGGGGCTCGGGGTCGTCAGAGTGCGCGGGATCAACGGCGGCGATGGCTGGCGCTTTCGGGCGCGCCCAAACGAGAGCGAGGGAGGGGACGAGAGGGGGATCTGGTGGGCTAGGGTTTCGGGGGAGGACGAGAGGGGCTCGGGGCAGCACTTGACCGCGATGGGAGCCGCGGGATGCGCGACAGCGCGACGGGCGTCGCCGTGTCGGCAGGCGCGTGCGACAACGCGGGATGAGGAGGACGACGTGGCTAGGTGGGCTGGGCTGGTTCCTGTAGCTCACAGGCCTAAGTGCACAGTAGTCATTAGGCCTTTTTCTAATTCTTATTTTCTGTTTTCTATTTTGCTAATTGTTTAGCCACTAAACTACTTTTACAAAATAAGTGACGTAGCACATAAATTGCAGTGCATTATTATCTACCACCAAAAGCTGGTTTGGGTAAGATATAATTTCATATTTAATTTAGATTAAATAAAAGGTTAATAAATGTTGCTGTTAGCCACTGTTTGAGGTTGTTAGGGTTACTTAACTAATCCCCGTTGATGTTGTTTACAATTTTATAATTGCCTCTGAATTAATTGCTATTTAATGAACATTTTAGTTTCCAACTTGGAACAACTTTTGTTTTCACTTTAAATTAAATTGAAGTTTGAATTAGGAGTTTGAAATGCAATATGATGCAAATGATGACTAGGCACTGTTAAACTTGCTGACATGGCATTAACTAAGGGTGATCATTGTGGTTAATTACATGGGGTGTTACATTATACATCCCTATAATGTCATACAAGTTATATAGATTTTCTCATACCACCTAATGTAGGTTGCGGCAGGTATTTTGGTTAATATATAATTAGCAAAGCATAATTAATCCATGAACATGTGTGCAAATGCCAAAAAATCATCCTGGGTCATCTAGATAAACCAAAATGGAAGTAAATGAATTAGTAAATTGAAATTTTTAAAGTTCTGGTAATTCCTCAATCTCATACATATACATACTTCACCTCATAATATATGTGTGTATGATTACAAACTATGGGGTGGATTGTACGTTCGAAATCTTTGGTTAACTAATAGTGTTACTTGTGATATAAAAATCAAGTTTTTGTGGCCTTTTCCATGTTCTATACGACTTCCTCTGTACCATAATGGGGGAATAGGAGTCATTTTGAAATATATAGAGAAAAGTCTATTTTGAAATACGGGACTATTGTGCATGGTCTATCTTCAAACCTCAAACTTTCTTAAAAATATTTAAAAAGTACCATATATTTGTTTAAATTTTTTTGTACTTTAGGCCTTAGAAAAGGATAGACTTCACGTGTGTAAAAAATTGATAAAAATAGAACAATTTATGTCAGGTGAAAAAATGAAGAGAGTAAATCATTTATCTTTTATTTTTCTTGTATGGGACATAACATCATGTTGGCCAGTGATATTTCCCATGATTTAGCTTTATATTATTCACTTATAGGTTAAATGGTTGATATGTTTAGATAATATTAGAATAGGTAATCACTGTCAAAACCTTAAACCAATTATTTTGGTGGTTTTACATGTTTAATGTTTTAGAAAAATATAAAAAATCACGGGTAATGCTACAAGTGGAGAACCTGCTAACATTGAGCCAAAAGAATGTCAATTTGCATTTATATAAAAAAAGGTCAAGAGGAATTTATTTATCTCGAGATGCTATCAAACGTCACATGAAATTATGCATGCTGTAATAGCTGATGGAAATATGCCCTAGAGGCAATAATAAAGTTGTTATTATTATATTTCCTTATTCATGATAAAGGTCTATTATTCATGCTAGAATTGTATTGACTGGAAACTTAAATACATGTGTGGATACATAAACAAATACCGTGTCCCTAGTAAGCCTCTACTAGACTAACTCGTTGATCAAAGATGGTTGTGGTTTCCTAACCATGGACATGAGTTGTCACTTGATAATGGGATCACATCATTAGGAGAATGATCTGATGGACAAGACCCATCCGTTAGCTTAGCATATGATCGTTTAGTTTATTGCTACTGCTTTCTAAAATGTCAAATACATATTCCTTCGACCATGAGATCATGCAACTCCCGGATACGGGAGGAATACCTTGTGTGCTATCAAATGTCACAACGTAACTGGGTGATCATAAAGATGCTCTATAGGTATCTCCGAAGGTGTCTGTTGAGTTGGCATGGATTGAGATTGGGATTTGTCACTCCGTGTATTAGAGAGGTATCTCTGGGCCCTCTCGGTAATACACATCACAAGAAGCTTGCAAGCTAAGTGACTAATGAGTTAGTTGCAAGATGATGTATTATGGAACGAGTAAAGAGACTTGCCGGTAACGAGATTGAACTAGGTATGGAGATACCGACGATCGAATCTCGGGCAAGTAACATACCGACAGACAAAGGGAATTACGTATATTGTCATAAAGGTTCGACCGATAAAGATCTTTGTAGAATATGTAGGAACCAATATGGGCATCTTGGTCCCGCTATTGGTTATTGACCGGAGAAGCGTCTCGGTCATGTCTACATCATTCTCAAACTCGTAGGGTCCGCACGCTTAACATTCGTTGACGATATAGTACTATATGAGTTATGTGGTTGGTGACCGAATGTTGTTCGGAGTCCCGGATGAGTTCACGGACATGACGAGGAGGTCCAGAATGGTCCGGAGGTAAAGATTGATATATAGGATGATGCTATTTGGTCACCGGAAAGGTTTCGGAATGTACCGGGTAATCATCGGATCACCGGAAGGGGTTCCAGGAGGCCCTGGGGGTTTAATGGGCCAAACGGGCCAACGAGGGAGTGCACACCAGCCACATGGGACTGGTGCACCTCCACCTCATGGCGCCGGCCCTAGGGAAGGAAAGGGAGAGGGCTGGCCCCTCTTACCTTTTCTCCCACATGAGAAAAAGGGAAGGGGGGGTGCCACCCCCTCCTGCCTTCTCCCAAGCGCCAGAAAAGGAAGGAAGGGGTGGCGCGCCATAGGGCAAGCGCCCAAGGGGGCCGGCGGCCACCCTTGGGGTGCACCTTGGGTACCTCCTCCTCCTCCCCCCACATATATATATGTGAGGAGGGAGAGGGGCAACACACACCACGATCCCCAAGCCGTGTGTGGCACCCCTCTCCATCTAGTTTGTCCTCGGTCATAATTTTCGCAGTGCTCGGTGAAGCCCTACGGAGATAGTTGCACCACCACCGTCACCACGTAGTTGTGCTACCGGAACTCATCTACTACTTTGCCCGTCTTGCTGGATCAAGAAGGCTAGGACATCATCGAGCTGAACGTGTGCTGAGCGCGGAGGTGCCGTACGTTTGGTACTTGATCGGGCGGATCGTGAAGGTGTATGCCTACATCAACCGCGTTGATTAACGCTTCTGCTTTACGGTCTACAAGGGTACGTAGACATACTCTCCCCTCTTGTAGCTATGCATATCCATGGATAGATCTTGCGTGTGCATAGAAAAGTTTTTGTGTTCCATGCAACATTCCCCAACAGTGGTATCAGAGCCAGGTCTGTGCGTAGATGATATGCACGAGTAGAACACAAAGGAGTTGTGGGCGGTGATGTTCATACTTCTTACCACCAACGTCTTATTTTGATTCGGCGATATTGTGGGATGAAGCGGCTCGGACCAACGTTACATGTCCACGCACATGAGACCGGTTCCACCGACTGACATGCAACTTGTTTTGCATAAAGGTGGCTGGCGGGTGTCTGTTTCTCCTACTTTAATTGAATCGAATTTGACTATGGCCGGTCCTTGAAGAAGGTTAAAACAACAAACTTGATAATCACCGTTCTGGTTTTGCGTAGTTAAGAACGGTTCTTGCTAGTTGCCCGTAGCAGCCACGTAAAACTTGCAACAACAAAGTAGAGGCCGTCTAACTTGTTTTTGCAGGGAATGTTTGTTGGGGAATGTTGCATGGAAAACAAAAAAATTCTACGCACACGCAAGATCTATCCATGGATATGCATAGCAACGAGAGGGGAGAGTATGTATACGTACCCTCGTAGACCGTTTAGTAGAAGCGTTTATTAACGCGATTGATGTAGCCGAACTTCTTCGCGATCCAACCGATCAAGTACCAAACGTATGGCACCTCCGCGTTCAACACACGTTCAACTCGATGACGTCCTCGCCTTCTTGATCCAGCAAGACGGACGAAGTAGTAGATGAGTTCCGGCAGCACGATGGCATGGTGACGGTGATGGTGAACTCGTTCCCGCAGGGCTTCGCCGAGCACTGCGGAGAAGCTGGACGGAGGACTAAACTGTGGAGAGGGGCGCCGCACACGGCTTAGAGATTGTCCTGGTCTTGTGTGGCGCCCCTCCCTCATATATATATTTATAGGGGGAGGGGAGGAAGCCAGGAGGCGCCCCAAGGGTGGTCGGCCGGCCGCCTTGGGCTCCTGCCCTCTAGCGCCCCCTTCCTTGTATGCCTATGGGGGGAAGGCAGGAGGAGGTGCCGCCCCCTTTTCCTTCCTCCAAGGTGGAGGGAAGGAAAGAGGGGCTAGCCCTCCCTCCTTTCCATCCCTAGGGCCGGCGGCCAAGGGAAGCGGCGCGCCAGCCCCTAGTGGGCTGGTGTGTTCCCCCTCTTGGCCCATAAGGCCCATTAACCTCCCGGGGCTTCCCAGAACCCCTTCCGGTGATCCGATGACTACCCGATACACTCCGAAACCTTTCCAGTGTCCAAATAGCATCGTCCTATATATCAATCTTTACCTCCGGACCATTCCGGAGCTCCTTGTCATGTCCGTGATCTCATCTGGGACTCCAAACAATATTCGGTCACCAAATCACATAATTCATATAACACTATATCGTCAACGAACGTTAAGCGTGCGGACCTACGGGTTTGATAACTATGTAGACATGACCGAGACACCTCTCCGGTCAATAACCAATAGTGGAACCTAGACGCCCATATTGGTTCCTACATATTCTATGAAGATCTTTATCGGTCGAACCTTATGACAACATACGTAATTCCCTTTGTCTGTCGGTATGTTACTTGCTCGAGATTCGATCGTCGCTATCTTCATACCTAGTTCAATCTCGTTACAGGCAAGTCTCTTTACTCGTTCCGTAATACATCATCTCGTAACTAACTCCTTAGTCATTTTGCTTGCAAGCTTCTTGTGATGTGTATTACCGAGAGGGCCCCGAGATACCTCTCCGATACACTGAGCGACAAATCCTAATCTTGATCCATGCCAACTCAACAGATACCTTTAGAGATATCTGTAGAGCATCTTTATGATCACCCAGTTACGTTATGACATTTGATAGCACACAAGGTATTCCTCAGGTATCCGGGAGTTGCATGATCTCTGATATGTCTCCAACGTATCTATAATTTATGAAGTTTTCATGCCATGTTTAAAACAATTTTATATGGTTTTGGTATGATTTGCATGGAACTAACCTGGACTGAAGCTGTTTTCAGCAGAACTACCATGGTGTTGTTTTTTGTGCAGAAATGAAAGTTCTCCAAATGAGCTGAAACTTTTTGGCTTTTTTTGGAACAAAAGAGGCACTAGAAGCTTCGTGGGAGGGCCAGAAGAGCCACGAGGAGGCCACAACCCACCAGGGCATGCCAGAGGGGCCTGGCTTGCCCCCGTGGGTTGTGCTCACCTCGAGGCCCATCTTCGTGTGAAACCGTCGCGAAAAAATACTATAAATAGAGAAACCATCAGAAATAACACAAGATCAGAAGTTCTGCCGCCGCAAGCCTCTATAGCCACGAAAAACCAATCTAGACCCCGTTGCGGCACCCTGCCGGGGGGGGGGGGAAATCATCACCAGTGGCCATCTTCATCATCCCGACGGCCACCATAATGAGGAGGGAGTACTCCACCCTTGGGGCTGAGGGTTTGTACGAGTAGCTATGTGTTTAATCTCTCTCTCTCTCTCGTGTTCTTGAGTTGGCACGATCTTGATGTATCGCGAGCTTTGTTAATATAGTTGGATCATATGGTGTTTTCCCCTCTCTATTTTGTTGTGATGAATTGAGTTTTCCCTTTGAGATTTTGTTTTTATCAGATTGAATACTTTTGTGGATTTCAGAGCACTTGATCTATGCCTTGGCACTCAACTCGCGGATTCCCGAGGTGACATTGGGGTAATCTATGCATAGGGGTTGATGCACGTTTTCGTCCTTGTTTCTCCGGTAGAAATCTTGGGGCACTCTTTGAGGTTCTTTGTGTTGGATTGAGTATTATGAATCTGAAATTGTTTGATGCATATCGCATAATCAACTCATGGATACTTGATGTTTGCTTGAACTACGTCGGTATTTCCCCAAAGAGGAAGGGATGATGCAGCACAACAACGGTAGGTATTTGCCTCAGTGATGAGACCAAGGTTATCGAACTAGTAGGAGAACCAAGCAACACTACGTAAACAGCACATGCACACAAACAACAAATACTTGCAACCCGACGTGTTAAAGGGGTTGTCAATCCCTTTCGAGTAACGGCGCCAGAAATTGGCAAGATGATGGGAGATAAATTGTAGTAGATTGGATAAATAGATCGCGAATAAAATAAAGTGCAGCAAAATATTTTTGGGTTTTTAGAAATATAGATCTGAAAATAAAAGTTGCAAATAAATAAAAAGGCAAATAGCAAAATAGATCTGAAAATATATGATGAGAAAATAGACCCAGGGGCCGTAGATTTCACTAGTGGCTTCTCTCGAGAAAAATAGCATACGGTGGGTAAACAAATTACTGTTGGGCAATTGATAGAACTTCAAATAATTATGACGATATCCAGGCAATGATCATTATATAGGCATCACGTCCAAGATTAGTAGACCGACTCCTGCCTGCATCTACTACTATTACTCCACACATCGACCGCTATCCAGCATGCATCTAGTGTATTAAGTTCATGGAGAAACGGAGTAATGCAATAAGAACGATGACATGATGTAGACAAGATCTATTTATGTAGAAATAGACCCCATCTTGTTATCCTTAATAGCAACGATACATACGTGTCGGTTCCCCTTCTGTCACTGGGATCAAGCACCGTAAGATCGAACCCATCACAAAGCACCTCTTCCTATGGCAAGAAAAATCGATCTAGTTGGCCTAACTAAACCAAAGATTTGAAGAAGAAATACGAGGCTATAAGTAATCATGCATATAAGAGATCAAAAGACTCAAATAACTTTCATGGATAAAAACATAGATCTGATCATAAACTCAAAGTTCATCGGATCCCAACAAACACACCGCAAAAAGAGTTACATCAAATAGATCTCCAAGAGACCATTGTATTGAGAATCAAGAGAGAGAGAGAGAGAGAGAGAGGAAGCCATCTAGCTACTACCTATGGATCCGTAGGTCTGCAATGAACTACTCACGCATCATCGGAGAGGCACCAATGAGGATGATGAACCCCTCCGTGATGGTGTCCAGATTGGATCTGTGGTTTCTGGAACTTGCGGCGGCTGGAATTGATTTTTGTCGACTCCCCTAGGGTTTCTGGAATATTGGGGTATTTATAGAGCAAAGAGGCGGTGCGGGAGGTGGCCGAGGTGGGCACAACCCACCTGGGCGCGCCTGGGCCCCCAGGCGCACCCTTTTGGGTGTGCTCCCCTGATCCCCCCTCAGGTACTTTCTTGGCCCAACTTGTGTCTTCTGGTCCAGAAAAAATCACCAAAAAGTTTCACTGCGTTTGGACTCCGTTTGGTATTGATTTCCTGCGAAGTAAAAAACAAGCAAAAAACAGCAACTGGCACTGGGCACTATGTCAATAGGTTAGTCCCAAAAAATGATATAAAGTTGCTATAAAATGATTGTAAAACATCCAAGAATGATAATATAACAGCATGGAACAATAAAAAATTATAGATACGTTGGAGACGTATCAGCATCCCCAAGCTTAATTCTTGCTCGTCCTCGAGTAGGTAAATGATAAAAACAAAATTTTTGATGTGGAATGCTGCCTAACATGTTCATCACATATTCTTTTCTTTGTAGCATGGACATTTGGACTTTTATATGATTCAAAGCAATAGTCTAGTTTTGACATGAAGATTTCAATACTCAAGCATATCAACAAGCAACCATGTCTTTCAAAATATCAACACTAAAGCAAGTTATCCCTAGCCCATTATGCTCAATCATTGATCCATTCATGAAACACACTCGCATATTAGCTACACCCAATGCTCAAGTACGATCATAGTACCCCTTAGTTGGTGCTTTATAAGAGAAGATGGAGACTCAAAATAAAACAAAATTTGCATAAAGTAAAAGAAAGGCCCTTCGCAGAGGGAAGTAGGGATTTGTAGAGGTGCCAGAGCTCAAAGCGAAAAAAGTAGAGATAAAACATTTTGGGTGGCATGCTTTTCCTGTCAACGAAAACGATTGAGTAGTTCCCAATACTTTTCATGCTAGATATATCATAGGCGGTTCCCAAACAGAAAATAAAGTTTATTCCTTTTTCCACCATACTTTCACATTCCATGGCTAACCGAATCCACGGGTGCCGTCCATACCAACACTTTTCAAGGAATTTATTATTTGACAATATAAAGTAAATTCATTTTTCATTTCAGGACTGGGCATCCCTAATACCTTTACCGTACTCTCGTGCAATGACAAGTGAATAAACACTCATCTTGAGAATAACACATCTAGCATGGAAAAATATCAGCCACCCCATACCGTTTCATGAGCGGTACGAGCACACAAAAGAGAAATTTATTTTGAAATTAGAGATGGCACGTACAAATTTGCTTAGAACGGCATGGAAATACTGCATATAGGTAGGTATAGTGGACTCATATGGCAAAACTGGTTTAAGGATTTTGGATGCAGAAGTAGTGATCATACTTAGTGCAAATGAAGGCTAGCAAAAGATTGAGGAGCATCCAACCAAGAAACGAAAAATCTCATAAGTGAGCATTAAGCATAACTAACACCGAATAATGCACCACAAGTAGGATGTAATTTCATTGCATAACTATTGACTTTTGTGCTTGCATAGGGAATCACAAACCTTAACACCAATATTCTTACTAAAGCATAATTACTCATCAACATGACTCACATATTATATCAACATATCGCAAAACTATTACAAGGAATCAAGTTTATTTTGTCCAATGATCTTCATGAAAGTTTTTATTATATCCCTCTTGAATATCTATCACTTTGGGACTAATTTCATTTGTTGCTTTTGATAGCTCAAACAAATCTAAGTGAAGAACATGAGCATAAAATTTTCTTCTCTCAAAATAATTTAAGTGAAGCAAGAGAGAATTTCTAAAAAAAATTACTAACTCTCAAATAAATCTAAGTGAAGCATGAGAGCATTTCTTCAAAAATATTAAAGCACACCATGCTCAAAAAGATATAAGTGAAGCACGAGCAATTTTCATAGCTCATAAAAATTTAAATCATAATTCTAACAAATCATAGCATAATTTTGGCTCTCTCAAAAGGTGTGTCCAGCAAGGATACTTGACTAAAAATAAAAAGTAAAACAAGCAAATACTCAAATCATACTAAACGCTCCAAGCAAAACTCATGATATGTGACGAATAAAAATATAGCTCCAAGTAAAATACCGATGGTCGTTAGAAGAAAGAGGGGATGCCACTCGGGCATCCCCAAGCTTAGTTGCTTGCTTCTATTTTTGATAATAGCTTGGGATTCCATGGGCATCCCCAAGCTTAGGCTCTTCTTACTCCTTATTCCTTTATCCGTCGTGATCTCACCCAAAACTTGAAAACTTCAATCACACAAAACTCAACAAAACCTTCATGAGATCCGTTAGTATAAGAAAACTAATCTTTACTTTAAGTACTGTAGAAAACCCATTCAAATTTTGTTATTGCATTATATCTACTGTATTCTAACTTTATCATGGCTTATAACCTCCAATACAAATCATAGATTCATCAAAATAAGCACACAATGCAACGAAAACAGAATCTGTCAAAAACAGAACAGTCTGCAAAGATACGAATTGTTCTCATACTTCTGTAACTCCAAAACTTCTGAAAAATTAGGACAACGTATTAAATCTGTATATAAATCCTGTGTAAAAAACTCATAATTATTTGTTGCTTATGTGAATTTCTGAAATTATTTTACTAGACACAAAAGTTTCTGTTTTCGAACAAGATCAAATCAACTATCACCCAACATGATCCCAAAGGCTTTGCTTGGCACTAACACTAATTAAAACATAAAAAAACACAATAATAACAGTAGCATAATTGTGCAAACACTCAATAACATAAAGAAAATACAAAAATAAATTTTATTCATTGGGTTGCCTCCCAACAAGCGCTATAGTTTTATGCCCTTAGCTAGGCATAATGATTTTAATGATGCTCGCATGGAAGACAAGAATTGAAGCACAAAGAGAGCATCATGAAACATATGACAAACACATTTAAGTCTAACATAATTCCTATGCATAGGAACTTTATAAGCAAACAAATTATCAAGACAAGAAACATCTAACATATGCAAAGAAGAGGAATAAAACATTGACGATCTCAACATAACGAGAGGTAATTAAGTAACATGAAAATTTCTACAACCATATTTTCCTCTCTCATAATAAGTACATGTAGGATCATAATCAAATTTAACAATATAACTATCAAATAAAATATTCTCTTCATGATCCACATGCATGCAAAGTTGACACTCTTCCAAAATAGTGGGATTATCAACAAATAAAGTCATGACCTCTCCAAGCCCACTTTTATCAAAAATTTCATAAGGTTGAACACTCTCCAAATATGTGGGATTATTTTTACTTAAAGTTGACGCTCTTCCAAATCCACATTCAATATTATTGCAAACATTATTATCAATATCATATTCATCATGAGGCTTAAATAAATTTTCAAGACCATAAGAAGAATCACCCCAATCATGATCATTACAATAAGTAGTGGACATATGAAAATTAGCATCCCCAAGCTTGGGGTTTTGCATATAATTAACACAATTGACATTAATAGAATTTATAATAACATCATTGCAATCATTCTTTTCATTTAAGGAGTTTTCATGAATCACTTTATAAATTTCTTTGTTTAACACTTCGTCACAATTTTCAGATTCATAGATCTCAAGCAAAACTTCATAGAGATAATATAGTGAACTCACTTCACTAGCAATGGGTTCATCATAATTGGATCTTTTGAAAAGATTAGAAAGTGGATGAGGATCCATAACAATAGATTTTTAGCAAGCGAAGATGCAAGCAAATAGAAGGCACATGGCAACACAAGCAAACATGAGATCTGATGAGAAAAAGGCAAACAAAAGAAGGCGAATAAAATGGCAAATTTTTGTGAAGTGGGGGAGATGAAAACGAGAGGCAAATGGCGAATAATGTAAATTGCAAGGAGATGAGATTTATGATTAGGAACCTAATAGATGTTGATGATGTCTCCCCGACAACGGCGCCAGAAATTCCTTTTGATGTTTGCTTGAACTACGTCGGTATTTCCCCAAAGAGGAAGGGATGATGCAGCACAGCAACGATAGGTATTTCCCTCAGTGATGAGACCAAGGTTATCGAACCAGTAGGAGAACCAAGCAACACTACGTAAACATCACCTGCACACAAAGAACAAATACTTGCAACCCGACGTGTTAAAGGGGTTGTCAATCCCTTTTGGATAACGGCGCCAAAAATTGGCAAGTTGACGGAAGATAAATTGTAGTAGATTGGATAAATAGATCGCGAATAAAATAAAGCGCAGCAACATATTTTTGGGTTTTTAGAAATATAGATCTGAAATTAAAAGTGGCAAATAAATAAAAAGGCAAATAGCAAAATATAACTGAAAATATATGATGAGAAAATAGACCCGGGGGCCGTAGATTTCACTAGTGGCATCTCTCGAGAAAAATAGCATACGGTGGGTAAACAAATTACTGTTGGGCAATTGATAGAACTTCAAATAATTATGATGATATCCAGGCAATTATCATTATATAGGCATCACGTCCAAGATTAGTACACCGATGATGTCTACTATGCAACTTTATTCATCCTAACAACATTGCAATCATGCTCATCTTTTATGCCAAACATTTTATTGAATTCCTCTTCTATCAATTGAGCACAATTTTCCTTTCCATCATTTTCACGAAAGACATTATAAAGATGAATAATATCATGCAACCTCAATTCCATTTTTTTGTAGTTTTCTTTTATGAACCAAACTAGTGATAAAACAAGAAACTAAAAGATTCAATTGCAAGATCTAAAGATATACCTTCAAGCACTCACCTCCCCGGCAACGGCGCCAGAAAAGAGCTTGATGTCTACTACGCAACTTTATTCTTGTAGACTCGTGTTGGGCCTCCAAGCGCAGAGTTTTGTAGGACAGTAGCAATTTTCCCTCAAATGGATGACCTAAGGTTTATCAATCCGTGGGAGGTGTATAATGAAAATGGTCTCTCTCAAACAACCCTGCAACCAAATAATAGAAAGTCTCTTGTGTCCCCAACACACCAAATACAATGGTAATTTGTATAGGTGCACTAGTTCGGCGAACAGATGGTGATACAAGTGTAGTATGGATGGTATAAATATATTTTTATAATCTGAATAAATAAAAACAGCAAGGTAGCGAACGATAAAAGTGAGCACAAACGGTATTGCAATGCTTGAAAATGAGGCCTAGGGTCCGTACTTTCGCTAGTGCAATCTCTCAACAATGCTAATCTAATTGGATCATATAACCATCCCTCAACGTGCGATGAAGAATCACTCCAAAGTTCCTATCTAGCGGAGAACATAAGAAAAAATTGTTTGTAGGGTACGAAACCACCTCAAAGCTATTCTTTCCGATCAATCTATCCTAGAGTTCGTACTAAAATAACACCAAGCTATTCTTTCCGATCGATCTATCAAGAGTCTGTACTAAGATAACACCAAACAATTTCAGATTCATAATACTCAATCCAACACAAAGCACCTCAAAGAGTGCCCAAGATTTGTACAGGAGAAACAAGGATGCAAACGTGCATCAACCCCTATGAATAGATTACCCCAATGTCACCTCGGAAATCCGCGAGTTGAGTGCCAAAACATATATCAAGTGAATCAATATAATACCCCATTGTCACCACGGGTATTCATATGCAAGACATGTATCAAGTGCTCTCAAATCCATAAAAGTATTCAATTTGATAAAACGAAATCTCAAGGGAAAACTCAATTCATCACAGCAAGATAGAGAGGGAGAAACACCATATGATCCAACTATATTAACAAAGCCCGCGATACATCAAGATCGTGCCATCTCAAGAACACGAGAGAGAGAGAGAGAGATTAAACACATAGCTACTGGTACAAACCCTCAGCCCCGAGTGTGGACTAATCCCTCATCATCATGGTGGCCGCCGGGATGATGAAGATGGCCACCGGTGATGATTTCCCCCTCCGACAGGGTGCCGGAACGGGGTCTAGATTGGTTTTTCATGGCTATAGAGGTCTGCAGTGGCGGATCTTCTGATCTAGGGTTACCCTGAGGGTTTTTGGAATATTTGGGAATTTATAGGGCGAAGAGGTGGTGCGGGAAAGCACCGAGGTGGGCACAACCCACCTGGGCGCGCCTGGGCCCCCAGGCGCGCCCTGTTGGGTTGTGCTCCCCTCGGAGCTCCCCTCTGGTACTTCTTTGGCCCACCGGGTGTCTTCTGGTCCAGAAAAAATCTCCAAAAAGTTTTGCTGCGTTTGGACTCCGTTTGGTATTGATTTTCTGCGATGTAAAAAACGAGCAAAAAACAGCAGCTGGCACTGGGCACTATGTCAATAGGTTAGTCCCAAAAAATGATATAAAGTTGCTGTAAAATGATTGTAAAACATCTAAGAATGATAATATAATGGCATGAATACTTCATAAATTATAGATACATTGGAGACGTATCAGCATCCACAAGCTTAATTCCTACTCGTCCTCGAGTAGGTAAATGATAAAAGAAATAATTTATGAAGTCTGAATGCTAGCAAAATGCATAAGTTTGATCAATGATAATTTCAATTGCTTTTTCTAGCATCATAACAACAACTCTTTCTCAAAAAACCTATCATGATAAAGTAGCAATTGAAAACGGAATTTTTGTTGTGGAAAGCTACCTATCATATTCATCATATAATCTTTCTTTTGTAGCATGGACATTTGGACTTGAATGATTCAAAGCAATAGTCTATAATTTGACATGAAGACATCAATACTCAAGCATATCAACAAGCAACCATGTCTTTCAAAATATCAACACTAAAGAAAGTTATCCCTAGCCCATCATGTTCAATCATTGATCCATTCACAAAACACACTCGCATATTAGCTACATCCAATGCTCAAGTACGATCATAGTGCCCCTTAGTTGGTGCTTTATAAGAGAAGATGGAGACTCAAATAAAAATAAAAATTGCATAAAATAAATAGATAGGCCCTTCGTAGAGGGAAGTAGGGATTTGTAGAGGTGCCAGAGCTCAAAGCTTAAATTAAGAGATAAATTTTTTGAGAGGCATACTTTTCCCGTCAACGAAAACGACCGAGTAATTTCCAACACTTTCCATGCTAGATATATCATAGGCGGTTCCCAAACAGAAAGTAAAGTTTATTCCTTTTTCCACCATTCTTTCACAATCCATGGCTAGCCGTATCCACGGGTGCCCTCCATACCAACACTTTCCAAGGAATTTATTATTTGACAACATAAAGTAAATTCATTTTTCATTTCGGGACTGGGCATCCCTAATACCTTTGCCGTACTCTCGTGCAATGACAAGTGAATAAACACTCATCTTGAGAATAACACATCTAGCATGGAAAATATTGGCCACCCCCTGCCGCTTCATGAGCGATATGAGCACACAAAAAGGAAATTATTTTGAAAATTTAGAGATGGCACATACAAATTTGCTTAGAACGGCATGGAAATACCGCATATAGGTAGGTATGGTGGACTCATATGGCAAAACTTGGTTTAAGGAATTTGGATGCACAAGTAGTATTCCCACTTAGTACAAATGGAGGCTAGCAAAAAGATTGAGAAGCAACCAACCAAGAAACTAAAATTCTCATAAACAAGCATTAAGCATAACTAACACCGAATAATGCACCACAAGTAGGATGTAATTTCATTGCCTAACTATTAACTTTCGTACTTACATAGGGAATCACAAACCTTAACACCAATATTCTTACTAAAGCATAATTACTCACCAACATGACTCACATATCACTATCATCATATCTCAAAACTATTACAAATAATCAAGTTTATTTTGTCCAATGATCTTCATGAAAGTTTTTATTATATTCCTCTTGAATATCTATCACTTTGGCACTAGTTTCATATATGGCAATTACTTTTGATAAGCTCAAACAAATTTAAGTGAAGAACATGAGCACAACAATTTTCATCTCTCAAAATAATATAAGTGAAGCATGAGAGAATTTCTTCAAAAATAATAAAGCACACCGTGCTAAAAAATATATAAGAGAAGCACTAGAGCAAATGACAAACTACTCCAAAAAGATATAAGTGAAGATCATGCGAGTAGTTAAGTAAATGGGTAGCTATATGAGGACTCTCTCTTATTTAAAACTTTCAGATCTAAGTATTTTATTAAAACAGCAAGAAGAACAAAATAAAATGACATTCTAAGAATAACACACATCATGTGAAGAAGCAAAAACTTAGGATCAACCGAGGCTAACCTATAATTGTTGATGAAAAAAGGTGGGATGCCTACCGAGGCATCCCCAAGCTTAGATGCTTGAGACTTCTTGGAATATTATATTGGGATGCCTTGGGCATCCCCAAGCTTGAGCTCTTGTGTCTTCTTCATTCCTCTCAAATCACGGTTTCCCTAATTCTTAAAAACTTCATCCACACAAAACTCAACAAGAACTCGTGAGATAAGTTAGTATAAATCAATGCAAAACCTTATCATTCTCTACTGTAGCAAATCACTAAAATATTATTCAACATTGCATACTAAATGCCTCTGCATATTTAATACTCCTATCCTCAAATAGAATCATTAAACAAGCAAACATATGCAAACAATGCAAACATAACAGCAATCTGTCTAAACAGGACAGTCTGCAAAGAGTGCAATTGTACTCATACTTCCCTAACTCCAATTTTTTTGAAAATTTACCACACTGGAGAAAATTTATAATATCTTATTGTGCAAAAAGTTTCAAATTTTATAACATTCTGACTTTCCTGGATAATTATTGCAACAGCGATAAACTTTCTGTTTTGAAACAGCAACTCATATATTTGCAAAATAAGCATGGTGAAGGCTATCCTTGCCACTTTTATTGAAATAAAATATGCAAAACATTATTATAAATAACAGCAATCAAATACTAATAAAATAAAATGACTCTCCAAGAAAAACTCATATCATGTGACGAATGAAAATATAGCTCCAAGTGAGGTTACCGATAATGTTGAAGACGAAAGAGGGGATGCCTTCCGGGCCATCCCCAAGCTTAGTTGCTTGGATCTTCCTTGAATATTGCCTTGGGGGTGCCTTGGGCATCCCCAAGCTTAGGGTTTTGTCACTCCTTATTCTCCTTATATCGATATCTCACCCAAAACTTGAAAACTTCAATCACACAAAACTTAACGGAACTTCGTGTGATGGGTTAGTATGATAAAGAAAAATCATTCACTTTGGTACTGTCAAAGACAAGATTCATAATTGTTCTCACACAATGCCTACTGTACTCTACAATTTCCACAATTTATATTAAGCAATATAAGCCAAAGAAACCATAAAACAGGCAAACTATGCATTGCAAACAGAATCTGTCAAAAACAGAACAGTACGTAAAGATCTGAATTAAGGTCATACTTCTATAACTCCAACAATTCTGAAAAAATAGGAAAACGTAGAAAATTTCTATACCCATCAACTGTAAAAAAAATTCAGAATTTTTCCACGTTCTAGTAAAATATAGGAATTTCTGTACTGAACGCAAAAGTTTCTATTTTTGCACAGAATCAAGTCAACTATCATCCACACTATCCCAAAGGCTTTACTTGGCACTGTATTGAAACAAAAGCTATAAAACAAGATCACTACAGTATCCTAACCATGTGAACACAAAAACAGTAGGTAAAAGTCTTGGGCTGTCTCCCAACAAGCGCTTTTCTTTAATGCCTTTTAGCTAGGCATGATGATTTCAATGATGCTCGCATAAAAGATAAGAATTGAAACATAACTAGAGCATCATGAATCATAAGTTCCTCTCTCATAATAATTTTTAGTAGCATAATGAATAGATTAATCAATATAACCATCACATAAGGCATTCTTTTCATGATCCAAAAGCATAGAAAATTTATTACTCTCCATATAAGCAATTTTATTCTCATTCACAATAGTGGGAGTATCATATGAAACTCGAATACTATAAATTGTTTCCACATTAAAAGAGTAATGTTCAGTAAAAGGATATTCAAAATTATGACAATAATTATGACTACTTTTTATAACATAAGTATCATCACAATAATCATCATAAGTAGCAACTTTGTTCTCATCATAGATAGGGGGCATGCAATCATCATAGCAAATTTGATCATTCAAAGTAGGGGGACTAAAAAGATCATCTTCATTGAGCATATCATCCCCAAGCTTGGGACAAACATTAATTGCAGCAAATAAATTCTCAAACATGTCATTCTCATCAAACATAGCATCCCCAAGCTTGTGGCTTGGCATATCATAAGCATAATCACTCTCATCATTAATAGTATGAATAGCACCAATAGAATAACAATTATTATCATCATAATTTCCCAAGTTGGTGCCAAAAAGATTTTCAATTTATAGGAAGTATCATTATCTTCCGAATCATAATCATCACAACAAGCAATAGGCATAACAAAATCATCATCAATAGTTCTTTCAGACATTGTGCCATAAGACAAAGAAGCAATATCATCATCAAGTGCATCATCTTCCACAATTATTTTTGATTCATTTTCATGAGGCACAAATATAATAGGAGAACCATTATTTGGGAGAGATACTTTTTTACCTCTTCTCTTTCTTCTTTTCTTCTTCTTCACCACATCATGTGTGGGTTTAATTAATTTTTCCGAGCTTCTTATTGATGAGATTGGTTGAATAGGGAGCTCCTTCTCGTCACCTATTTCATCATGAGAGACAATAGGAGGGAAAGTAGAGATCTTTACCCTTTCATTAGTACTCCTTTTATATTCTATTGGTTTTCCCATTTTTCTATAGTTGGCAATATAAGCATTCTCATTGCAATTTACCATGCAAAACATATGGATTTCTTTCAAATTAGTTTCAGCATGGTCCATGAATATGAATGCTTCAAACCAACCATTTTTATGTGACAATTATTCACACCCCAAAAATAAACAAAGTTCATTATAAAGTTCAACGGTGATCAAGTTATTGCAATATTTGGACACGATTCGATCATGAAAAAGCATGCATTGGAAATTAAGGTGACCAACTTTATTTCAAAGTTCACAAGTAATAGGATAAAGAGAGCATAATTTTGTAGCAAATTTATCTATCACCTTGAGCAAAAAATTGGTTCTATCATGTTTATGCTTCTTACAAAATCTATCATCCCTATAAGGCATGTCTTCACAAAGTCTTTCCACTCCACAAAAATTGACATGCTTATAACAAACATTTTTGTCATGACTTGTCCAATCATCATTAGCATTTTGGATATTCAAAGAATTCATACTAACAACATTGCAATCATGCTCATCTTTTATGCCAAACATTTTATTGAATTCTTCTTCTATCAATTGAGCACAATTTTTCTTTCCATCATTTTCACGAAAGACATTATAAAGATGAATAATATGATGCAACCTCAATTCCATTTTTTTGTAGTTTTCTTTTACAAACCAAACTAGTGATAAAACAAGAAACTAAAAGATTCAATTGCAAGATCTAAAGATATACCTTCAAGCACTCACCTCCCCGGCAACGGCGCTAGAAAAGAGCTTGATGTCTACTACGCAACTTTATTCTTGTAGACTCGTGTTGGGCCTCCAAGCGCAGAGTTTTGTAGGACAGTAGCAATTTTCCCTCAAGTGGATGACCTAAGGTTTATCAATCCGTGGGAGGTGTAGGATGAAGATGGTATCTCTCAAACAACTCTGCAACCAAATAATAAATAGTCTCTTGCGTCCCCAACACACCAAATACAATGGTAATTTGTATAGGTGTACTAGTTCGGCGAAGAGATGGTGATACAAGTGTAGTATGGATGGTAGAAATATATTTTTATAATCTGAATAAATAAAAACAGCAAGGTAGCGAACGATAAAAGTGAGCACAAACGGTATTGCAATGCTTGAAAATGAGGCCTAGGGTCCGTACTTTCGCTAGTGCAATCTCTCAACAATGCTAATCTAATTGGATCATATAACCATCCCTCAACGTGCGATGAAGAATCACTCCAAAGTTCCTATCTAGCAGAGAACATAAGAAGAAATTGTTTGTAGGGTATGAAACCACCTCAAAGCTATTCTTTCCGATCAATCTATCCTAGAGTTTGTACTAAAATAACACCAAGCTATTCTTTCTGATCGATCTATCAAGAGTTCATACTAAGATAACACCAAATAATTTCAGATTCATAATACTCAATCCAACACAAAGAACCTCAAAGAGTGCCACAAGATTTCTACCGGAGAAACAAGGACGAAAATGTGCATCAACCCCTATGCATAGATTACCCCAATGTCACCTCGGGAATCCGCGAGTTGAGTGCCGAAACATATATCAAGTGAATCAATATAATACCCCATTGTCACCACGGGTATTCATATGCAAGACATATATCAAGTGCTCTCAAATCCATAAAAGTATTCAATCCGATAAAATGAAATCTCAAGTGAAAACTCAATTCATCACAACAAGATAGAGAGGGAGAAACACCATATGATCCAACTATATTAACAAAGCCCACGATACATCAAGATCGTGCCATCTCAAGAACACGAGAGAGAGAGATTAAACACATAGCTACTAGTACAAACCCTCAGCCCCGAGGGTGGACTACTCCCTCCTCATCATGGTGGCTGCCGGGATGATGAAGATGGCCACCGGTGATGAATTCCCCCTCCGACAGGGTGCCGAAATAGGGTCAAGATTGGTTTTTCATGGCTATAGAGGCCTGCGGCGGCGGAACTTCTGATCTAGGGTTACCCCGAGGGTTTTTGGAATATTTGGGAATTTATAGGGCGAAGAGGCAGTGTGGGAGGCCACCGAGGTGGGCACAACCCACCTGGGCGCGCCTGGGCCCCCAGGTGCGCCCAGGTGGGTTGTGCCCACCTCAATGGCCTCCCGCACCGCCTCTTCGCCCTATAAATTCCCAAACCCCAGGCGCGCCCTGGTGGGTTGTGCTCCCCTCTGGTACTTCTTTGGCCCACCGGGTGTCTTCTGGTCCAGAAAAAACCTCCAAAAAGTTTCGCTGCGTTTGGACTCCGTTTGGTATTGATTTTCTGCGATGTAAAAAACAAGCAAAAAACAACAGCTGGCACGGCACTATGTCAATAGGTTAGTCCCAAAAAATGATATAAAGTTGCTATAAAATGATTGTAAAACATCTAAGAATGATAATACAACGGCATGAATACTTCATAAATTATAGATACGTTGGAGACGTATCAACCGACTCCTGCCTGCATCTACTACTATTACTCCACACATCGACCGCTATCCAGCATGCATCTAGTGTATTAAGTTCATGGAGAAACGGAGTAATGCAATAAGAACGATGACATGATGTAGACAAGATCTATTTATGTAGAAATAGACCCCATCTTGTTATCCTTAATAGCAACGATACATACGTGTCGGTTCCCCTTCTGTCACTGGGATCAAGCACCGTAAGATCGAACCCATCACAAAGCACCTCTTCCCATGGCAAGAAAAATCGATCTAGTTGGCCTAACTAAACCAAAGATTCGAAGAAGAAATACGAGGCTATAAGTAATAATGCATATAAGAGATCAAAAGACTCAAATAACTTTCATGGATAAAAACATAGATCTGATCATAAACTCAAAGTTCATCGGATCCCAACAAACACATCGCAAAAAGAGTTACATCAAATAGATCTCCAAGAGACCATTGTATTGAGAATCAAAAGAGAGAGAGGAAGCCATCTAGCTACTACCTACGGACCCATAGGTCTACAATGAACTACTCACGCATCATCGGAGAGGCCCCAATGAGGATGATGAACCCCTCCGTGATGGTGTCTAGATTGGATCTGTGGTTTCTGGAACTTGCGGCGGCTGGAATTGATTTTCGTCGACTTCCCTAGGGTTTCTGGAATATTGGGGTATTTATAGAGCAAAGAGGCGGTGCGGGAGGCGGCCGAGGTAGGCACAACCCACCTGAGCGCGCCTGGGCCCCCAGGCGCGCCCTGGTGGGTTGTGCTCCCCTCGGAGCCCCCCTCAGGTACTTTCTTGGTCCAACTTGTGTCTTCTGGTCCAGAAAAAATCACCAAAAAGTTTCACTGCGTTTGGACTCCCTTTGGTATTGATTTCTTGCGAAGTAAAACACAAGCAAAAAACAGCAACTGGCACTAGGCACTATGTCAATAGGTTAGTCCCAAAAAATGATATAAAGTTGCTATAAAATGATTGTAAAACATCCAAGAATAATAATATAACAGCATGGAACAATAAAAAATTATAGATACGTTGGAGACGTATCAATACTCGCGGTGACATTGGAGTATCTAGGTGACATTAGAGTTGGTTGATGTGTATCATATGGTGTTATTTTAGTACGGACTCTTGGTTAGATCGATCGGAAAGAATAGCTTGGTGTTATTTTAGTACGAACAGCAGGATAGATTGATCAGAAAGAATAGCTTTGAGGTGATTTCGTACCCTAAAAACAATTTCTTCCAATGTTCTCCGCTAGATAGGAACTTTGGAGTGATTCTTCATCGCACGTTGAGGGATGGTTATGTGATCCAATTATATTAGCATTGTTGAGAGATTGTACTAGCGAAAGTACGGACCCTAGGCCTCATTTTCAAGCATTGCAATACCGTTTGTGCTCCGTTTTATCAATTGCTACCTTGCTGTTTTTTATTGTTACTATTACAAAAATCAATATCTACTATCATTACTACACTTGTATCACCATCTCTTCGCCGAACTAGTGCATCTATACAATTTACCATTGTATTTGGTGTGTTGGGGACACAAGAGACTCTTTGGTATTTGGTTGCAGGCTTGTTTGAGAGAGACCATCTTCATCCTAAGCCTCCCACGGATTGATAAACCTTAGGTCATTGATATCTACTACGCAACTTGTTCTTGTAGACTTGTGTTGGGCCTCCAAGCGCAGAGTTTTGTAGGACAGTAGCAATTTTCCCTCAAGTGGATGACCTAAGGTTTATCAATCCATGGGAGGTGTAGGATGAAGATGGTCTCTCTCAAACAACCCTGCAACCAAATAATAAAAAGTCTCTTGTGTCCCCAACACACCAAATACAATGGTAATTTGTATAGGTGCACTAGTTCAGTGAAGAGATGGTAATAAAAGCGTAGTAATGATAGTAGATATTGATTTTTTATGATAGGAACAATAAAAAACAGCAAGGTAGCAAGTAACAAAAGTGAGCACAAACGGTATTGCAATGCTTGAAAATGATGCCTTGGGTCCGTACTTTCGCTAGTGCAATCTCTCAACAATGCTAATCTAATTGGATGACATAACCATCCCTCAAAGTGCGATGAAGAATCACTCCAAAGTTCTTATCTAGCGGAGAACATAAGAAGAAATTGTTTGTAGCTATTCTTTCCGATCGATCTATCCAAGAGTTTGTACTAAAATAACACCAAGTTATTCTTTCCGATTGATCTATCAAGAGTTCGTACTAAAATAACACGTAGCTATTCTTTCTGATCGATCTATCAAGTGTTCGTACTAAAATAACACCAAAGCAAATTCAGATTCATAATACTCAATCTAACACAAAGAACCTGAAAGAGTGCCCCAAGATTTCTACCGGAGAAACAAGGACGAAAACGTGCATCAACCCCTATGCATAGATTACCCCAATGTCACCTCGGGAATCCGCGAGTTGAGTGCCAAAACATATATCAAGTGAATCAATATAATACCCCATTGTCACCACGGGTATTCATATGCAAGATATATATCAAGTGCTCTCAAATCCATAAAAGTATTCAATCCGATAAAACAAAATCTCAAAGGGAAAACTCAATTCATCACAACAAGATAGAGAGGGGAAAACACCATATGATCTAACTATATTAACAAAGCCCGCGATACATCAAGATCGTGACATCTCAAGAACACGAGAGAGAGAGAGAGAGAGATTAAACACATAGCTACTGGTACAAACCCTCAGCCCCGAGGGTGGACTACTCCCTCCTCATCATGGTGGCCGCTGGGATGATGAAGATGGCCACCGGTGATGATTTCCCCCTCCGACAGGGTGTTGGAACAGGGTCTAGATTGGTTTTTCATGTCTATAGAGGCCTGCGGCGGCGGAACTTCTGATCTAGGGTTACCCCTGATGGTTTCTCTATTTATAGGAATTTTTGGCGTTGGTTTCACGCTAAGATGGGCCTCGAGTTGAGCACAACCCACCGGGGCACGGGCAAGGGCCCAGGCGCGCCCCGGTGTCTTGTGCCCTACTCCATCACCTTCTGGTCCTTCCACGAAGCTTCGGGGGTCTCTTTTGTTAAAAAAAATCATCAAAAAGTTTTAGCTCATTTGGAGAACTTTCATTTCTGCATAAAAAACAACACCACGGTAGTCCTGCTGAAAACAGCGTCAGTCCGGGTTAGTTCCATGCAAATCATACCAAAACCATATAAAATTGGTGTAAACATGGCATGAATACTTCATAAATTATAGATACGTTGGAGACGTATCAGTCATCCACTTGAGGGTAAATTGCTACTGTCCTACAAAACTCTGCGCTTGGAGGCCCAACAAGAGTGTACAAGAATAAAGGTGCGTAGTAGACATCAAGCTCTTTTCTGGCGCCGTTGTCGGGGAGGTGAGTGCATGAAGTTATATCTTTAGGTCTTGCAATTGAATCTTTTAGTTTCTTGTTTTATCACTAGTTTGGTTTGTAAAAGAAAACTACAAAAAAATGGAATTGAGGTTGCATCATATTGTTCATCTTTATAATGTCTTTCGTGAAAATGAAGGAAAGGAAAATTGTGCTCAATTGATAGAGGAAGAATTCTATAAAATGTTTGACAAAAAAATCTTTGAATGATGAGCATGATTGCAATGTTGTTGGTATGAACTCTTTGAATATCCATGATGCTAATGATATGCGAAGCCATAAGCCTGGGGATGTTATATTTGATGAAGATGATATTTTTAGTCCCCCAAGTTTTGATGAAAAAATTTATTATGATGAAAGCATGCCTCCTATTTATGATGATTATATTGATGAAAGTGGGTTTGGAAGAGTGTCAACTTTATGTAATGATGATCCCACTATTTTGGAGGGTGTTTAATCTTATTCTAATAATTATGAAAGTGGATTTGGAGAGGTCATGAATTTATTTAATGATGATTCCACTATCTTGGAAGAGGTTTCAATTGATTTTGAAAATGAAGTTCCTATCTATGATGATTATTATGATGACATGTATTCTATAAAGAATAATGATAACCATGAAACTTGTCATCATGATTTTAATTTTCAATTGGACTATGCCAATCAAGTATCTCATGATAGTTATTTTGTTGAGTTTGCTCCCACTACTATTCATGAGAATAAATTTGCTTATGTGGAGAGTAATAAAATTTCCATGCTTGTAGATCATGAAAAGAATGCTTTATGTGATAGTTATATTGTTGAATTCATTCATGATGCTACTGAAAATTATTATGAGAGAGGAACATATACTTGTAGGCTTCTCACTAATGTCAAGTTTCCTCTCTATGTGTTGAAAATCTTGAAGTTTTGCTTGTTTTGCCTTCCTATGCTAGTTGATTCTTGCTCCCATAATTTGTTTGCTCACAAAATCCCTATGCATAGGAAGTGGGTTAGACTTAAATGTGATTGTCATGTGATTCATGGTGCTCTCTTGTTATGTTTCAATTCTTATGTTTTAGGCGAGCATCATTGAAATCATCATGCCTAGCTAAAAATACATTAAAGAAAAGCGCTTGTTGGGAGATAACCCAATACTTATACCTAATGTTTTTGTGTGTTAACATGATTAATATACTGCAGTAATCATGTTTTATAGGTTTTGTTTCAATAAAGTGCCAAGTAAAGCCTTTTGGATAGTGTGGATGATAGTTGACTTGATTCTGTGCAAAAACAGAAACTTTTGCGTCCAGTACAGAAATTCCTATCTTTTAATGGAACATGGAAAAATTATGAATTGTTTAAAGTTGATGGGTATACAAATTTTCTACGTTTTCCTAATTTTTCAGAATTTTTGGAGTTACATAAGTATGACCTTAATTCAGATCTTTACGTACTGTTCTGTTTTTGACAGATTCTGTTTGCAATGCATAGTTTGCTTGTTTTATGGTTTCTATGGCTTATATTGCTTAATATAAATTGTGGAAATTGTAGAGTACAGTAGGAATTGTGTGATAAAAATTATGAATCTTATCTTGACAGTACCAAAGTGAATTATTTGTCTTTATCATACTAACCCATCTCAAGAAGTTCCGTTAAGTTTTGTGTGATTGAAGTTTTCAAGTTTTGGGTGAGATATTGATATGAGGAGAATAAGGAGTGACAATACCCTAAGCTTGGGGATGCTCAAGGCACCCCAAAGGTAATATTCAAGGAAGATCCAAGCAACTAAGCTTGGGGATGCCCCGGAAGGCATCCCCTCTTTCGCCTCCAGCATTATCGGTAACCTTACTTGGGGCTACATTTTTATTCGTCACATGATATGTGTTTTGCTTGGAGTGTCATTTTATTTTATTAGTATTTGCTTTCTGTTATTTAGAATAATGTTGTGCATCTTTTACATCAATAGAAATGTCAAGTATAGCCTTTGCTATGCTTATTTTGCAAGTCTATATGTGGCTGTTTGAAAACAGAAAGTTGCACGCTAGTGCATGAATTCTTGAGAAAACCCAGAATGTGATAAAATGTTGAATTTTTTTGCACAGTAGGCTATGATAAATTTTCTACAGTGTGGTAAATTTTAAGAAGTTTTGGAGCTAGGGAAGTATGAGTAAAATTGCACTCTTTATAGACTGTCCTGTTTAGATAGATTACTATTATGTTTGCATTGTTTGCATATGTTTGCTTGTGTAATGATTCTATTTGAGGATAGGAGTATTAAATATGTAGAGGAATTTAGTATGCAATTTTAAATAATAATTTTAGTGATTTTTTACAGTAGAGAATGATAAGGTTGTTGCATTGATTCATACTAACTTTTCTCACAAGTTCTTGTTGAGTTTTGTGTGGATGAAGTTTTTAAGATTTAGGGAAACCGTGATATAAAAGGAATTAAGGAGGCACAAAAGCTCAAGCTTGGGGATGCCCAAGGCATCCCATGATAATATTTCAAGAAGTCTCAAGCATCTAAGCTTGGGGATGCCCGGTAGGCATCCCACCTTTCTTCATCAAGAATTATCAATTAGTATTGGTTGAGCCTAAGTTTTTGCTTCTTCACTTGATGTGTGCTATTCTTAGAATGTCATTTTATTTTGGTTTACTTTCTATTTTAATAAAATACTTAAATCTGAAAGTTTTTAAATAAGAGAGAGTCCTCACATAGCTACCTATTTACTTAACTACTCATTTGATCTTCACTTATATCTTTTTGGAGTAGTTTGTCGAATGCTCTTGTGCTTCACTTAAATTTATTTGAGAGCTTGTTAGTAGCAATGGTAATATATAAATTTAGTCCCAAAGTGATAGATATTCAAGAAGGATATAATAAAAACTTTCATATAGATCATTGGATATGATAAGTATGATTCCTTACAATAGTTTTGCGATATGGAGATAATAATATGTGAGTCATGTTGGTGAGTAATTGTGCTTTAGTAGGAATATTGGTGTTAAGGTTTGTGATTCCCTATGCAAGCACGAAAGTCAATAGTTATGCAATGAAGTTATATCCTGCTTGTGGTGCATTATTCGGTGTTAGTTATGTTTAATGCTCATTTATGATCGTTTTTGTTTCTTGGTTGGTCGCTTCTCAATCTATTTGCTAGCCTTCATTTGTACTAAGTGGGAATACTACTTGTGCATCCAAAATCCTTAAACCCAGTTTTGCCACATGAGTCCACCATACCTACCTATATGCGGTATTTTCGTGCCGTTCTAAGTAAATTTGTATGTGCCATCTCTAATTTACAAAATGAATTTTCTTTTTGTGTGCTCGTACCGCTCATGAAGCGGCAGGGGGTGGCCAATATTTTCCATGCTAGATGTGTTATTCTCAAGATGAGTGTTTATTCACTTGTCATTGCACGAGAGTACGGCTGTAATAGGGATGCCCAGTCCCGAAATGAAAAAAGAAATTTACTTCATATTGTCAAATAATAAATTCCTTGAAAAGTGTTGGTATGGACGGCACCCGTGGATACGGCTAGTCGTGGAGTGTGAAAGTATGGTGGAAAAAGGAATAAACTTTATTTTCTGTTTGGGAACCGCCTATGATGTATCTAGCATGGAAAGTGTTGGGAATTCTCGGTCGGTTTCATTGACGGGAAAAGTATGCCTCTCAAAATATTTTATCTCTCAATTTAAGCTTTGAGCTCTGGCACCTCTACAAATCTCTGCTTCCCTCTGCGAAGGGCTTATCTATTTACTTTATGCAATTTTTATTTTTATTTGAGTCTCCATCTTCTCTTATAAAGCACCAACTAGGGAGCACTATGATCATACCAGTGCTTTTGATGTAGCTAATATTCGAGTCTGTTTCATGAATGGATCAATGATTGAGCATAATGGGCTAGGGATAGCTTTCTTTAGCGTTGATATTTTGAAAGACATGGTTGCTTGTTAGTATGCTTGAGTATTGATGTCTTCATGTCAAATTATAGACTATTTCTTTGAATCATTCAAGTCCAAATGTTCATGCTACAAAAGAAAGAGTATATGATGAATATGATAGGTAGCATTCCACAAAAAAAAATCCGTTTTCAATTGCTACTTTATCATGATGATTTTTATGAGAAAGAGTTGTTGTTATGATGCTAGGAAAAGTGATTGAAATTATCATTGATCAAACTTATGCACTATGCTAGCATTCACACTCCATAAATTATTTCTTTTATCATTCACCTACTCGAGGACGAGTAGGAATTAAGCTTGGGGATGCTGATACGTCTCCAACGTATCTATAATTTATGAAGTATTCATGCCATGTTTAAAACAATTTTATATGGTTTTGGAATGATTTGCATGGAACTAACCTAGACTGACACTGTTTTCAGCAGAACTACCGTGGTGTTGTTTTTTGTGCAAAAATAAAAGTTCTCCAAATGAGCTGAAACTTTTTGATGATTTTTTTTGTAACAAAAGAGGCACTAGAAGCTTCGTGGGAGGGCCAGAAGAGCCATGAGGAGGGCACAACCCACTAGGGCACGCCAGAGGGGCCTGGCTTGCCCCGGTGGGTTGTGCTCACCTCGAGGCCCATCTTCGCGTGAAACCGACGCCAAAAAATCCTATAAATAGAGAAACCATCAGAAATAACCCTAGATCAGAAGTTCCACCGCCGCAAGCCTTTGTAGCCACGAAAAACCAATCTAGACCCCGTTCCGGCACCCTGCCGGAGGGGGAAATCATCACCGGTGGCCATCTTCATCATCCAGGCGGCCACCATGATGAGGAGGGAGTAGTCCACCCTTGGGGCTGAGGGTTTGTACCAGTAGCTATGTGTTTAATCTCTCTCTCTCTCTCTTGTGTTCTTGAGTTGGCACGATCTTGATGTATCGCGAGCTTTGTTAATATAGTTGGATCATATGGTGTTTTCCCCTCTCTATCTTGTTGTGATGAATTGAGTTTTCCCTTTGAGATTTCGTTTTTATCGGATTGAATAATTTTATGGATTTCAGAGCACTTGATCTATGTCTTGGCACTCAACTCGCGGATTCCCGAGGTGACATTGGGGTAATCTATGCATAGGGGTTTATGCACGTTTTCGTCCTTGTTTCTCCGGCAGAAATCTTGGGGAACTCTTTGAGGTTCTTTGTGTTGGATTGAGTATTATGAATCTGAAATTATTTGATGCATATCGCATAATCAACTCATGGATACTCGCGGTGACATTGGAGTATTTAGGTGACATTAGAGTTGGTTGATGTGTATCATATGGTGTTATTTTAGTACGAACTCTTGGTTAGATCGATCGGAAAGAATAGCTTGGTGTTATTTGTAGTACGAACTCTAGGATAGATTGATCGGAAAGAATAGCTTTGAGGTAGTTTCGTACCCTACAAACAATTTCTTCTTATGTTCTCCGCTAGATAGGAACTTTGGAGTGATTCTTCATCGCATGTTGAGGGATGTTTATGTGATCCAATTATATTAGCATTGTTGAGAGATTGCACTAGCGAAAGTACGAACCCTAGGCCTCATTTTCAAGCATTGCAATACCGTTTGTGCTCCGTTTTATCAATTGCTACCTTGCTGTTTTTTATTGTTACTATTACAAAAATCAATATCTACTATCATTACTACACTTGTATCACCATCTCTTCGCCAAACTTGTGCACCTATACAATTTACCATTGTATTTGGTGTGTTGGGGACACAAGAGACTCTTTGGTATTTGGTTGCAGGGTTGTTTGAGAGAGACCATCTTCATCCTACGCCTCCCACAGATTGATAAACCTTAGGTCATCCACTTGAGGGAAAATTGCTACTGTCCTACAAAACTCTGCGCTTGGAGGCCCAACAAGAGTCTACAAGAATAAAGTTGCGTAGTAGACATCAATCTCATAGTCGAAGGAATATGTATTTGACATTAAGAAAGCAATAGCAATAAATTGAATGATCATATGCTAAGCTAACGGATGGGTCTTGTCCATCACATCATTCTCCTAATGATGTGATCCCGTTATCAAGTGACAACACATGTCTATGATTAGGAAACCTTAACCATCTTTGATCAACGAGCTAGTCTAGTAGAGGCTTACTAGGGACACGGTATTTGTTTATGTATCCACACATGTATTTAAGTTTCCGATCAATACAATTCTAGCATGAATAATAAACCTTTATCATGAATAAGGAAATATAATAATAACAACTTTATTATTGCCTCTAGGGCATATTTCCATTAGTCTCCCACTTGCACTAGAGTCAATAATCTAGATTACATTGTAATGAATCTAACACCCATGGAGTCTTGGTGCTGATCATGTTTTGCTCGCGGAAGAGGCTTAGTCAATGGGTCTGCTACATTCAGATCCATATGTATTTTGCAAATTTCTATGTCTCCATCCTTGACCTTTTCACGAATGGAGTTGAAGCGTCTCTTGATGTGTTTGGTTCTCTTGTGAAACATGGATTCCTTCGCCAAGGAAATTGCTCCAGTGCTGTCACAAAAGATTTTCATTGGACCCGATGCACTGGGTATTACACCCAAATCAGATATGAACTCCTTCATCCAGACTCCTTTATGCGCTCCTTCCAAAGCAGCTATGTACTCCGCTTCACACGTAGATCATGTCATGACGCTTTGCTTGGAACTGCACCAACTGACAGCTCCACACTTCAATATAAATACGTATCCGGTTTGTGACTTAGAGTCATCCAGATCAGTGTCGAAGCTAGCATCGACGTAACCATTTACGACGAGCTCTTCATCACCTCCATAAACGAGAAACATATCCTTGGTCCTTTTCAGGTACTTCAGGATGTTCTTGACCACTTTCCAGTGATCCACTCCTGGATTACTTTGGTACCTCCCTGCCAAACTTAGGGCAAGGCACACATCATGTCTGGTACACAGCATAGCATACATGATAGAACCTATGGCTGAGGCATAGGGAATGACTTTCATTTTCTCTCTATCTTCTGCAGTGGTCGGGCTTTGAGTCTGACTCAATTTCACACCTTGTAACACAGGCAAGAACCCTTTCTTTGACTGATCCATTATGAACTTCTTCAAAACTTTGTCAAGGTATGTGCTTTGTGAAAGTCCTATTAAGCATCTCGATCTATCCCTGTAGATCTTGATGCCCAATATATAAGCAGATTCACCGAGGTCTTTCATTGAAAATTCTTATTCAAGTATCCTTTTATGCTATCCAGAAATTCTATATCATTTCCAATCAACAATATGTCATCCACATATAATATCAGAAATGCTACAGAGCTCCCACTGACTTTCTTGTAAATACAAGCTTCACCGTAAGTCTGTATAAAACAATATGCTTTGATCACCTCATCAAAGCGTATATTCCAACTCCGAGATGCTTGCACTAGTCCATAGATGGATCGATGGAGCTTGCACACTTTGTTAGCACCATTAGGATCGACAAAACCTTCTGGTTGGATCATATACAACTCTTCTTTAAGAAATCCATTATGGAATGCAGTTTTGACGTCCATTTGCCAGATTTCATAATTATAAAATGCGGCAATTGCTAACATGATTCGGACTGACTTAAGCATTGCCACTGGTGAGAAGTCTCATCGTAGTCAACCCCTTGAACTTGTCGAAAACCTTTTGCGACAAGTCGAGCTTTGTAGATAGTGAAATTACCATCAACGTCTGTCTTCTTCTTGAAGATCAATTTATTTTCAATGGCCTACCAATCATCGAGCAAGTCCACCAAAGTCCATACTTTGTTCTCATACATGGATCCTATCTCAGATTTCATGGCCTCAAGCCATTTATCGGAATCTGGGCTCATCATAGCTTCTTCATAGTTCGTAGGTTCGCCGTTGTCTAACAACATGACTTCCAGGACAGGATTACCATACCCCTCTGGTGTGGAACGTGTTCTGGTCGACCTACAAGGTTCTGTAGTAACTTGATCCGAAGTTTCATGATCATTATCATTAGCTTCCTCTCTAGTTGGTGTAGGCATCACGGGAACGGTTTTCTCTGATGTGCTACTTTCCAATTAGAGAGAAGGTACAAGTACCTCATCAAGTTTTACTTTCCTCCCACTCACTTCATTCGAGAGAAACTCCTTCTCTAGAAAGGACCCATTCTTGGCAACCAAGATCTTGCCTTCGGATCTGTGGTAGAAGGTGTACCCAATAGTTTCCTTAGGGTGTCCTATGAAGACACACTTCTCTGATTTGGGTTCGAGCTTATCAGGCTGAAGCCTTTTGACATAAGTGTCGCATCCCCAAACTTTAATAAACGACAGCTTAGGTTTCTTGCCAAACCATAGTTCATACGGTGTCGTCTCAACAGATTTAGACGGTGCCCTATTTAATGTGAATGCGGCTGTCTCTAATGTATAACCCCAAAATGATAGTGGTAAATCTGTAAGAGGCATCATAGAACGCACCATATCTAATAAAGTATGGTTACGACATTCGGACACACCATTATGCTGTGGTGTTCCAGGTGGCGTGAGTTGTGAAACAATTCCACATTGTTTTAAATGAAGGCCAAACTCGTAACTCAAATATTCACCTCCACGATCAGATTGTAGAAATTTTATTTTCTTGTTGCGATGATTCTCCACTTCACTCTGAAATTCCTTGAACTTTTCAAATGTTTCAGACTTGTGTTTCATCAAGTAGATATATCCATACCTACTCAAATCATCTGTGAAGGTCAGAAAATAACGATACCCGCCGCGTGCCTCAACACTCATTGTACCGCATACATCGGTATGTATTATTTCCAATAAGTCATTAGCTCGCTCCATTGTTCCGGAGAACAGAGTTTAGTCATCTTGCCCATGAGGCATGGTTCGCAAGTATCAAATGATTCATAATTAAGTGATTCCAAAAGTCCATCCGCATGGAGTTTCTTCATGCGCTTTACACCAATATGACCTAAACGGCAGTGCCACAAGTATGTTGCACTATCATTATGAACTTTGCATCTTTTGGCATCAATATTATGAATATGTGTATCACTACGATCGAGATTCAACAAGAATAGACCATTCATCAAGGGTGCATGACCATAAAATATATTACTCATATAAATAGAATAACTATTATTCTCTGATTTAAATGAATAACCGTCTCGCAATAAATAAGATCCAGATATAATATTCATGCTCAACGCTGGCCCCAATTAACAATTATTGAGATCTAAAACTAATCCCGAATGCAGATGTAGAGGTAGCGTGCCGACGGCGATCACATCGACCTTGGAAACATTCCCGACGCGCATCATCACCTCGTCCTTAGCCAATCTTCATTTATTCCGTAGCTCTTGTTTCGAGTTACAAATATGAGCAACTGAACCAGTATCAAATACCCAGGAGCTACTACGAGCATTAGTAAGGTACACATCAATAACATGTATATCAAATATACCTTTGTTTACTTTTCCATCCTTCTTAACCGCCAAGTATTTGGGGCAGTTCCACTTCCAGTGACCATTTCCTTTGGAGTAGAAGCACTCAGTTTCAGGCTTGGGTCCAGCTTTGGGCTTCTTCACGGGAGCGGCAACTTGCTTGCCATTCTTCTTGAAGTTCCCTTTCTTTCCCTTGCCCTTTTTCTTGAAACTAGTGGTCTTGTTAACCATCAACACATGATGCTCCTTCTTGATTTCTACCTCCGCGGCCTTTAGCATTGCGAAGAGCTCGGGAATCATTTTCGTCATCCCTTGCATATTATAGTTCATCACGAAGACTTTGTAGCTTGGTGGCAGTGACTGAAGAATTCTGTCGATAACACTCTCAACTAGAAGATCAATCCCTAGCTGAGTCAAGTGATTATGATACCCAGACATTTTGAGTATGTCTTCACTGATAGAACTGTTCTCCTCCATCTTACAGCTATAGAACTTGTTGGAGACTTCATATCTCTCAACCCGGGCATTAGCTTGAAATATCAACTTCAGCTCTTGGAACATCTCATATGCTCCATGACGTTCAAAACATCTTTGAAGTCCTGGTTCTAAGCCGTAAAGCATGGCACACTGAACTATTGAGTAGTCATCAGATCGAGTCTGCCAGATGTTCATAACATCTACAATAGCTCCTGCAGCAGGTCTGTGACCTAGCGGTGCATCAAGGACATAATTCTTCTGTGCAGCAATGAGGATAATCCTCAAGTTACGGACCCAGTCCATGTAGTTGCTACTATCATCTTTCAACTTAGCTTTCTCTAGGAACGCATTAAAATTCAGGGGAACGGTAGCACGGGCCATGATCTACAACATAGATATGAAAAAACTATTAAGACTAAGTTCATGAATAATTAAGTTCAATTAATAAAATTACTAATGAACTCCCACTTAAATTAACATCCCTCAAGTTATCTAAGTGATACATGATCCAAATCAACTAACCAATGTCCGATCGTCACGTGAGATGGGGTAGTCATCAATGGTGAACATCTCTATGTTGATCATATCTACTATATGACTCACGTTCGACCTTTCGGTCTCTGGTGTTTCGAGACCATGTCTGTACATGCTAGGCTTGTCAAGTTTAACCCAACTATTCTGCATGTGCAAAATTGTCTTACACCCGTTGTATGTGAACGTAGAGTCTATCACACCCGATCGTCACGAGGTGCATCGAAATGACGAACTTTGGCAACGGTGCATACTCGAGAAGAACACTTTTATCTTGAAATTTAGTGAAGGTTTCATCTTATAATGCTACCGCCATTCTAAGCAAAATAAGATGCATAAAGGATAAACATCACATGCAATCAAAATATGTGACATGATATGGCCATCATCATCTTGTGCTTTTGAACTCCATCTCCAAAGCATCATCATGATCTCCATCATCACCGGCTCGACACCTTGATCTCCATCATTGCGTCGGGGTCGCCTCGCCAACTACTGCTACTACAACTATTGCTAACGCATAGCGATAAAGTAAAGCAATTACATGGCGCTTGCATTTCACACAATAATTAAGAGATAACCCTAAGGCTCCTGCTGGTTGTCGATATTACAAAACATGATCATCTCATACATCAACATATATCACATCATATGTTGACCATATCACATCACAACATGCCCTACAAAAACAAGTTAGACGTCCCCTACTTTGTTGTTGCAAGTTTTACGTGGCTGCTACGGGCTTCTAGCACGAATCGTTCTTAACTACGCAAAAACTACAACAGTGATTATCAAGTTTGCTGTTTTAACCTTCTTCAAGGACCGGCCGTAGTCAAATTCGATTTAACTAAAGTATGAGAAACAGACACCCGCCAGCCACCTTTATGCAAAACAACTTGCATGTCAGTCAGTGGAATCGGTCTCATCTGCGTGGACATGTAAGGTTGGTCCGGGCCGCTTCATCCCACAATACCGCCGAATCAAAATAAAACGTTGGTGGTAAGCAGTATGACCATCATCGCCCACAACTCCTTTGTGTTCTACTTGTGCATATCATCTACGCACAGGCCTGGCTCTGATACCACTATTGGGGAACGTTGCATGGAAAACAAAAAAATTTCTAGGCACACGCAAGATCTATCCATGGAGATGCATAACAACGAGAGGGGAGAGTATGTCTACGTACCCTCGTAGACCGTTTAGCGGATGCGTTTATTAACACGGTTGATGTAGTCGAACTTCTTCGCGATCCAACCGATCAAGAACCGAACGTATGACACCTCCGCGTTCAGCACATGTTCAGCTCGATGACGTCCTCACCTTCTTGATCCAGCAAGACGGGCAAAGTAGTAGATGAGTTCCGGCAGCATGATGACGTGGTGACGGTGATGGTGAACTCGTTCCCGCAGGGCTTCGTCGAGCACTGCGGAGAAACTGGACGGAGGGCTAAACTGTGGAGAGGGGCGCCGCACACGGCTAAAAGATTGTCCTGGTCTTGTGTGGCGCCCCCTCCCTCATATATATATAGGGGGGAGGGGAGGCAGCCAGGAGGAGCCCCAAGGGTGGCTGACCGGCCCCCTTGGGCTCCTACCCTCTAGCGCCCCTTCCTTGTATGCCTGCAGGGGGAAGGCAGGAGGAGGCGCCCCCCACTCCTTGTATGCCTGCGGGGGGAAGGTAGGAGGAGGTGGCGCCCCCCTTTCCTTCCTCCAAGTTGGAGGGAAGGAAAGAGGGGCTAGCCCTCCCTCCTTTCCATCCCTAGGTCCGGCGGCCAAGGGAAGGGCCGCGCCAGCCCCTTGTGGGCTGGCGTGTTCCCCCCTCTTGGCCCATAAGGCCCATTGACCTCCTGGGGCTTCCCGGAAACCCTTCCGGTGATCCGATGACTACCCGATACACTCCGAAACCTTTCCGGTGCCCAAATAGCATCGTCTTATATATCAATCTTTACCTCCGGACCATTCCTGAGCTCCTCGTCATGTCCGTGATCTCATCCGGGACTCCGAACAACATTTGTTCACCAAATCACATAACTCATATAACACTATATCGCCAACGAACGTTAAGCGTGCAGACCCTACGGGTTCGAGAACTATGTAGACATGACCGAGACACCTCTCCGGTCAATAACCAATAGCGAAACCTGGATGCCCATATTGGTTCCTACATATTCAAGGAAGATCTTCATCAGTCGAACCTTATGACAACATACGTAATTCCCTTTGTCTGTCGGTATGTTACTTGCCCGAGATTCGATCGTCGGTATCTTCATACCTAGTTCAATCTCGTTACCGGCAAGTCTCTTTACTTATTCCATAATACATTATCTCGTAACTAACTCCTTAGTCATTTTGCTTGCAAGCTTCTTGTGATGTGTATTACCGAGAGGGCCCAGAGATACCTCTCCGATACACGGAGCGACAAATCCTAATCTCGATCCATGCAACTCAATAGACACCTTCAGAGATAACTGTAGAGCATCTTTATGGTCACCCAGTTATGTTGTGATGTTTGATAGCACACAAGGTATTCCTCAGGTAACCCGGAGTTGCATGATCTCTGATATGTCTGCAACGTATCTATAATTTATGAAGTATTCATACCATGTTTAAAACAATTTTATATGGTTTTGGTATGATTTGCATGGAACTAACCTGGACTGACGCTGTTTTTAGCAGAACTACCGTGGTGTTGTTTTTTGTGCAGAAATGAAAGTTCTCCAAATGAGCTGAAACTTTTTGATGACTTTTTTTGGAGCAATAGTTGTAGAAGCAATCGTTAGCAAGACAACCCCGACGCTACGATGGAGATCAAGGTGTCGTGCCGATGACGATGGAGATCATGCCGATGCTTTGGACATGGAGATCAAAAAGCACAAGATGATGATGGCCATATCATGTCACATATTTTGATTGCATGTGATGTTTATCCTTTATGCATCTTATTTTTCTTAGAACGATGGTAGCATTATAAGATGATCCCTTCACTTAATTTCAAGATAAAAGTGTTCTCCCCGAGTATGCACCATTGCTAAAGTTCATCGTTTCGAAGCACCTCATGATGATCGGGTGTGATAGACTCTACGTTCACATACAACGGGTGTAAGCTAGTTTTGCATATGCAGAATACTTGGGTTAACCTTGACGAGCCTAGCATGTATCGACATGGTCTCGGAACACTGGAGACCGAAAGGTCGAGCGTGAGTCATATAGTAGATATGATCAACATAGAGATGTTCACTATTGATGACTACCCCATCTCACGTGATGATCGGACATGGGTTAGTTGATTTGGATCATGTATCACTTAGATAACTTGAGGGATGTTAATTTAAGTGGGAGTTCATTAGTAATTTTATTAATTGAACTTAATTTATCATGAACTTAGTCTTAATACTTCTTGCATATCTATGTTGTAGATCAATGGCCCGTGCTACCGTTCCCTTCAATTTTAATGCGTTCCTAGAGAAAGCTAAGTTGAAAGATGATGGTAGCAACTACACGGACTGGGTCCGTAACTTGAGGATTATCCTCATTATTGCACAAAAGAATTATGTCTTGATGCACCGCTAGGTAACCAACCCGTTCCCGCTAATCTAGACGTTGTGAACGCCTGGCAAACGCGGACTGATGACTACTCAATAGTTTAGTGTGCCATGCTTTACGGCTTAGAACCGGGACTTCAAAGACATTTTGAACACCACAGAGCATATGAGATGTTTCATGAGCTGAAGTTGATATTTCAAGCTAATGCCCGGGTTGAAAGATATGAAATCTCTAACAAGTTCTATAGCTGCAAGATGGAGGAGAACAGTTATGTCAGTGAACACATACTGAAAATGTCTGGGTATCATAACCACTTGACTTAGCTGGGAATTGACCTTCCAGTTGAGAATATTATTGACAGAGTTCTTAAGTCACTGCCACCAAGCTACAAAGGCTTCATGATGAACTATAATATGCAAGGGATGACGAAAATGATTCCTGAGCTCTTCGTGATGCTGAAATCAGCGGAGGTAGAAATCAAGAAGGAGCATCAAGTGTTGATGGTTAACAAGACCACTAGTTTAAAAAAAAGGGCAAGGAAAGAAAGGGAACTTCAAGAAGAATGGCAAGCAAGTTGCCGCTCCCGTGAAGAAGCCCAAAGCTGGACCCAAACCTAAAACTGAGTGCTTCTACTGCAAAGGAAGTGGTCACTGGAAGCGGAACTGCCCAAATACTTGGCAGATAAGAAGGATGGCAAAGTGAACAAATGTATATTTGATATACATGTTATTGATGTGTTCCTTACTAATGCTTGTAGTAGCACCTGGGTATTTGATACTGGTTCGGTTGCTCATATTTGTAACTCGAAACAGGAGCTGCGGAATAAACGAAGATTGGCTAAGGACGAGGTGACGATGCGCGTCAGGAATGGTTCCAAGGTCGATGTGATCTCCGTCGGCACGCTACCTCCACATCTACCTTCGGGATTAGTTTGACCTCAATAATTGTTATTTGGTGCCAGTGTTGAGCATGAACATTATATTTGGATCTTATCTATTGTGAGACGGTTATTCATTTAAGTCAGATAATAATGGTTGTTCTATTTATATGAGTAATATATTTTATGGTCATGCACCTTTGATGAGTGGTCTATTCTTGTTTAATCTCGATCGTATTGATACACATAATATTGATGCCAAAAGATGCAATGTTGATAATGATAGTGCAACATACTTGTGGCACTGCCGTTTAGGTCATATTGGTGTAAAGCGCATGAAGAAACTCCATGCAGATGGACTTTTGGAATCACTTGATTATGAATCATTTGATACTTGCGAACCATGCCTCATGGGTAAGATGACTAAAACTCCGTTCTCCGGAACAATGGAGCGAGCTAATGACTTATTGGAAATAATACATACCATTGTATGCGGTCCGATGAGTGTTGAGGCACACGACGGATATCGTTATTTTCTGATCTTCACAGGTGATTTGAGTAGGTATGGGTATATTTACTTGATGAAACACAAGTCTGAAACATTTGAAAAGTTCAAAGAATTTCAGAGTGAAGTGGAGAATCATCGTAATAAGAAAATAAAGTTTCTACGATCTGATCGCGGAGGCGATATTTGAGTTACGAGTTTGACCTTCATTTAAAACAATGTGGAATTGTTTAACAACTCACGCCATCTGGAACACCACAGTGTAATGGTGTGTCCGAATGTCATAACCGTACTTTATTAGATATGGTGCATTCTATGATGTCTCTTACCGATTTGCCTTTATCATTTTGGGGTTATGTATTAGAGACAACCGCATTCATGTTAAATAGGGCACCGTCTAAATCTGTTGAGACGACACCGTATGAACTATGGTTTGGCAGGAAATCTAAGCTGTCATTTCTTAAAGTTTGGGGATGCGATGCTTATGTCAAAAGGCTTCTGCCTGATAAGCTTGAACCCAAATCGGAGAAGTGTGTCTTCATAGGATACCCTATGGAAACTATTGGGTACACCTTCTACCACAGATCCGAAGGCAAGATCTTTGTTGCCAAGAATGGGTCCTTTTTAGAGAAGGAGTATCTCTCGAAAGAAATGAGTGGGAGGAAAGTAGAACTTGATGAGGTAATTGTACCTCCTCTCGAATTGGAAAGTAGCACATCATAGAAAAACGTTCCCGTGATGCCTACACCAACTAGAGAGGAAGCTAATGATGATGATCATGAAACTTCAGATCAAGTTACTACTAAACTTCGTAGGTCAACAAGAACACGTTCCGCACCAGAGTGATACGGTAATCCTGTCCTGGAAGTCATGTTGTTAGACAATGGCGAACCTACAAACTATGAAGAAGCTATGATGAGCCCAGATTTCGATAAATGGCTCGAGGCCATGAAATTTGAGATAGGATCCATGTATGAAAACAAAGTGTGGACTTGCCCGATGATCGGCACGCCATTGAAAATAAATGGACCTTCAAGAGGAAGATGGACGCTGATGGTAATATCTGTGGCACCCCGGCTCAGAGAAGACCGGAACGCCCCGTATTCCAGCCCAGGGACAAGTCCTCTGGAATACGGCACTGTTGGCATAGAACAAATCAGCTCTTTATTACAATGGATATGGTTAGAAAGGGTACAAGGATTACATCGGCACGGCGACACTACGCCTGCCCGGGTAGCTCTATGCTAACAGCAGAGTAACTCTCTCGGCAGCGGAACAGCGACGGCAGTGATGGACTCCACTCTGCAGGGACTCTGGCTAGAACGCGTATCCTAGGTCGCAAACTCGGGATCCTCGACAAGCAAGCAATCATGGCATGACCTGCAAACTGGCATGACACACCAGGTGAGTACTTTGAATGTACTCGCAAGCTCACAACAAACATCAGCATTAAGGAAAGACAACATCATAGCAAGATAGCTATTGAAGTAAATGCAGTAAGGTAAAGCATATTAAGTGGTTTAATCCAAACTCCGAATAACCTCAGGATCCAATCTGAATCTGTTCCAAATCCAATCCAAATCATGTGGTCATCCGACCACTCATCTCATAGCCATCCCATGGCTAACATATCATATTCCTAGTTCCATTTGCACTGTAAGTCAGACAAACTTACTCTCTTCCGGGTTGCCTCACAACCCTCAGAATATTCACGATCCACCGAGTACTTCCGATCATAAGATGAGTTCTTCCATCATTATCACTACTATGGTTGACCACCTAAAGAGGTCTGGACGGACTGTCCAATACCATGGACACGGCTATTCGAATAGATTTTACACTCTGCAGAGGTTGCGCACTTTACCCACACCATGGAGCACCTGACCTCGTGATCCCATTCGGGTGGACCAGCGTTGCTCCAACAAAACCCGCCTGACCCGTGACTCTCCCATCGTACCACCGGCAATCATCCTCCCCCGGAGTCCTGCCCTGGGTGGCCCCTGTGTCACCGCGTGACACCTGCCACCATCGTGGCTAACAAACTGTCCCAAACGGGGACCTGGTACCATATAACTCAACTAGGCTCACAAGGTTATCGCCGCCTACCGGGCCAGGGTAGCGCGCACGCATAACCTTCCCTGTCGGGCAGTACCGGTGAAAGAGCACGCGATCAGACCAAGTCAAGGCCGTCCCATACCGGCAAATGTGGCTGCACAGATAAGTCCGGACAGGTGACTCTGGATCAACCATGAAGTATCTAGTCTCCAAATAATCTCTGTCATGGCTGACACTCTGACATCATGGTAATCCAAGTTGAAACGATATCTGACTAGACATCCGATTATCAATATGTTCAGGCCACTGCTACTAACTCATCTCCACGAACTGCCGGATGAAATCCAAAATAATCTTAGACGGTAATCTCAACATCATAGTAAAAGTGGGTAAACTACTAGTCACTACAATCAGGTACTCAACATGGTAGTCACCTATCCAAGAAATAACTCCAACATTGCATAATCCAATTCATTTCACAAATAACTCATACTTGCTGTTAAAGTAAATAGTTAAACTATGACATTGCAATGCAATTATACATATGAGAGTTGTGGCTTGCCTGGGGGTGAAGGAACCATCGGGAAGGAGTGCGGAGAGTCCGCGGAAGTGATTGCCGAAAACAGTTCTCTTTCAGAGGGGGCTGTTTACAGGCAAGGGCAAAATGGTCATTTTCATAGTGGGACCACATAGTGAAAATGATACCAACATGACGGGCTCGACGAGACAAAGAAGTGGGCTTTGGAATCACCTCGATCGGAGTTACGGTTAAAAAGTTATGGCCGTTCGTTGTTTAGACAGAAAAACAAATAGAAAATGTGCTTTTCTGCTGTTAACCGACGAACGTCCACTATTTAACCGTTTCGGCCGGCTGGGTTTAAACAGAAAGCGCATTCTGAAAAATACGATTTCGTTAAGGGAAAACGTACTCCGTGGGGTACGTCTCCACTTATCCACGTCACCGGGCCTGGTCAATGCCCTGTTAGGCTGACCGGTGGGTCCCGAGGGGTGTGGTGGGGCCTGCCTGGCCGGCTGGGCGAGGTCGTCGTCTCCCTCCCAACGAAGCAGAGGAAACAGGGGAGCAGCACGCTGCCGGCGACAGGCCGGGCGGCTCCGGCCAGCTTCGGCCGAGCGAAGAGCACCGGCGGGCGCGGGGAGGAACGGTGCGTCCACCAGGACGGTCTGCGAGCGCCCGGGAGGGGCGTGGCCGCGGCACCACGCGGGAGAAGAGATGAGGCCGACGCATGCCGGTGACGACCCTCAGCGGCACAGGCCACCTCCGGCCGAGGTGAGGGCAGCGGAGGCTCCGGGGATGTGCGCCACGTCCAACCAGAGGTAGAGCAAGCGCCGGGGAGAGCCGCAGCCGCGGTGGCACGCGCTGGCCGACGGGGACCGAGGCGGCCATGGGCGGCGATGGCGAGCAAGGAGGAACTCCGGGGAGGGATGGAGCGGTCGGGGAGGACCGGTGGGATGTGGTGAGGCTGGTGGTGCGGACGAGAGGGGCTTGGGGGCCTTTTATAGCCGTGGCGATGGAGGGGATGAGCTCGGCCGCCGTGGCGAACTCATCGATACACTGGCGCTGCGGGGAGACGTGGCTGGCGTTTAGCGGTGTCGGTAAGCTTCACGGAGGAGCGGAGAGGGTTCAGGCGTGCTCCGGAAGGCTCGAGCTCGTCCGTATACGACGGCGGCTGTAGATGAACAGAGTATGTACGGCGGCGTTCGTTGCGGCGCGCCGAGGAGGAATCCGGAGGGGGAGATGGGTTTAGTGTAGGGTAACGCAGCAGAAAACAAAAATTTTCCGACCTACGCACCAGCCCAGGACCACTATGGAGACTGCATACAAGGTTTGATCATTTTCGTTACCGACTCGTAGCGCAGCGGAAGTAGAGTCGATGACGATCGGCGGTGCAGATCCCCGCAGCTAGGATTTACAACCTCCCAACCGCGAGGATGTATACCCTCATCCTCGCCTAGGACAGCCCTCCGGGAGGCGGTTGAACAGTCCCCCGGACAGTGTCGCGGACAGCCCTTCGGGAGGACCTTCGAAACTCAGACGGTCACTCGGACAGCCCTTCGGGAGGACTCACAGAATTTGGACCGTCACTTGGACAGCCCTTCGGGAGGCACTCTCGAACAGCCCCTCGTGCACTAAGATCGAAACTACGACCTCTCTATAGAGTTGCACACATACGGTGTCATCTATCCGGCAGGGCTTCGCCGTCCAGAACTAGTTCCCACCGGAACCCAGACAGCCTTTCGGCTCTACGAAACTATTTCGCGGGGAGGGAGAGAGAAGCCAGATCATTGCAATGGCACTTGTATGTGAGAAGGAGTGAGTCTTTAGGCAGCCCCCTCCACCCCTATTTATAGGCCAAGCCCAAGGGTGGCTTCTCCAAGAAGCCAAGGGGAAAAATACCAAAGGACCCTCAAGGTGGCTTCTCCAAGAAGCCACCCAAAAAGCACTTTCACTATTCACGATGACATTTTTCAGCGTCCGTTCGAACTGAAAATATTTATGTGGGCTTAGAACATTTCCAGTACCCACTAAAATAATTTTCAACGCGTTCTGGAACAATTCCAGATTAGTGATTTTCATCTGCGAAAAGCATCTGAAGTGGTTCCGGCAGCTCCGGAACATTTCTGGTTTTTCTTCCAGAAAATTCCCAAAAGTTTCCAGAATGATTCTGGCACCCTCCAAGAATTATCGGGCATGTGCTGAAACCAATTTGACTTTATGGTATCCTCTGAAACAACTTTTCAGTTTCACCGGAACTCATCCGGTGACCTCTCTCTACGGAACTTTTCCGCTGTCCGAAACTTTTTCGGTGTCCGAAACTTTTTCGGTGATTTTCTCTCAGACTCCCTGTCTAGTATTCAGCAGATAGATGACCCTTAAGCGTGTGACCCTATAGGTTCGGTGAAGTATAGACATGACACGGAACCCCTTCCGATCAATGATCAACATCGGAGCCGTGGACACCCATATTGACCCCTATACCCACACGAATGAATATTCGAGTGAACCTCCAGTTGCCGTGTGCTATTCCTGTTGCTTCGCGATATGTTACAAATACCCGAGGTGAGACATGTTGGCATTCCCGTGGATCAACAACTTGTCCACTAAGCCAGTTACCTCGTTACCAGTATTGTTCTCTTTTCTCGTTACGTGTTCCGGCATCCCCGTGATCAAATCACACAGTGTCTGGCCAGACGATGATGGACACCGTAACACCGAGAGGGCCCAGAGATATCTCTCCATCGTCGGAGGAGCAAATCCCAATCTCGAGCTATCTAGTTACTTGACATACTTTCCCATGAACCCGTAAGCCGCCGTAATAGCCATCCATTTACGGATGACGTTTAACAAACCCCAAAGTTCATGAATCAAGCATGAAGAAACTCGATACTCTCATGGTCTAAGGAATCATGCAAACGTTAACCATCTCTGTGTTATTAACCATTAACTCATGACGAATGTATCTCATAGCATAACATTAATTCGGGTCGATTCAACACAAGTGTTCTCCTAACATTGTGCCCTCAAAAGTTGTTGGCATAGACATGCCCATGATCAGGAAAACAGAACCATCATGCCACACTTGAGCTAGTCTTAGAGGCCAGACTAGGAATACATTTTACCGTTTATTATTCCACACGTGCATATGAGTCTTCCTCCAAGCCTCGTTTTATTTGTAGACTCGAGAACCATAGCAGTTATAGCATAGAACATAAACCTAATTATGAACAGGGAGATATATAATAGTATTTATTATTGCCTCTAGGGCATATCTCCTACAAACTCCCACTTGCACTAGAGTCAATAATCTAGTTAATGCTAATGCACTTTACACCTATGGCACATTGGTGTAAAATATGCTTCGCATGTGGTATAGCCTGATGTCCAACGGATCTGACGACTTCAGCTCCGTGTGTATCTTTGCATATCCTCGCGTTTTCACGCTTTCACAAAATTCATATTTTGTGTGGACTTGGCTTTGTATGTATGTGAATCACAGGTCGAACCTGGATTCCTCAGACTGTGTTTATGGAGCAACTACCTACAGTAGTGTCCCATTTACAAAAGCCATCTTGGAACCATACTAAGTTCATGAATGAACTATATGATTCAACATCTTCTTTGTCGTTTTTAAAAGCGGCAACATACTTCGCCTCTGTTATAGAATTCGCCACAGTAACTTGTTTGGAACAATTTCCAACTACCGTGCCACCATATTGTGTATTACACAAAAAAACCCTAACTTAAATCGAAAATCGCATGGAGCATTGATGAAGACTGTATCGATGTAAGCTTTTACAACGAACTCTTCATAATCTCCGCTTGCGAGAAAACATGTCATCAGTGCTACTATAGTACTCAATGACCCTTTTTCACTGTTGTCCCATGATCAGTACTTTTTGATCACTTTGGTATTTATACTCGCAACAACTTTGGGAGTATTGGACATATCTGGTTGTTTTACATACCATGGAATACATGATTAATCCAAACATGAAGGTGTGTGGAATCTCCATCATGTATTTTGCTCATCAGGGTTTTTGGGACACCGAGTCTTGCAAAAACTCTTTCCATGTGACTTCGGCAAGAATTACTCCTTGACGTTTTTAATGCTAAAAGGTTTTAGCATCTTGTCAATATGTATCTTTGCTCAGCCCCATTAGGTAAATCTATCTCCATAGATCATCATGCCTAATATAAAGGCTATTTAGCCCAAGCACTTCATCGAAAAACTATTTTCAAATGAAGTCCTAATTCGTGTCAAGAAATTTATTTCCAATTAACAATGTGTCAAGCACACAATGTTTTTAGAAATTTTATTATGCTCCCACTTACTTTCTTGAATCATAAGCATCTTCGTTACCCATTGATGAAGTCAAACCCCTTTTGACTATTTCATCAAAACACGAAGATTCCAACTCCATTTTGCTCTCTTCTGTCCATTGCTGGAACTCTGAAGTTTACATACTTACTAGCATCCTCTGGATTGACAAAATACCTTGGACTGTAACACATGCAAGTCCTTGGTTTCATTTCCATCAGATGGAAATCCTATTGTCATCCATGTTTCATATCTCATGATTGAAATATGTATTAATTGTTAGTTCAACCCGAACTGACTTTAAGCATCGCTACGATGAAACAACCTTATCGTAGTCAACTCCTTGAACTTGTTATTGCAACAAGTCGAGCTTTATGGATAAAACATTTTTATTCGTATCAGTTTTAAGTTCCATAAATATTCGTTAGACTCTAAGTCTTCCGAAAGGTGTATCAAGGTTTTAATCTTGAATCACTTATATGGAAACTAACTCGGGTTGTATTGGCATATAGCCAATTCCGGAGTCAGGGCCCATCAACGCTTCCTTGTGTATCGTAGGTATATTGTTGTCTAACAACAATATCTCGCTTGCGCACCTGAGAGGTTTGCATGAGCTTTTGCCTACGTGGTTCAGCTACAAGTTCGACCGAAGTCCATACATTTTATTGTAGAGACTTCCGTATCAGTCGCAGTAGGAAAACCTGGAATTACTTCCAAGGTCTCTTTCCTTTGATCTGATGACGAAGATACTGTTTATCTCGTCGAGTTGCACTATTCTCCCACTCACCTTTTTGAAAGAACCATTTTCTTCAAAAAGCATACCATTCTTTGTGGCAAACCTATTTGCCGCGGTATAGTGAGGGAGGAATACCCAATTACTTGGGATAACCTACAAAGTAGCACTTGTCTGATTTGGAATAGGTTTGTAACCTTTTACACAAGCCCCATATTCCAAATGTTTAAGAAAAGATATAACATGGTTGGGCGTACCATACCATGGCGTCATTTCAACAGACCTGATGGAGCTCTTTTCAGTGTAAAAGCCGCAGTCTCTAAAGCATCACTCTTTAAAAGGGGTAATGGCAAATTTATTTATGTCATCTTTGATCTTACCATGTCATAAATGGTTCGATTACATCTTCACGGACTTTCCACTTGCAGTGGTGTTCCGGGAGGTGCAAGCTATGAAACCCCTTTCACAACTCATCAGACATTCGCTAAACTTGTAACTCAAATATTCCTTTCTGCAATCGAATTGTAGAAACATAATTTTCTTGTTACAATAACTTCTACTTCATTTTTGAAAACCTTTCGAATGATTTCAAAAGATCCATACTTACGTCCCATCAAGCAAATATCCATATATCTACTTGAGTCATTTCTAAAGATAGTAAATCCACTACTTGCAACATTTATCGAACTACACACATCAAATGTATGATCACCAATAAGTTTGTTGTTCGTTCCTTATGGCCTGTGAACGGTATTTCAGTCACTTCACTTTTCGGAGAAAAGTTGCAAGTGTCAGATGATTCAAAATCAAACGACTTCAAAATCCATCATAATGGAATTTTCCATGCGGGTTTCTCCAATGTGACCAAATGCAGTGCCACACTTGTGTGGTATTCTTTTAGTCTTGCGACATTTAGCGTCAGTGTTATGGATGTATCATATTACCATCAATATTCATAACATACGTCCCATCTTGGATGGAAGCATGGCCCTTCATGTTATTCATAATACTGAACAACAATTGTTCTTTTTATGAACAACCCTTTTGCAACAAACATTTTGCAATGGGCTAGAGTGTATGAAACTCTAAAATGAATTATGAAAGTAAAAACAGAGGTAATATATTATTATCATTTATTCATAACATGCATCTCATTCTCAATGAAAGTATGGCCCTTATGTTATTCATAACATCGAACATAAAAAGTTCTCTTATGAACAACCTTCTTGCAAGATTACTTTATGCAAAGGCTAGAGTTTGTAAAACTCTAAATGAATTATGAAAATAAATACAGACGGTAATACACCGATGGAAGGTATAGTAACATTTACTATGTTCCATGTGTATACCTAAACCTCATTCCTGGCTAGTCTTTCAGGCCATAGTAGTTCTTACATCGAGTTGCAACAGAATGCAATCGAGCGGGTATCTCTATGATTAACTCACAATACCCAAGAATCAGTGATTAACAAATTAATCATAATTCCCAAGAACTATATCTTTGACTAGCCTTCTATACATCAAAAACTTGTATGACATTCATACATGAGCTGGATATTCCAGTCTTCTTTCTTTCTGCCATTATACTTCTAACAGTTTAACTTTTAGTATTTCTCCTACTCTCAGAAGAAGCACCCAACTTAAGATTGGCGTTAGCCCCGGACTTCCTAGGCGTGAAAGTTTCACTAACACCCTTCGGACACTTCCTTTCTCTTTAAGTTGTTGTTTTATTCACCTTTCATCATATGACAGGCGTTCTTCTGGATCCCTCTCTTATCAGTCTAATGCATAGTAAACTCCTTTACTAATAGTTTGCAAACAAACATTGCTTTGGATATCTCATATCTTTTAGCCTTTGTCTGTCTCTGAAAATGATTTTCAGATTCCATGAATATCACATAACTATCCAAACTTTCGAAGTTCGGGTCTCATGGAAGCAAATGTATTGCACTTGACTGAAACGGAATTCTAGCTTTTGGATCGAAGGACGAGAGTCACATGATCCATAGCATAAGAGAGAGAATACTGAAAGTATGCGATAGGACAAAGTCCTTCTTGGCACTCTTGAGGACAATCCTCACATTACGTTACCAACCGTAAAGTATTAACCAGATATTTAACAGCTATTCAATTTTAACAGGGAAGGTGGAAACGCGAGCCATTATTCTACAACTATTAAGCAAATCACACTTAGACAATGTTCAAAATTAATTGCACTGAGAATTAAAAAAATTAATTCTACAGCGCGCTCCCACTCAAATCAATATCTCTCATAATTGATTGCGAGTGATTCAAGACCCGCATTTCCATTCAACGCCATTGAACGAGATGAACACTGATGGCGTGAACTTCAATCGGTAGGCAAACTTGCCGATCACATCTCTATGTGACTCTTGTTCATCTTTCGATGGGCGTGTTCCGAGCTCAGGGAGATCCTTCCAGAACGTCAAGACAACCAAGTGATCTCGCTGCAAGGTCTCAACTCACCCGCCTCACACATCCCTAATCGTTCGCACCCAGGGAGATCCTGCGATGCCCCGAAAAGTTAGGTGCCGTGACGGTGCTACACTTGGGAGAACACTAACTACTTGATATTTTTGTCAGAGATCACCCTAATAAAAGCGACTACCGCGCAATCAAGAAGGGTGCATCATAAGGGATAAACATCTCAGGCAATTCATAATAGCATGATATGGTATAGCCCTTTCTGACGGAGAAGTCTTGTATTTCTTCGTCTTTGGCATTCTCGTCGGTGTTCACCTTCGCGAAGATTGCCACCACCTTGTCGATGCACCAGATAATATTGCTATCTCTATAGCTAATAAAATAATGCATTACTTAAGGTTGACACACAAGTCAATAAAGTGACAATCATATGGCTCCAGCCATCATGCCGAATCATGACACGCAGGTCATGTTAATCAATTTACATTATATAGTCATCTCATACATAATCAAATTATTATGAGCACTGCTATACCACATCACATGCACATGCAAACCCTCCTGCAAAACCAAGTTAGACGCCTCTAATCGGTTCAGCAAAAACTTGTTTTACGTGGCTTCTAAGGTTTCGAAACAAACCGAAGCTACCAACGTCCATCATCAAGTATGATAATCCAAGTCGCTAGATTAACATCGCGGGGTGTATGAGACATGAGATAATAAAATCTCGAGCCCCATACTGAACTTCGTCATACGCATGACCCCCGTGCAGATCATATCTACATTGCCCTTTCGTCTGCGAAATTTCATCTTTCTTTTTAACTACGATGGAATTCAATGAACTGTTAGCACTTCGTTGATCAATCAGGATCGCGGATTGCCAGAACATTGAAACTCCACCATGCTGTTATCAAGATCAGAAATATGCAAATTCCAGGGAAGCAACAAGAATATCGGGTAACAGATTTCATCTGCTACCCGCACAAATAATTTTCAGTAATAGAACTCATCTACTACCTAATTATATTGTGCAACACCCATACATCTCATGTATTCTAGATCGCAACCTGCATCTACGCATAGCACGGCTCATGATGCCACTGTAGGGTAACGCAGCAGAAAACAAAAATTTTCCGACCTACGCACCAGCCCAGGACCACTATGGAGACTGCATACAAGGTTTGATCATTTTCGTTACCGACTCGTAGCGCAGCGGAAGTAGAGTCGATGACGATCGGCGGTGCAGATCCCCGCAGCTAGGATTTACAACCTCCCAACCGCGAGGATGTATACCCTCATCCGCGCCCAGGACAGCCCTCCGGGAGGCGGTTGAACAGTCCCCCGGACAGTGTCGCGGACAGCCCTTCGGGAGGACCTTCGAAACTCAGACGGTCACTCGGACAGCCCTTCGGGAGGACTCACAGAATTTGGACCGTCACTTGGACAGCCCTTCGGGAGGCACTCTCGAATAGCCCCTCGTGCACTAAGATCGAAACTACGACCTCTCTACAGAGTTGCACACATACGGTGTCATCTATCCGGCAGGGCTTCGCCGTCCAGAACTAGTTCCCACCGGAACCCAGACAGCCTTTCGGCTCTACGAAACTATTTCGCGGGGAGGGAGAGAGAAGCCAGATCATTGCAATGGCACTTGTATGTGAGAAGGAGTGAGTCTTTAGGCAGCCCCCTCCACCCCTATTTATAGGCCAAGCCCAAGGGTGGCTTCTCCAAGAAGCCAAGGGGAAAAATACCAAAGGGCCCTCAAGGTGGCTTCTCCAAGAAGCCACCCAAAAAGCACTTTCACTATTCACGACGACATTTTTCAGCGTCCGTTCGAACTGAAAATATTTATGTGGGCTTAGAACATTTCCAGTACCCACTAAAATAATTTTCAACGCGTTCTGGAACAATTCCAGATTAGTGATTTTCATCTGCGAAAAGCATCTGAAGTGGTTCCGGCAGCTCCGGAACATTTCTGGTTTTTCTTCCAGAAAATTCCCAAAAGTTTCCAGAATGATTCTGGCACCCTCCAAGAATTATCGGGCATGTGCCGAAACCAATTTGACTTTATGGTATCCTCTGAAACAACTTTTCAGTTTCACCGGAACTCATCCGGTGACCTCTCTCTGCGGAACTTTTCCGCTGTCCGAAACTTTTTCGGTGATTTTCTCTCAGACTCCCTGTCTAGTATTCAGCAGATAGATGACCCTTAAGCGTGTGACCCTATAGGTTCGGTGAAGTATAGACATGACACGGAACCCCTTCCGATCAATGATCAACATCGGAGCCGTGGACACCCATATTGACCCCTATACCCACACGAATGAATATTCGAGTGAACCTCCAGTTGCCGTGTGCTATTCCTGTTGCTTCGCGATATGTTACAAATACCCGAGGTGAGACATGTTGGCATTCCCGTGGATCAACAACTTGTCCACTAAGCCAGTTATCTCGTTACCGGTATTGTTCTCTTTTCTCGTTACGTGTTCCGGCATCCCCGTGATCAAATCACACAGTGTCTGGCCAGACGATGATGGACACCGTAACACCGAGAGGGCCCAGAGATATCTCTCCATCGTCGGAGGAGCAAATCCCAATCTCGAGCTATCTAGTTACTTGACATACTTTCCCATGAACCCGTAAGCCGCCGTAATAGCCATCCATTTACGGATGACGTTTAACAAACCCCAAAGTTCATGAATCAAGCATGAAGAAACTCGATACTCTCATGGTCTAAGGAATCATGCAAACGTTAACCATCTCTGTGTTATTAACCATTAACTCATGACGAATGTATCTCATAGCATAACATTAATTCGGGTCGATTCAACACAAGTGTTCTCCTAACATTGTGCCCTCAAAAGTTGTTGGCATAGACATGCCCATGATCAGGAAAACAGAACCATCATGCAACACTTGAGCTAGTCTTAGAGGTCAGACTAGGAATACATTTTACCGTTTATTATTCCACACGTGCATATGAGTCTTCCTCCAAGCCTCGTTTTATTTGTAGACTCGAGAACCATAGCAGTTATAGCATAGAACATAAACCTAATTATGAACAGGGAGATATATAATAGTATTTATTATTGCCTCTAGGGCATATCTCCTACATTTAGAGCGAAGGCGACGATGATGGGAAGCCCCTGGACATGAAGAGGTGGCGAGGGAGCGAGGGAATGGACGGAACCGAGCGGTTTAATAACCAGAGCGCGCTGTCTGGCATGCCAAATGCGTGGTCACCACGTGCACTGGCGCACGCGGTGCATCCTGGCGTGCAAAGTCATGTCCAGAGTGTAGTCCCTACAAGGCACAGTCTCAGGGAGGTGATGGATCGATGAAAGGAACTGTGGTTGGATGGGAGTGATCACCTGAAGCTTGCTGTAGCAAACTTGACCCCACCACTGCGATGAACAGAGAAGTGATAAGGTCAAAATGAGATGTCTGGGAGGTTTAGGGTAGGAAAGACTACAATCCTGTTAAGTTTGGAAAGAAATGGACCAAGATTTAATATAGTTGCTTTGCAACTGACCAATCTGGTCCAGAAACTCAATCTTGATGTGCCACTCACGTGGAGTAGCAACTTGAGCTTAAATCTGGTATAACATGATGATTTGGTCATATGAGAGTTCCATAAAAGTTTCATGCCATTTGGACAAGCCAAAATGGTACTTTCTTCACAATGAACCTCTCTGACCAGAATTTTAGAAAAATTCTAGGAAATTATTAGGAAGATTAAATGAGCCCAAATTTTGTGGAGAGGTGTTATATGGGTAGGAGAATGCTCTGGTAAAGTTTCAGCAATTATGGAGCAATATAAAATGTAGTTGCTTCACAATGTGAAAATCTGACCAGAAAACAAGATTTGATGGTATGCTCACATAGATGATTAGATAGGGTTGAAACTTTGTGGAGAGTCATGATTTGCGCATATGAAGATGCTTGCAAAATTTCAACTCATTTGGATACTCCTAGCTAGCACTTGCTTCACAAAGATTCCAGTTGACCAGAAACTTTGGAAATTAGCCAAGGGTGATTTATTATCCAAATGAAGTTGAATTTTGGCATGTGGCAATGATATGGATAGGAAAGAATTCCCAAAAAGTTTGATACCAAGCAAGCAAATATAAATGGTACTTGCTTCTCAAACTGCCAGCTGGGGCAGAATCAGAAAAGAAATATTTGTGAAATATTTTTGAACATGTCAAGGAAGGGTTTGACATATTTGTGGAAGATCTGACCCAAACAATTTATGATAATTATTTGGGAATTTTGGGAATGATGGAAATGTGGGTTGCTTCACAACCCAGGACAGACAGGGTTATTCCTTTAATAGAAAAAAGGAATATTCCCAAGAAAAAGAATATTGGGGTTGGTCGAAGATGGAAATGACATGGTCTTGGGATGATTTTGAAGTTGGCAAGCCACTTGGGAAGACGAATCAAGGGTGATCCCTCCAGGTTGCAAAACTACTAAGCCACAGAAAAGCAAATCCAGACCAAAATCGAAAGAAAAAAAAAGGGCAAAATCTAGGGTGTTACAAACCTACCCCCCTTAAAGAAATCTCGTCCTTGAGATTTGGTTGCTCAGGGATCAAACATGAATATTTCCACTTGAGGAAACCGTTTCCAACTCGGGTTTCCTTTTTTACCTTTGTATAATGTTCCCACTGAATTGCAGATGACTGACTACCTTGCTTCGGGGTGGTTTGCTTCACTGGACCCTTTTTCTGGCAAATCTTACCTCATATGCTACTCTGACTCCAATCCTTTTAGGTTTGCTATCCTGTCTGGGGCAATAAATTATCTGGACCGAACTATGTGCCTTGCTCGTAAGTCCGAGGGTGGTTACTTATGGACGTGTCGTGACGAGGTGCATCACAGACGACCATCCACTGAGTTGTGAACAGATTCTCTTGGTGGACACGAAATCTTTTACTCATTGCATTGGGTGACTTCAAATGGCTGTGTGTCCTCCTGGTTCAAAACAGTATTGTAAATCGTACCGTTCTCCTGGCGAAATCTGACTTCTCAGACGGATTGCTGGGTCATCTTGGGTATCTTCACTGTCTTGGGTATAAGACTTCTACCAAACATTTGACTGTCACCTGTTGTGACCAGCCTAAAGGTGTACGGTGATATTATCCATAGACTTGACTGACAGCGGTCCTGGCAGCAGAATCTTGTTTACGGCAGGTTAGTCTTTAACTGATTCCCATCGGTGAGGACACATGCTTCGAGACTGTTGTTCATCCTTCTGATTACTCACTTTGTCGGCATCTCTATATGGATGGTAGGTCGTGTAATGCTTTAACATGGTTGCTGTATTTGAATTGCTAAGTTAATCTTTCGGCTGACTTGACCAGCTTGGTTGCCCACTTCTGACAATTTTGAGCATACCTGGTTGGCTGGGCGGGTTGTCTCGATATGGGGTCCTTGCAAATGGAATAGACCCCGTGGGTGTGTATCCATGGTGACTGGTATCGAACCTGACTGTCCGGTGTATTTGTACCATTACCATACCTGTATGGCCAATCTTGCTCCTTCATTATGGTTCTCTTTGCCTGGATCCTTTGCTGAAAGAACTTGGCCTAATATGCTCTTGATTCTCCGTGTGACCATAGGTGTTGTCAGGTGCAATATTCCGGCAGGCATGTTACTTTACAAGTTGTAGCTGTAGGGTAACGACCGTCTGAACCCTTGGATAAAACCAGCAAATAAACCAGTAGCCACCAGAACGGTCTTTACAACTCAGATCTGGGACATTACTGGAGTAACTCAACCCCGACTCAAGACGGCTGAAAAGCAGCTCAGAGCATGAGACGGTGTTGATAAGAAGAAAGTAGCAGTTCCCTAAGATGGCCGAAGAACAGCTCAGAGCATAGGGTCACTGCTACGGAGAGAAATTCAACAGCTGCCTGAGACGGCCGAAAAGCAGCTCAGAACACGGGCCAGTTGTTGACAAGAGAAATAAAAGTTGGCATCCACCCCGGATGGCCGGAAACAGCTCAGAACATAGGCATGGTGCCGTCACCAAAGAAAGACGGCAAGGGTTCATCTGCGTCCCAAACAGCTCACTATTATGCAAACAGGGTATTCGGCTATCCTTCTTGCTGAACACTAAGTTCATAGCACATGTTGGCTTGCTTCCAGGACATGGCAGGGTTCAAATTATACTCATAGCAGACTCAAACCTTGTATATATGAATCATACCTTTGGCACATAATGCACTGTGGATCATATACATGGTTTGCCTTCTTGCTGATGCGATCATTACTGCTGTGAAAATTGCACTGATGTATACTTGATGCTGATAATCGATCCAGCCAGGATATCATTTGTATTCAGGCCCGATATTCCCGATATAACATAGTCTGCTAAAAATTCCATATTGTTGAGCTGTGCTTCCAAATGGCTGTCTCTTCTATGACTCTTTGGGTTCAGTGTCGGGGAGTAACTTCCATAAGGGGGGAATAAGGTAACACCAAGGGCCCAACAAAAGAAACGACTAAACAAAAGCACACAAAGCAGCAAGATCACACACACAAGCAATATCACATTCTACAGCTATTCACAGCAATAATATGCATTCCTACTTAAGCACACAAATCTCGCAAGAACTCCGGTATTACGGTCTAACATGCTGTGCCGATGTGCACGAAAGTGAATCAATGTGTGGAAGAAAATTGGTGTAAACAAGGCTACACCAAATACAAGCTTAACACTGGTTCCATCTGGACGGACACGGTGGCGAGGACAAACTTGGTGATCGTGGATCGGAACATAGAAGTTAAGACCACATCATCATCAAGCGTACGGAAGAAAACCGTACACGTCCATAGAATAGGTGGCAGAATGAGTTAGTGGTGGAGAGAAAGGCTTGCAGGCATTGCCCTTTTCTGATAACAAGGATCAGTAAGGGTTACCAACGTAGCTAGAGGAATGGCACGATCCGGGATAGAACTTGTCTATCACCAAAACGATAGGGGTGGCTAAAGAAAATATATTGGTGTGGTACCGGTGCATCAATCCGACAAGGGATCGACACCACCACGCACCTTGGCATCACTCCCCTGGGACGGAGATAACACCACACCAAGGAACAAATATGCAAACTGGAGAGAGCAGGTAGTGAATCGAAACCGATGCCACCTACACTCACCAGATCCATCGTTAGTGACAAGATAAATAATCTATATGCATGCTATGCACAAGCAAATGCAACAAACAAGTGCAACGAACCAACTGGACTCTATTCTACCGGTTACTAATGCTCGCGCCTAGACCACACATCCTATAGCCAGACCTGCTCTGATACCAACACCTGTGTCACCCCGGCTCAGAGAAGACCGGAACGCCCCGTATTTCAGCCCAGGGAGAAGTCCACTGGAATACGGCACTGTTGGCATAGAACAAATCAGCTCTTTATTACAATGGATATGGTTACAAAGGGTACAAGGATTACATCGGCACGACGACACTACGCCTGCCCGGGTAGCTCTATGCTAACAGCGGAGTAACTCTCTCGGCAGCGGAACAGCGACGACGGTGATGGACTCCACTCCGCAGGGACTCTGGCTAGAACGCGTATCCTAGGTCGCAAACTTAGGATCCTCGACAAGCAAGCAATCATGGCATGACCTGCAAACTGGCATGACACGCCAGGTGAGTACTTTGAATGTACTCGCAAGCTCACAACAAACATCAGCATTAAGGCAAGACAACATCATAGCAGGATAGCTACTAAAGTAGATGCAGTAAGGTAAAGCATATTAAGTGGTTTAATCCATACTCCGAACAACCTCAGGATCCAATCTGAATCTGTTCCAAATCCAATCCAAATCATGTGGTCATCCGACCACTCATCTCATAGCCATCCCATGGCTAACATATCATATTCCTGGTACCATTTGCACTGTAAGTCAGACAAACTTACTCTCTTCCGGGTTGCCTCACAACCCTCAGAATATTCATGATCCACCGAGTACTTCCGACCATAAGACGAGTTCTTCCATCATTATCACTACTATGGTTGACCACCTAAAGAGGTCTGGACGGACTGTCCAATACCGTGGACAAGGCTATTCGAATAGATTTTACACTCTGCAGAGGTTGCGCACTTTACCCACACCATGGAGCACCTGACCTCGTGATCCCATTCGGGTGGACCAGCGTTGCTCCAGCGAAACCCGCCTGACCCGTGACTCTCCCATCGTACCACCGGCAATCATCCTCCCCCGGAGTCCTGCCCTGGGTGGCCCCTGTGTCACCGCGTGACACCTGCCACCGTCGTGGCTAACAAGCTGTCCCAAACGGGGACCTGGTACCATATAACTCAACTGGGCTCACAAGGTTATCGCCGCCTACCGGGCCAGGGTAGCGCGCACGCATAACCTTCCCTGTCGGGCGGTACCGGTGAAAGAGCACGCGATCAGACCAAGTCAAGGCCATCCCATACCGGCAAATGTGGCTGCACGGATAAGTCCGGACAGGTGACTCTGGATCAACCATGAAGTATCTAATCCCCGAATAATCTCTGTCATGGCTGACACTCTGACATCATGGTAATCCAAGTTGAAACGATATCTGACTAGACATCCGATTATCAATATGTTCAGGCCACTGCTACTAACTCATCTCCACGAACTGCCGGATGAAATCCAAAATAATCATAGACAGTAATCTCAACATCATAGTAACAAGTGGGTAAACTACTAGTCACTACAATCCGGTACTCAACATGGTAGTCACCTATCCAAGAAATAACTCCAACATTGCATAATCCAATTCATTTCACAAATAACTCATACTTGCTGTTAAAGTAAATAGTTAAACTATGACATTGCAATGCAATTATGCAGATGAGAGTTGTGGCTTGCCTGGGGGTGAAGGAACCATCGGGAAGGAGTGCGGAGAGTCCGCGGAAGTGATTGCCGAAAACAGTTCTCTTTCAGAGGGGGCTGTTTACAGGCAAGGGCAAAATGGGCATTTTCATAGTGGGACCACATAGTGAAAATGATACCAACATGACGGGCTCGACGAGACAAAGAAGTGGGCTTTGGAATCACCTCGATCAGAGTTACGGTTAAAAAGTTGTGGCCGTTCGTTGTTTAGACAGAAAAACAAATAGAAAATGTGCTTTTCTGCTGTTAACCGATGAACATCCACTATTTAACCGTTTCGGCCGGCTGGGTTTAAACAGAAAGCGCATTCTGAAAAATACGCTTTCGTTAAGGGAAAACGTACTCCGTGGGGTACGTCTCCACTTATCCACGTCACCGGGCCGGGTCAACGCCCTATTAGGCTGACCGGTGGGTCCCGAGGGGTGTGGTGGGGCCTGCCTGGCCGGCTGGGCGAGGTCGTCGTCTCCCTCCCGACGAAGCAGAGGAAACAGGGGAGCAGCACGCTGCCGGCGACAGGCCGGGCGGCTCCGGCCAGCTTTGGCCGAGCAAAGAGCACCGGCGGGCGCGGGGAGGAACGGTGCGTCCACCTGGATGGTCTGCGGGCGCCGGGGAGGGGCGTGGCCGCGGCACCACGCGGGAGAAGAGATGAGGCCGACGCACGCCGGTGACGACCCTCAGCGGCACAGGCCACCTCCGGCCGAGGTGAGGGCAGCGGAGGCTCCGGGGATGTGCGCCACGTCCAACCAGAGGTAGAGCAAGCGCCGGGGAGAGCCGCAGCCGCGGTGGCTCGCGCTGGCCGGCGGGGACCGAGGCGGCCATCGGCGGCGATGGCGAGCAAGGAGGAACTCCGGGGAGGGATGGAGCGGTCGGGGAGGACCGATGGGATGTGGTGAGGCTGGTGGTGCGGACGAGAGGGGCTTGGGGGCCTTTTATAGCCGTGGCGATGGAGGGGATGAGCTCGGCCGCCGTGGCGAACTCATCGATACACTGGCGCTGCGGGGAGACGTGGCTGGCGTTTAGCGGCGTCGGTAAGCTTCACGGAGGAGCGGAGAGGGTTCAGGCGTGCTCCGGAAGGCTCGAGCTCGTCCGTATACGACGGCGGCTGTAGATGAACAGAGTATGTACGGCGGCGTTCGTTGCGGCGCGCCGAGGAGGAATCCGGAGGGGGAGATGGGTCTAGAGCGAAGGCGACGATGATGGGAAGCCCCTGGACATGAAGAGGTGGCTCGCGCTGGCCGGCGATGACCCCCGGCGGCACAGGCCACCTCCGGCCGAGGTGAGGGCAGCGGAGGCTCCGGGGATGTGCGCCGCGTCCAACCAGAGGTAGAGCAAGCGCCGGGGAGAGCCGCAGCCACGGCGGCTCGCGGTTGCCGGCGGGGACCGAGGCGGCCATGGGCGGCGATGGCGGGCAAGTAGGAACTCCGGGGAGGCATGGAGCGGTCGGGGAGGACCGGTGGGATGTGGTGAGGCTGGTGGTGCGGACGAGAGGGGCTCGGGGGCCTTTTATAGCCACGGCGATGGAGGGGATGAGCTCGGCCGCCGTGGCGAGCTCATCGGTACACTGGCGGTGCGGGGAGACGTGGCTGGCGTTTAGCGGCGTCGGTAAGCTTCACGAAGGAGCGGAGAGGGTTCAGGCGTGCTCCGGAAGGCTCGAGCTCGTCCATATACGGCGGCGGCTGTAGATGAACAGAGTATGTACAGCGGCGTTCGTCGCGGCGCGGCGAGGAGGAATCCGGAGGGGGAGATGGGTCTAGAGCGAAGGCGACGACGAGGGGAAGCCCCTGGACATGGAGAGGTGGCGAGGGAGCAAGGGAATGGACGGAACCGAGCGGTTTAATCACCAGAGCACGCTGTCTGGCATGCCAAACGCGTGGTCACCGCATGCACTGGCGCACGCGGTGCATCCTGGCGTGCCAAGTCATGTCCAGAGTGTAGTCCCTCCAAGGCACAGTCTCAGGGAGGTGATGGATCGATGAAAGGAACTGTGGTTGGATGGGAGTGATCACCTGAAGTTTGCTGTAGCAAACTTGACCACACCACTGCGATGAACAGAGAAGTGATAAGGTCAAAATGAGATGTCTGGGAGGTTTAGGGTAGGAAAGACTACAATCCTGTTAAGTTTGGAAAGAAATGGACCAAGATTTAATATAGTTGCTTTGCAACTGACCAATCTGGTCCAGAAACTCAATCTTGATGTGCCACTCACATAGAGTAGCAACTTGAGCTTAAATCTGGGATAACATGGTGATTTGGTCATATGAGAGTTCCATAAAAGTTTCATGCCATTTGGACAAGCCAAAATGGTACTTTCTTCACAATGAACCTCTCTGACCAGAATCTTAGAAAAATTCTAGGAAATTATTAGGAAGATTAAATGGGCCCAAATTTTGTGGAGAAGTTTTATATGGGTAGGAGAATGCTCTGGTAAATTTTCAGCAATTATGGAGCAATATAAAATATAGTTGCTTCACAATGTGAAAATCTGACCAGAAACCAAGATTTGATGGTATGCTCACATAGATGACTGGATAGGGTTGAACTTGATGGAGAGTCATGATTTGAGCATATGAAGACGCTTACAAAATTTCAACTCATTTGGATACTCCTAGCTAGCACTTGCTTCACAAAGATTCCAGTTGACTAGAAACTTTGGAAATTAGCCAAGGGAGATTTATTATCCAAATGAAGTTGAATTTTGGCATGTGGCAATGATATGGACAGGAAAGAATTCCAAAATTTTTTGAGACCAAGCAAGAAAATATAAATGGTACTTGCTTCTCAAACCGCCAGCTGGGGCAGAATCAGAAAAGGAATATTTGTGAAATAATTTTGAACATGTCAAGGAAGGGTTTGACATATTTGTGGAAGCTCTGACCCAAACAATTTATGATAATTATTTGGGAATTTTGGGAATGATGGAAATGTGGGTTGCTTCACAACCCAGGACAGACAGGGTTATTCCTTTAATAGAAAAAAGGAATATTCCCAAGAAAAAGAATATTGGGGTTGGTCCAAGATGGAAATGACATGGTCTTGGGATGATTTTGAAGTTGGCAAGCCACTTGGGAAGAGAAATCAAGGGTGATCCCTCCAGGTTGCAAAACTACTAGGCCACAAAAAAGCAAATCCAGACCAAAATCAAAAGCAAAAAAAAATGGGCAAAGTCCAGGGTGTTACAATATCACTGTCTATAAAGCTCGACTTGTCGCGAAAGGTTTTCGACAAGTTCAGGGGGTTGACTACGATGAGACTTTCTCACCCGTAGCGATGCTTAAGTCTGTCCGAATCATGTTAACAATTGCCGCATTTTATGATTATGAAATCTGGCAAATGGACGTCAAAACTGTATTCCTTAACGGATTTCTTAAAGAAGAGTTGTATATGATGCAACTAGAAGGTTTTGTCGATCCTAATGGTGCTAACAAAGTGTGCAAGCTCTAGCGATCCATCTATGGACTGGTGCAAGCATCTCGGAGTTGGAACATAAGCTTTGATGATGTGATCAAAGCATATGGTTTTATACAGACTTACGGTGAAGCCTGTATTTACAAGAAAGTCAGTGGGAGCTCTGTAGCATTTCTGATATTATATGTGGATGACATATTGTTGATTGGAAATGATATAGAATTTCTGGATAGCATAAAAGGATACTTGAATAAGAATTTTTCAATGAAAGACCTCGGTGAAGCTGCTTATATATTCGGCATCAAGATCTATAGGGATAGATCAAAATGCTTAATAGGACTTTCACAAAGCACATACCTTGACAAAGTTCTGAAGAAGTTCAAAATGGACCAGTCAAAGAAAGGGTTCTTGCCTGTGTTGCAAGGTGTGAAATTGAGTCAGACTCAAAGTCCGACCACGGCAAAAGATAGAGATAAAATGAAGCCATTCCCTATGCCTCAGCCATAGGTTCTATTATAGATACCATGCTGTGTACCAGACCTGATGTGTGCATTGCCATAAGTTTGGCAGGGAGGTACCAAAGTAATCCAGGAGTGGATTACTGGATATCGGTCAAGAATATCCTGAAGTACCTGAAAAGGACCAAGGACATGTTTCTCGTTTATGGAGGTGAGGAAGAGCTCGGCGTAAAAGGTTACGTCGATGCTAGCTTCGACACAGATCCAGATGACTCTAAGTCACAAACCGGATACATATTTATATTGAATGATGGAGCTGTCAGTTGGTGCAGTTCCAACCAGAGCGTCCTGGCGGGATCTATGTGTGAAGCGGAGTACATAGCTACTTCGGAAGTAGCGCATGAAGGAGTCTGTATGAAGGAGTTCATATCCGTTCTGGGTGTAATACCCAGTGCATCGGGTCCAATGACAATCTTTTGTGACAATACTAGAGCAATTGCCTTAGCGAAGGAATCCAGGTTTCACAAGAGAACCAAACACATCAAGAGACGCTTCAACTCCATTCGTGAAAAAGTCAAGGATGGAGACATAGAAATTTGCAAAGTACATATGGATCTGAATGTGGCAGACCCATTGACTAAACCTCTTCCGCAGGCAAAACATGATCAGCACCAAGACTCCATGGGTGTTAGATTCATTATTATGTAATCTAGATTATTGACTCTAGTGCAAGTGGGAGACTGATGGAAATATGCCCTAGAGGCAATAATAAAGTTGTTATTATTATATTTCCTTATTCATGATAAAGGTTTATTATTCATGCTAGAATTGTATTGACTGGAAACTTAAATACATGTGTGGATACATAAACAAATACCGTGTCCCTAGTAAGCCTCTACTAGACTAGCTCGTTGATCAAAGATGGTTAAGGTTTCCTAACCATGGACATGAGTTGTCACTTGATAACGGGATCACATCATTAGGAGAATGGTGTGATGGACAAGACCCATCCATTAGCTTAGCATATGATCGGTCAGTTTATTGCTGCTGCTTTCTTAAATGTCAAATACATTCCTTCGACCATGAGATCATGCAACTCCCGGATGCCGGAGGAATACCTTGTGTGCTATCAAACGTCACAACGTAACTGGGTGATCATAAAAATGCTCTACAGGTATCTCCAAAGGTGTCTGTTGAGTTGGCATGGATTGAGATTGGGATTTGTCACTCCGTGTATCGGAGAGGTATCTCTGGGCCCTCTCGGTAATACACATCACAAGAAGCTTGCAAGAAAAGTGACTAAGGAGTTAGTTGCAAGATGATGTATTACGGAACGAGTAAAGAGACTTGCCGGTAACAAGATTGAACTAGGTATAGAGATACCGACGATCAAATCTCGGGCAAGTAACATACCGACAGACAAAGGGAATTACGTATGTTGTCATAAAGGTTCGACCAATAAAGATCTTCGTAGAATATGTAGGAACCAATATGGGTATCCAGGTCCCGCTATTGGTTATTGACCGGAGAAGCATCTCGGTCATGTCTACATCATTCTCGAACCCGTAGGGTCCGCACGCTTAATGTTCGTTGACGATATAGTACTATATGAGTTATGTGAGTTGGTGACCGAATGTTGTTCGGAGTCCCGGATGAGATCACGGACATGACGAGGAGCTCCGGAATAGTCCGGAGGTAAAGATTGATATATAGGACGATGCTATTTGGTCACCGAAAAGGTTTCGAAATATACCGGGTAATCACCGAAAGGGGTTCCGGGAGGCCCCGGGAGTTTGATGGGCCAAACGGGCCAACGAGGGAGTGCACACCAGCCCACATAGGGCTGGTGCGCCTCCACCTCATGGCGCCGGCCCTAGGGAAGGAAAGGGAGAGGGCTGGCCCCTCTTGCCTTTTCTCCCACATGAGAAAAAGGGAGGGGGGGGGGGGGCGCCACCCCCTCCTGCCTTCTCCCAAGCGCCAGAAAAGGAAGGGGGGAGCGCCATAGGGCAGGCGCCCAAGGGGGCCGACGTCCACCCTTGGGGCGCACCCTGGCTGCCTCCTCCTCCCCCCACCTATATATATGTGAGGAGGGAGAGGGGCAACACACACCACGATCCCCAAGCCGTGTACGGCGCCCCTCTCCCTCTAGTTCGTCCTCGGTCATAATTTTCGTAGTACTCGGCGAAGCCCTGCGGAGATAGTTGCACCACCACCGTCACCACACCGTTGTGCTGCCGGAACTCATCTACTACTTCGCCCGTCTTGCTGGATTAAGAAGGCGAGGACGTCATCAAGCTGAACGTGTGCTGAACGCGGAGGTGCCGTACGTTCAGTACTTGATCGTGCGGATCGTGAAGGTGTACGACTACATCAACCGCGTTGATTAACGCTTCCGCTTTACGGTCTACGAGGGTACGTAGACATACTCTCCCCTCTCGTAGCTATGCATCTCCATGGATAGATCTTGCGTGTGCGTAGATTTTTTTATTTCCATGCAACGTTCCCCAACAATAGCATTTCCCGCATCTAAGATTTGTTTCCCTTTTTAAAAACGCTGAATAAAACTACTACCCCTATCCATTATTCGAGATTTCAAACAGAAGTTTGATACTGATATGGTATCTACAAAAATGTCTTTACAGTGAGCTATCCACATGTAGTTAATTCAATGAAGTACACTCTAGATGGCAAGTGGCATATGTTTCGTAATTACTTTTGTCGATCCCACGAATATTACATGCACATATTTTTGTGGTGTCAGTGCTCTATGTTGGTCCATCAAAACCATAACGGTATTGTCTTTTTTGTCACATGGTCTTGGCAAACTCTTTGCTATGCCGGTCCATGTTGCATCCTCCGGAAACATTAATTGGGAACACTTCAAGGCAGGCATCAACAAGCTGGAGCGAGTTACGAAGATATTCGTGTCCCAGCATATGGTGATTTAGCAATGAGCTTATGTCTCAATATCTCAATGTTTTGGTGCTCTTATGAAAAGAAAAATCTTTTGGTTTCAGGCTTGTTGAACTTTGAAATAATTGGTTGTGTTTACCTCTAGATGAAAAGACTGGGGGGTGTCCTTCCATTCTCCGACCAACATTCGAGATGGGGCTAGAGTGGGGATTGGAAGTTGCGATGGGAACGGGGAGCCTCTACCGTGAGGAGCTTTGCCACTGAATTGTTGTTGCTGAAATAGTCCACATGGATGTGTATGTGCGTACACCTGCCGCCCCAGGAACGACCGTTTGAATTCCATGGCGCATGTACGTAGGTACCCAAGCAAGCAAGAGATTTGAATTGCATATATAGTAGGCTTTAGTCTTGAGACCATTCGAAAGAGAATTAGACAATTCTTGCAACAAAAAAAAACAGAATTAGACAAAGCTCAACCACTGGAACGTGAGATATAGTGAACCAACCTGTGGTTGGATGGTTAGAGGGACTGTGGTATCCCCAGCTCACTAGGGTTCAACTCCTGGTGCTCGCATTTATTCCTGGATTTATTTCAGGATTTCCAGCGATGTACATTCAGTGGGAGGAGACGTTCCCGTCGACGACGAGATGCCTACGGTGACTTCGTAAATTTCAAGATGATATGCCGGCTCAGTTTTTCGGAGGTGCTCATAAGGATAGGGTGTGCGTGCGTGCGTTCATAGGGATAAGTGTATGCGCGTGTATATGAGCGCTTGCGTCTGTACTGTGTTAAGAAAAAAAAACATAAGATATAGTACATGATATATATATATATATATATATATATATATATATATATATATATATATATATATATAACGTACGGAAACGTTTACCTACGCATGCATGCACCTACGTCAAACATATTCGAGTGAACACATGCTAAGCTATATATGCATGTACGAGAGCAACTCCAACGCGCCAACCCAAACGGACGGCGATTTTATCTGCTTTTTATTCGTTTGGATCGGTCCGGCGGACACCAACGTCCGCTTTCATGTTTGGGTCGGCGCAAGCGCCCAACATTGCCCGACCAATTTTGACGGCGCGAAAAAAAAAGAACACAAGCATTTAGAAAATAAAAACAACATTAATTAAACATTAAAGCCGGCCACGAAGGCCGGCGAGAGTCCAAACGTCCACATTTGCATTAATGAACATTAAAAAAAGTAAACTACGAGGCGGCGCGCTGCCCTAGGTGTCGTCGTCGTCGTCGTCCTTAGGGTCCGTGAGGTCGATGAGCGTCGGCGCAGGGCCGGCTCAGGGGAACGCCGTGTTCCAGGCGGCGGCGATGCCGGCCGATGGCAGTGCGGGCGCGGGCTGTGCCACGGGCTGTGCCGCCGCGGCCTGGCGCGCCTCCTCCTCGGCCTCGCGCTGCTCGTCCTCGGCGTCGCGCTCGAGCATCTCGAAGTATTCGCCGTGGCGGCGCTCCTCGGCCAGCCGTCGCTGATGCTAATGTTCGAGGTACGCCGCCTCCTGCGCTGGCGTTGCCCTCATCCAGACCGGCGGCGCGCTGACCCACTCGCGCACTACTCCCTTCCAGGAGTAGCGCTCGAGGGGGCCGGCTTCGACTCGGCTTTTTTTTTCTCCGGCTCCGGCTCCGGCTCTGCTTTGACAGGGGACGGCGGGGCCACCGGCGGCACGACACAGTCGCTCGCCGTGGAGAGGGCCATGGCCGCCTGTGTGACGCCCCCGGCTTAATCGTGCACTAATCATACACGCAAATGCACACGATCAAGCCTAAGGACTCACTTGAAGATATCACAACACAACTCTAAAACATAAATAAAGTCATACAAGCTTTATATTACAAACCAGGGCCTCGAGGGCTCGAATACATAGCTCGATGGCATACAAGCGTCAGCGGAAGCATCAGATATCTGAATACAGATATAAAAGAAAGACAGAAAGGCCTTTAGAAAGGCGGGGCAAAATAAAACACTACGATCGAAAGGCGTAGGCCTCCTGCCTAGGACCCTCCGAACCTACTCCTGGTCGACAGCCAACTCGTAGAAGAAGCCATCCTCGGGGTAGTAGTAGTAGTCGACGGTGCAGCTGTCTCAGGGGCTCCGTCAACTGGTCTCGACAAACTGATAGGGGAAGAAAAAGAAAGCAAAGCAACCGTGAGTACTCTGAAGTACTCAGCAAGCAAGGATCTACACTACATATGCATCATTATCAAAGGGAGGCTGTATATGTGGACTGGGCTGCAGAAATGCCAGAATAGAGAGGAAAGCCTAGTCCTATCGAAGACTAGCATCTTCAAGAATCTTCCAGCATCTTCGAGCGTCTTGCAGCATTTAGAAAAGTACAGGGTAGCATAATGTAAGTAGTAGTAGAATCAGGTAACAGTCTCGCCCAGAGATCCTTCCTCGACTCCCTGCGAGAAAGCGATCCCGGAGCCACATATCCAGGTATCATCTCAATTCTAGCTGTACCGATCGGGATACAACTCCGAGTGTCCTTTACCGTAGGACCGGCTATCGATAGATGTGTTCTTCCCTGCAGGGGTGCACCAACTTACCCACCACGCTCGCTTAACTCCGGCCGGACACACTTTCCTGGGTCATGCCCGGCCTCGGCCAAACGACACACCGCAACCCTACCTACAGCTCAGCAGAGAGGTCCCCGTCGGTCTACCTCCTAAGTGCTCAGGGGTCTTGGGCCATCGCCCTGTGCACTCCGGCTCGTTGCGCGCAGGGTGGATACCAGCGCCTCGGCGCGATCCGACCGTGCCGCCATGCTGAACTGGACGTCTGACAGAGCTTTCGGCTGATGTTACGATGCAGAACGCCCATACTATGCCCACGTGATGGTTAGTGCTATCCGACCAGAGGCCGGCTCAGATTAATATCCAAATCGTTAGGACTAGGGGCTTGCAGTAACGAGCAGAGACTCACGAAAGATGTGACCCCGTCGCCCCGTCTTGAGGACTTGCTGCAAGGGCTAAGAATGCCCGGCCGCGCCTCGTGGAATAACTCACGGGTATCTATCCATCATTCGCAGGTACCCCTCAGGTTCGACCCGCCTTTCCAAATATGAGTATCAACAGTAATGTAAGGCATCCGTGAGGCTACCATATCAAGGGGAATCCGAGGCATCACCCTCGTTGGACTCCCACCTGATGTAAAATCAAGGTGGACGTAGGAGGAATCACCCTCGAGGTCCACGCTTGAGGTGTTGCGCGGCTTTGTCAGTATCGGGGGTGGTGTAGCAGGTATCACCCTCGCTTACCACGACCGATCAACTAACCTACAAGGTTATCATCAGAAGTGCTGACGAGGTATCACCCTCGGCACTCGATAGTAACCCAGTAGTGTCGAGCAACGAAGGGGAAGTGAGGAGCGGTGCCAGGGGTCTGATCTTCGATCCCGTTGATCGGGTCTTCTAATACTCCAGCGGGGCAGTCGGGATAAGTGGGGTCACTAAGGGGTCTCTAGCCAGCCTATACTAAGCAGTCTAGGATATCCATGAGGGTAGCAAAACAGGTTACAATAAACAGGCTATGCAGCAGAATAGGAGCAATCAATTACTGTAGCAAAATCTAGTGCAAGCATGAGAAAATAGAATAGGCGATATCGGGATGATCAAAGGGGGGGCTTGCCTGGTTGCTCGGCGGCAAAGGCAAGGTCGACAGTAATGTAGCCAAATCACCGGACCTGCGTCGGCGCCGGGCTCTATCGAGAGAGAAGAGAGGGAAGAACAGTAAATACAGAGCAAACAAGTGCTATACAAAGTACGACATGATAATACGCAGTGCTGGCTGTGTCCTAACGTATAGTTGCATGTCACCGAGGAAGGAGAAATCCATCCAGGAATGTTTTCCCGGTTCCGGACATTTGTCATACAGATGACCGGAGGGGAATGGTTCCATGTTCGGATAGTTAGGGACGTGTGACGGACGAACGGACTGCGTATTCAGATTCGTCTCGTCGTTCTGAGCAACTTTCATGTACAAAGTTTTTCCATCGGAGTAACGGTTTAAAAGTTATTAATTTTCAAAGATTTTATTATTTTCTGGAATTTTTTATTTTAACAGAAATTTTCAGAAAAGGAAATATGACGTCACGCTGGCGTCAGCGGTCAGCGGACCGGCTGACCAGTCAACGGGGCCCACTGGCCGGTGACTGGACCAGCCCAGTCAGCCGTTGACTGAGTCAACTGGGCCGTGGGGCCCAGTGGCAGCGACACCGGGGTGGGGCCCAGAGGCGCCCATGTCAGCACGGCGATCGGAGTCGTGCCGGCGACCAAATCGCACGGCGGCGCTCTCGGGGCCTCGTCGGAAAGTGCCCTACAGGGGGCCAAATCGGGCGCGGTCGGTCTCCTTCGGACGCGGCCGATGCGGCGCGTCGTCCGGTGGCAGTAGCCGGAGCTGAGGAGGCCGGAGTGCGCCGGAACGAAGCTCACGGCAGCGGCCGGAGTTCGGGCAACGACGCGAACGGCGACGGAGACTGAGGCACACCTAAAGGAGAGGTCCTACGGGGTCCTAGAGGTGCTCGGAGCTCGACTACGAGCTCGGTGGGGTCTGTCATCACCAGAAGCGACGGCGACGAGCACCGCGGCGGAGCAAAGCTCGGACGGCTATGGCGGGAATGACTACGAGCTCGAAGAGGAGTAAGAAGGAGAGGGGATCGAGCAAGGGCTCACCGAGGGGCGCATGAAAGGCCCGGTGAGTGCGTAGGAGCAGCAGCGGCGCGGAGTCGGGGCGGCGGCGTTCGTCGGAGCCGAGGACGAAAGCAAGGTCGTGGCGGTGCTGTGAGGCCGTCCCGGTCCGCGTGGCACGGCGGGGAGGACGAAGAGGTCGAGGCAGAGCCCGGGGACACGTCGGCAAGGTGAAGGCCGGCCGGTGGCCGCGGTGGAATGCGGTGAGCGGCGACGGAGACTCTCGGTGAAGGGGATCTGGTGGAGTGGAAGAGCGACGGCAAGTGAGAGAGAGAGAGGGGGGGGGAATGGAGGAGGACCAGGGGGGAAGGCTCGGGGACGAGCTTATCCCCTCGCCCCACCCGCGCTCGTCGCGGTGGCGCACTGCGGCCGGTGGAGGCGCGCCGTCCATGGAGGAGGCGACACGGAGGAGGTGGGTGGAGATGGGCTGGCTGGGCCGGCCACTGCTGCACGGCCCAGGAAACAGGTAAGTGGCCTTCTCCCCTTTCTTTCTTTTATTTTTATTTTACAGAGAGGGGAAAAGAATTGTTTGGGCATCCTATTAGTTTAGGAAAAATATGGGAAGTGTCCCACTAATTCCCTGATGTTTTTAGGCAGTGCCACAAATATTTTGGGAGTCATTGGAATTCATTTGCATTTTGCAAAAATGAATTTGCAATTTAAAATGGCTGAAATAGCACTGTTTAAATGCTACTGCTCATTCCAACATAGAAGCGATGTTGTGTTCCTCAACAAGTAAATGTTATGGAATATTTGCAAGATGATGAACATTTTAGTTTCCACTTTGGAACAACTTTTATTTTCATTTTGAATTTGAATTTATTTCAGAGAAGAATTTGAAATGAAGTGTTTAACCACTGTGATCTAGCATTGCAAATGGGTATGACTTGGCATGATTATCATTATGTCACAGTGCTTATTACACAGGGGTGTTACAATTCTCCTCCTCTAAAAGAAATTCTCGTCCCGAGAATTCAGGAGGTAGAAGGAAAGAGGTCGGAGTATTCCTTGCGAAGATGATCCTCGCGTTCCCAAGTGGCTTCATCTTCGGTATGATTTGACCACTGCACTTTCAGGAACTTGGTGACCTTCTGACGGGTTCGACGTTCAGCTTCATCGAGAATGTGGATGGGATGCTCCTTATAAGATAGATCATCTTGCAATTCGAGCATCTCGTGATCCACTGCTCTGTGCGGAGACTCCTTAAAGCATTTATGAAGCTGTGATACGTGGAAGACATCGTGGATATGAGAGAATTGCGGCGGCAACTCCAATTTATAAGCCACCTGTCCACGTCTGGCAACAATGCGAAAAGGACCAATATAGCGAGGAGCTAACTTTCCCTTGATTCCGAATCAGTGAGTGCCCTTCAGGGGAGTGACACGCAGATAAGCTTGATCGCCAGGTTGATAAGTCAAACCCCATCGTTTGCGATCATAATTGCTCTTCTGGCGGTCCTGAGCCGCCTTGAGATTTTCTCGGACTATGCGGACTTGCTCTTCAGCGTGTTGGATAATATCCGGACCCACGAGCGGTCGTTCCCCAGTTTCTGACCAATTCAGAGGGGTTCGACACTTATGTCCATAGAGAACTTCAAAGGGAGCCATTTTCAAGCTGGCTTGATAGCTGTTGTTATAAGAGAACTCGGCATACGGGAGAGATTCTTCCCACTTCTTGCCGAAAGAAATAACACAAGCTCGCAGCATGTCTTCAAGCACTTGATTTACTCGTTCGACTTGGCCTTGGGACTGGGGATGATATGCTGAACTCAGGTGATATGAGTTCCCATAGCTTGTTGGAAACTTTCCCAGAACTTGGAAGTGAAAAGGCCGCCACGGTCCGAACTGATCTCTTTCGGAATACCATGGAGTGAAACAATTCTGGAGATGTATAATTCTGCTAACTGACTAGCAGTGATCGTCTCCTTGACATGCAGAAAATGTGCAACTTTAGAAAGTTGGTCGACGACGACAAGAATAGCATTGTGACCTTTCTGAGACTTGGGAAGACCAGTAATGAAATCCATCTGCACTTTATCCCACTTCCACAAGGGAATAGGGAGCGGTTGCAGAATTCCAGCAGGCTTCTGATGTTCTGCTTTAACGCGACGGCAAACATCACATTCAGCAACATATCGAGCAATGTCCTGCTTCATTCTAGACCACCAGTACCTTTGACGGAGATCACGATACATCTTGGTGCTACCCGGATGAATAGACAGCGGTGTATCATGTGCCTCCGTCATGACTTTGTCAGTCATAAGCTCGAAGCGAGGTACTACAATACGGTCTCTGAAATACAAGGTTCCATCTTCAGACAGCGAGAAATCCCTGTACTTTTCCAGGTGAAGATCCTTCTTCATCAGAGCAACTTCAGCATCTTTAGCTTGTGCATTCTTAACAGCCTTCTCAAGGTCTGGTTCAACAACCAAGTTTGATAGGTATCCTTGAGGAACTATCTCGATATTTAGCTTTCAAAGTTCTTCATACAGGAGGGGTTGCTCTAGCTGAACTTCAAGTTCACAACAATAGGATTTACAGCTCAATGCATCAGCCATTACATTAGCCTTGCCAGGGGTATAAGAAATACCCAAATCAAAGTCAGCAATGGTCTCCATCCATCTTTGCTGACGGAGGTTCAGAGATGGTTGAGTGAACAAGTACTTCAGACTTTTATGATCTGTGTAGATCTCGCAACGATTACTGAGGAGGTAATGTCGCCACAACTGCAGTGCATAGATGACGGCAGCTAGTTCTAGATCATGTACCGGATAATTCTCTTCATGCGGGCGCAACTGACGAGAGCCATAGGCAATCACTTTACGCTCTTGCATTAGGACACAGCCTAATCCTTCACGGGATGCGTCGCAATATATCACAAAATCCTTGCGAGAATCTGGAGGAGCAAGTACTGGGGCGGATGTCAGCTTGTCTTTGAGTGTTTGAAAACTTTCCTGACATTTTTCTGTCCATTCAAACTTAACACCCTTGTGAAGAAGATCAGTCAGAGGCTTAGCAATCTTTGAGAAATTCTCGACAAAGCGGCGGCAATAGCTTGCAAGACCGAGAAAACTTCTCACTTGCTTGACGTTCTTCGGGGGATTCCAGTCCAGAATAGCTTGAACTCATTCTGGGTTAACAGCTATGCCATCTTTTGAAATCACATGGCCGAGATATGTCACTTTAGATAACCAGAACTCGCATTTGGAATACTTGGCATACAGTTGATGTTCACGCAACTTTTCCAGTACAAGCCGAAGATGTTCGGCATGTTCTTCTTCATTCTTCGAATAAACCAGAATATCGTCCAGATATACCACGACAAATTTGTCGAGATAATCCATGAAGATGTAGTTCATTAACCGGGAGAAGGTTGCTGGAGCATTAGTCAGACCGAAGGACATGACAGTGTACTCATAAGAACCATAGCGAGTAACGAATGCTGTCTTCGGAATATCCTCTTCACGAACTCGGATCTGGTGGTATCCCAATCTCAAATCAAGCTTAGAGAATACTGAGGAACCAGCAAGTTGATCATACAGATCGTTGATTCTGGGAAGCGGATACTTGTTCTGAATCGTTGCTTGGTTGATAGGTCGGTAATCCTGAACCAATTGATTTATACCATCCTTCTTCTTTACAAAGAGTGAAGGTGCTCCCCAAGCAGAGGAACTAGGGCGGATGAAACCTTTCTTAAGTGACTTGTCGATCTCTTCCTTGAGTTCAAGAAGGTGGTGCGGAGGCATCTTATAAGGACGCTTCGCAATAGGGGTAGTGCCTGGTTTCAAGTCGATGACAAACTCGACAGCTCTGGCAGGGGGAATTCCTGGAAGTTCTTCCAGAAAGACATCTTGAAAATCACAAACAACTGGAATGTTCTCGATGCCTTCAAGAGGTGAAGCGTTCAATGCATTCAGAACATATATCTGATTCTCAACATCCTGAGATGTTCGAGCTGAGTATCTGATTGTTTGTCCAGAAGGGTGAGTGAGCTGGACTGTCTTAGTGGCACAGTCAATCAAAGCTTTATTCGCGGTCAACCAATCCATACCAAGAATGATGTCAATGTTGGAGGTCCGAGCACAATAAGGGAAGCCGGAAAAAGTAGACCTCCAATCTCAATTTGGTTGTGGGGGCTTACTATTGAGGTTTGCCACTTAGACCCTGGGGATTGAATCGCTAAAGGAGTGGACAAATTTTCCGTACCTAACCCATGCAACTGAGCAAATTGTTGGGACACGAAAGCATGCGATGCTCCTGAATCGAAAAGAACAGAAGCTGGCACTGAATTAACGCGAAGGGTTCCCATCACAATTTTTGGTGACTCGCGAGCTTCTTCAATCTTGACATGGGTGACTTGACCTCGAACTATAGCGGACGGCCTGGCATTAGAGCTTCTGAGACGACGGTTGCGACAGCTCTTCTTTCGACCAACAGGAGGACGTGGTGCAACCTGAGGAGATGCCATAGCACTAGGCGGTCCATCCTGAACTGTTAGCTGCCTTGGCGGTGAAGGCAGACGAGGTGCAACATAAGATGGTCTTGGTGTTGGAGCCGGTCGGTGATGAACATTGTGCGGAATCCAAACCCGACGTTTCTGAACAGGCTGACCCGAGGATGAGCCTACATCACGAGTGCGTTTGAGCGACTCCTGATATTTAGCCAGACCAGTTTTAACTCTGTAGGCTTGACTGACAAGTGTCGCAAAGTCCTCACAATCATGGACAAGAAGTGCGAGCTGTATATCGGAACATAGTCCTTCCCGGAATTTCTCCTGCTTACGTGCGTCAGTGTCGACATCATCTTTAGCATAGCGGGATAATTCGAGAAATTTCCTCTGATATTCATCCACAGTCATTGTGCCCTGTGTGAGTTTACGGAACTCCTGTTTCTTCTGGTCGATCAGTCCTTGAGGAATGTACCGTGCACGAAAAGCTGACTGGAATTCTTGCCAAGTGGGTACAGATTCAGCAGGCATTATACTCTTGTGGCTTTCCCACCATTGAGCAGCCGGACCCTTCAAGTGAAATGTCGCAAAGGTGACATAACTAGCAGGGGCAACGTTAGCTGACTCCATCTCAAACATGATGTCACGAAGCCAATCATCAGCATCCATAGGATTCGTGGAGCTGCGGAAAACAGACGGGTTGAGGCGCACGAATTCTGGCAAAGTTATTGGAGCAGTCTGTTGCTGAGCATTTTGAGTTGGGAACTGAGCCAATACTCCGGTCATAAACTGACGGTTGAGTTCAAACTGCTGCCTCATTTCAGCAATATAAGATGGAGGTGGAGGATCGTCAGCCATCCTGCCAAAACAACAGGGGCAGTTTAGCAAGAAAATTGCAGGTGTATGGAATGATTCATGAAGTAAGGTGCACAACAGAAGGAAGTGCAATAGATACTTCATCATATTCGCACCAGACATTCAAATCCACACATAGCCTCGGTTACAATTCGGCATTACGATAGCTGAAAAAGGAAGGCTAGACAACTAGGCGGCGCGCAGGCACGCGGTAAGGAAGTACACAACGAGACATAGCAAAGGCTACATCAACGTCGGAGAAAACTATAGGAGCGAGGAATCTGCAAGTGACAACACAGGGTGCCCTCGATAAGAGGATCCTGTAAGCAGAACCTGGCCCTCAATCTTGAAGCAAGGGGGGATAATTTCAGAACTCCGGATGGATGTGATCACGAGAACCTAATGTTGGAGTTAGCAAAAAAATTTAACCCGAAAGGAAGAGAGAGTAGAGTCCCAGAGTAAAGGTCGAGGAGTAAAAGATCCTAATACCACCCAATTGGCGACGTGGGCCCATATCCCACACAGCCAAGTTAGTAAAACAGTTTTGGACCACTAGACTCAACTTCGGCCAATGAGTTAGAAGGGGGTTCCTAGAGGCAGTCGGCTCTGATACCAACCTGTGACGCCTCCGGCTTAATCGTGCACTAATCATACACGCAAATGCACACGATCAAGCCTAAGGACTCACTTGAAGATATCACAACACAACTCTAAAACATAAATAAAGTCATACAAGCTTTATATTACAAACCAGGGCCTCGAGAGCTCGAATACATAACTCGATGGCATACAAGCGTCAGCGGAAGCATCGGATATCTGAATACAGATATAAAAGAAAGACAGAAAGGCCTTTAGAAAGGCGGGGCAAAATAAAACACTACGATCGAAAGGCGTAGGCCTCCTGCCTAGGACCCTCCGAACCTACTCCTGGTCGACAGCCAACTCGTAGAAGAAGCCATCCTCGGGGTAGTAGTAGTAGTCGACGGTGCAGCTGTCTCAGGGGCTCCGTCAACTGGTCTCGACAAACTGATAGGGGAAGAAAAAGAAAGCAAAGCAACCGTGAGTACTCTGAAGTACTCAGCAAGCAAGGATCTACACTACATATGCATCATTATCAAAGGGAGGCTGTATATGTGGACTGGGCTGCAGAAATGCCAGAATAGAGAGGAAAGCCTAGTCCTATCGAAGACTAGCATCTTCAAGAATCTTCCAGCATCTTCGAGCGTCTTGCAGCATTTAGAAAAGTACAGGGTAGCATAATGTAAGTAGTAGTAGAATCAGGTAACAGTCTCGCCCAGAGATCCTTCCTTGACTCCCTGCGAGAAAGCGATCCCGGAGCCACATATCCAGGTATCATCTCAATTCTAGCTGTATCGATCGGGATACAACTCCGAGTGTCCTTTACCGTAGGACCGGCTATCGATAGATGTGTTCTTCCCTGCAGGGGTGCACCAACTTACCCACCACGCTCGCTTAACTCCGGCCGGACACACTTTCCTGGGTCATGCCCGGCCTCGGCCAAACGACACACCGCAACCCTACCTACAGCTCAGCAGAGAGGTCCCCGTCGGTCTACCTCCTAAGTGCTCAGGGGTCTTGGGCCATCACCCTGTGCACTCCGGCTCGTTGCGCGCAGGGTGGATACCAGCGCCTCGGCGCGATCCGACCGTGCCGCCATGCTGAACTGGACGTCTGACAGAGCTTTCGGCTGATGTTACGATGCAGAACGCCCATACTATGCCCACGTGATGGTTAGTGCTATCCGACCAGAGGCCGGCTCAGATTAATATCCAAATCGTTAGGACTAGGGGCTTGCGGTAACGAGCAGAGACTCACGAAAGATGTGACCCCGTCGCCCCGTCTCGAGGACTTGCTGCAAGGGCTAAGAATGCCCAGCCGCGCCTCGTGGAATAACTCACGGGTATCTATCCATCATTCGCGGGTACCCCTCAGGGTCGACCCGCCTTTCCAAATATGAGTATCAACAGTAATGTAAGGCATCCGTGAGGCTACCATATCAAGGGGAATCCGAGGCATCACCCTCATTGGACTCCCACCTGATGTAAAATCAAGGTGGACGTAGGAGGAATCACCCTCGAGGTCCACGCTTGAGGTGTTGCGCGGCTTTGTCAGTATCAGGGGTGGTGTAGGAGGTATCACCCTCGCTTACCACGACCGATCAACTAACCTACAAGGTTATCATCAGAAGTGCTGACGAGGTATCACCCTCGGCACTCGATAGTAACCCAGTAGTTTCGAGCAACGAAGGGGAAGTGAGGTGCGATGCCAGGGGTCTGATCTTCGATCCCGTTGATCGGGTCTTCTGATACTCCAGCGGGGCAGTCGGGATAAGTGGGGTCACTAAGGGGTCTCTAGCTAGCCTATACTAAGCAGTCTAGGATATCCATGAGGGTAGCAAAACAGGTTACAATAAATAGGCTATGCAGCAGAATAGGAGCAATCAATTACTGTAGCAAAATCTAGGGCAAGCATGAGAAAATAGAATAGGCGATATCGGGATGATCAAAGGGGGGGCTTGCCTGGTTGCTCGGCGGCAAAGGCAAGGTCGACAGTAATGTAGCCAAATCACCGGAGCTGCGTCGGCGCCGGGCTCTATCGAGAGAGAAGAGAGGGAAGAACAGTAAATACAGAGCAAACAAGTGCTATACAAAGTACGACATGATAATACGCAGTGCCGGGTGTGTCCAAACGTATGGTTGCATGTCACCGAGGAAGGAGGAATCCATCCGGGAATGTTTTCCCGGTTCCGGACATTTGTCATACAGATGACCGGAGGGCAATGGTTCCATGTTCAGATAGTTAGGGACGTGTGACGGACGAATGGACTGCGTATTCAGATTCGTCTCGTCGTTCTGAGCAACTTTCATGTACAAACTTTTTCCATCGGAGCTACGGTTTAAAAGTTATTAATTTTCAAAGATTTTATTATTTTCTGGAATATTTTATTTTAACAGAAATTTTCAGAAAAGGAAATATGATGTCATGCTGGCATCAGCATCGCGTCAGCGGTCAGCGGACCGGCTGACCAGTCAACGGGGCCCACTGGCCGGTGACTGGACCAGCCCAGTCACCCGTTGACTGAGTCAACAGGGCCGTGGGGCCCAGTGGCAGCGACACCGGGGTGGGGCCCAGAGCCGCCCACGTCAGCACGGCGATCGGAGTCACGCCGGCGACCAAATCGCACGGCGGCGCTCTCGGGGCCTCGTCGGAAAGTGCCCTACAGGGGGCCAAATCGGGCGCGGTCGGTCTCCTTCGGACGCGGCCGATGCGGCGCGTCGTCCGGTGGCAGTAGCCGGAGCTGAGGAGGCCGGAGTGCGCCGGAACGAAGCTCACGGCAGCGGCCGGAGTTCGGGCAACGACGCGAACGGCGACGGAGACTGAGGCACACCTAAAGGAGAGGTCCTACGGGGTCCTAGAGGTGCTCGGAGCTCGACTACGAGCTCGGTGGGGTTTGTCATCGCCAGAAGCGACGGCGACGAGCACCGCGGCGGAGCAAAGCTCGGACGGCTATGGCGGGAATGACTACGAGCTCAAAGAGGAGTAAGAAGGAGAGGGGATCGAGCAGGGGCTCACCGAGGGGCGCATGAAAGGCCCGGTGAGTGCGTAGGAGCAGCGGCGGCGCGGAGTCGGGGCGGCGCCGTTCGTCGGAGCCGAGGGCGAAAGCGAGGTCGTGGCGGTGCTGTGAGGCCGTCCCGGTCCGCGTGGCACGGCGGGGAGGATGAAGAGGTCGAGGCAGAGCCCGGGGACACGTCGGCAAGGTGAAGGCCGGCCGGTGGCCGCGGTGGAATGCGGTGAGCGGCGACGGAGACGCTCGGTGAAGGGGATCTGGTGGAGTGGAAGAGCGACGGCAAGCGAGAGAGAGAAGGGGGGGAAATGGAGGAGGACCAGGGGGGAAGGCTCGGGGACGAGCTTATCCCCTCGCCCCACCCGCGCTTGTCGCGGTGGCGCGCTGTGGCCGGTGGAGGCGCGCCGTCCATGGAGGAGGCGATACGGAGGAGGTGGGTGGAGATGGGCTGGCTGGGCCGGCCACTGCTGCACGGCCCAAGAAACAGGTAAGTGGCCTTCTCCCCTTTCTTTCTTTTATTTTTATTTTACAGAGAGGGGAAAAGAATTGTTTGGGCATCCTATTAGTTTAGGAAAAATATGGGAAGTGTCCCACTAATTCCCTGATGTTTTTAGGCAGTGCCACAAATATTTTGGGAGTCATTGGAATTCATTTGCATTTTGCAAAAATGAATTTGCAATTTAAAATGGCTGAAATAGCACTGTTTAAATGCTACTGCTCATTCCAACATAGAAGCGATGTTGTGTTCCTCAACAAGTAAATGTTATGGAATATTTGCAAGATGATGAACATTTTAGTTTCCACTTTGGAACAACTTTTATTTTCATATTGAATTTGAATTTATTTCAGAGAAGAATTTGAAATGAAGTGTTTAACCACTGTGATCTAGCATTGCAAATGGGTATGACTTGGCATGATTATCATTATGTCACAGTGCTTATTACACAGGTGTGTTACAACCTGGTACGCCGCCTCCTCTTCCTCCTGATGCGCCACCCTGCGCCGCTCGTCCTCCTCGCTCTCCCGGAAGACAGCCGCAACGGCCGCCTGGTCCTCCTCGCGGACGACGGGCGAGGGCGGCGGCACGCTGCGGTCGACTTCGCGGACGCCGCGTCGCCTCGCCTCCTCGTGCTCGAAGGCGAACCAACGAGCCCAGTTGGGCGAGTCGAAGGCGTACGCGGCGTCGCTGCGCTGCTCCGGCGTCAGCAGCGCCCGCTGGCGCCGCACCTCCTCCGCGTGCGCCCTAGCAGACCGCGGCGCCGCCGGCACTGGGATCGTCTCCGGATCCAAGTGCCAGTCGTGCGGCAGGGTGGCGTCGGGGTACGGGAGAGGCATGCGGTGCTGCCAGTGCCACTCCGCCTGGTGCACTGGCACGTTGACGCGCTGCCTCGGCCGGCGAGCTGGCACCGGCGGAGGCAGGAGGAACTCATGGGGAAAAGGGATGGCGGGGGCCTTGCCCTTGGCCTTGCTGCTGCCGGCGCCGGAGAAGAGCCCCATCTGGCTTTGCTGGGGTGGCTAGGGTTGCCGCCGACGGGGGAGCAGAGTGTGGCGAGATGGGGACGGGGTGCTTCTGGAAGCGGATGAGGACGGCCCCACCGCACGGTCGGCTTAAAAAAGGATGACCGTTGTCGCTGACGCGTGGGCCCGAGGTCATAAATTAAGCTGACCAGGCTGACCGTGAGCAGTTGGACGACCGCCAAAAATTAAGCTGACCAGGCTGACCGTGGGCAGTTGGACGACCGCCAAGTGGGGACGCGGCGGACACCGAGAAGGCACGCGTGTCGTCCGTTCGGCGTCGGCGCCGACGCATTTGGGCCGCAAATTTGGGCCGCAAATGGGTCGGCGCGGACGCCAAGCGGATAGGATTTGGGTTTGGGTCGGCGCGTTGGGCCTTCTCTTTTGTCCATGCCGACCCAAACGGACGCAGGCGGACGAAATGGGTCGCTCCATTGAAGTTGCTCTGATAGCAAGCCACATTAAATAATATAATGCGGCCGGGTCTATCTATCTACTCCCTTCGTTCCTAAATATAAGTCTTTTTAAAGATTCTAATATGGACTACATACACAGAGGCGAAATTGGGCCTGGGGCAACTGGGGCTGTAGCCCCAGGCGTGTCCCAACTAGACCTATACATATAGTAGCAAATATTTGAGAATTTGAGATACAGAGAAGATTAGCCCTAGGCTTCACGTAGATGAACAAGGCTTCAGCCCAATAGCCCAACTCAAGTGGATCGATCAAAACAGAAAATCAATCCGGCAGCCAGAAAATCAATCCGGCAGCCAGAAAATCGATCGATCAGAACATGTCGAAGCTTCGATCTGTTGCTCGTTCGCCAAGGAAAAAAAATCCCTCTCCCGATCGGCAACAGACAAACCCTCGCCTCTCCCAAACGAGCGCCCATCCGCTGCGCGGCTGTGCTGCCGCCGTCGTCATTTGTCAAGCCGCGATTCCCAGCCGCGCCGGCTGCCGGATCCGGCGTCCTGACCACCTGCCTCTCCTAGTCTCCTTCTTCTGATCTTTTCGAACTATTGCTAAATTGCAGTGCACCCACACTCTACCGCACAGGTATAGTAATCTGTAACTCTGTATCATCTAATTATTTTCCCTAATTTCTTTATATCAGACAAACTCAGTGAATTGGTGGTGTTAAATTATATAGCTTAGTCAGTTTTATTTCATTGTCATCAGGAGATTAGAAATTCAAGATGAAGAGGACCCGTACAATTGAATCTTTTTTTCAATCAACATCCAACCAGCCTCCATCCAACAATACCAACACTGATGTATCACCTACGCAATGGGGCTACTACCTCGTGGACTTCGTATTAATGGTATAATGTGTTCTTTTTTTGTAAAATTTCATATGAACAATTGATTTATTCTATGTCCACTGTCTTGATTTTAAATACTTGATTTTATGTCTTTAGATCCAGGTCCTTCTACTATTGCTGGTGAAGAAACGATGGCCTCGAATTAAGCAAGTCTTCACTAATTTGGTACCAAACCATTTCTGCAATGATGCACTTTGTTAAACTATTTGTTGTATGGAATTTCCTTTCATGAAAATAATGAATTTATATTTAGTTTTGAATGTGATTTTGTGGCATACTTATAATGCACATTGATGTGCATGGTATTTGATGTTATATTTAGTCAGTTAGTTTTAGCCCTAGGCTTTGACAAATCCTGGTTCCGCCTCTGTACATACGAAGCAAAATGAGTGAATCTACACTCTAAATTACGTCTATATACATCCGTATATAGTTCATATAGAAATCTCTTAAAAGACTTATATTTATGAATGGAGGGAGTACTATTCATGGCCATCCCCATCGATGAGACCTCCGTGAGCTATTCCCCGCCAAAAAAGAAAATAAAACCCCATGAGCTTTGCCAGCTTAGGAACATGTGTGTACTAGTCTTGCCAACTTGTGCATATATGTAAGACTATTCTAATCAAATGGAGCAGCTAAAAGTGTGGTTGAGGTTAAAGTCAATGCATGGTGTTTTGAATATCAGGTACTACATAGTTTGCAGTCATTCTCGTGCTGATCAAAAGACGGTGCCGACTTCTTTAACGACCATGAAGACTTATTATTGATCAGGAAGGAATTCAGGATCATTCATCTACTTACGTACGGACCCTTTGTCTTTCTGCATGTCACGTTTGTTCCACGCTACCGCCTACGTACGCACAGCGTAATATATTTCTAGCGTTCAAAAAGGGATCTACTTTATAGTACACATAAGCGAATGTATATATTGGGAATTAGTGGACAACTACTCAACCTACTCAATAAGAGAATTAAAGAAGACAAATGTTTGATAGTATGCGTAGGTAGAACGTTAAACATATAACAGCTAGCTAGAGATAACCCATACGCATGAGTCATGATGCAACTACAGTGTTGGAATCCGGACTATAGTCTTGGTCGATTCTTAATTCGCTAACTAATAATTAACCCAACCCGGGTTCCACATGGCTAATTCAGCGTGACGGCGGCTGCTCATAATTTTGGGCCGCCTTTTCGCATGGTATACCAAGTTAATGAAGGTTTACCACAATCTTTTCTCGCAAAAAAAAAAGGTTTACCACAATCTTCTCCCTGGCTCGGCGATCGATTGGCTAGTTCTCGTAGGTACCACAACCAATTCACATGTCATATATTTTTCTTAGTCATTAAATTTGTTCGCCATAGAGATTTGTACTCCCTTTGTTTAAAAATATTTCATCCGTTTCTATTAACTCTGCATATAAGGTTTGTCTGCAGTCAAACTTCATAAAGTTTGACCAACTTTATCGAAAAAAAATATCAACACTCACAATTCAAAATCAGTATCATTATATGCATTATGAAATTAATTTTATATTGTATAACTTCGGTAGATGTTGATTATTTTAAATATAAGTTTAATCAAACTTTGCAAAGTTTGACTTAAAAGAAATCTTATACGCGGAGTAAAAAGAAACGGAGGGAGTACTTTACATAGTAATTTTTGTCTTAAGTCAAACTTTGGGAAGTTTGACCAAGTTTGTAGATAAGAATATCAACATGAACAATGCCAAACTAATTTTATTAGATCCATCTAGAATATATTTCCATACTGCAGTTATTTTGTATTGTAGATGTCGTTATTATTTCAATATAATATAGGTTAATCTAGACAATATAATGTTTGACTTAAGACAGAACTTATATGCAAAGTGTTTTGAAATGGAGGGAGTACTTACATAGCCACATGATATGTATCGTTTCTTTATCTATACTCTGAAATGGTTCCATATAAAAATAGTTAATTCAATTATTTTACCGCCAAATAGTAAACTAATGATGCTTTCTACCTCATTTAGCATATATTTTTTTCTAAAAATATCCCATTTAAGCAAGTTCATTTTAGTTTTCACCTATCTTAACTTTTCCTGGTTAAGTCGGGTGGCCCCCCTCCTTAGTCCGGCGTGGCATAAATTTATGACGCTTTCTACCCTATTTAGCATAAATGTATCTAAAATATCCTATTTAAGCGAGTTCATTTTAGTTTTAAGTTGTTTTAACTTTTCATCGTTAAGTCGGGTGGGCCCTTCCTTAGTCCGACGTGGCACACCAAGTTACATGCCGAATTAGTATCGCCTACTTCAGGATTGTATCGACACATCAATCAGGACGGACAAGTTGTTTAAGCCCAAGAAGGCCGTGTGCTCGGCCTAACACCAGATTCACTCCCATTTCTTATTGTGTGGAATAGTTTAGGGTTCATAATTGCGATGCTAGTTGCAACCTAGCATTGGAGGAAGCGAGTCTAGCTCACTTGGTTAGGGGAGTGGATGTACAACCCAGGCATTCAGGTTCAAGTCTTCACGGACGTGAGTTTGGGTTATTATTTGTAAAAGAAAATCGTTGCAAGGGTCTCCCTTAACTAGCTTTCCTATTATATAGCACTAGATGACCAGTTGCGCCAAATGGCGCAGAAACCCGTTTAAAACCATGTTCGGGTTGAAAATATTTGCATTTTTTCAATAACCGTATATTTGAGTACATTTGGTAAGAACTTATACCCCTATATATAAAGGAAATTAAATGCAAATATTTTCTTAAGGTAATAATGCCACAAATTAGATCATCGGTAGGTCAAGATAGTTGAGTCTGCAATTAGGAACTCCGAGTAGCTGTAAACTTGCATTAAAAAAAGAGTAAACACAAGTGACACAATAAAATGTATTTAATACATGAACTCGTAAACATTGTGTACAGGAGAAGTTAATAGAAATAGTGGTCAATTACATCATACTAGTAGATTGCCCGTGCGTTGCCGCGGGCTTTTTAAATTTTATATCGCTTGCATGTTAAATAAATAAGGATAGAGAGCCGTTAAATTGAACACACTGTTTATTTGCTTATACTGGACAATAAGATAACATCCCCTGAGACAAATTTATTTTTATTGACAAATGAATTCCCTCCGGTTGTTAAAAAGAGGACTATGTGGTTGACCTGGAAGGCAAAGGAGAATTTTATAACATGTATATGGTACCTTGCTAGAACAAAAAGTTAACTGATATATTTGCCTCAAAATCAGAATGGATGATAGAATTACATAGAGCAGTTTGTCCATGTCGAAGATACAACTTTTGTAAGGAACTGTGTCAATGAATTCGCAGAGAAAAATATAGCGTGCGATTACGAGGAATGTAATAGCACACTAAATTGTATTTCTGAATGCGTAGGAATCTGCAAAAGTGTTATTTCTTTGGAAAAAATGGACAGAGCAAACGAGCATGATCCAATGCAAATAGGTATTGGAACTGGTATTGGTTGAACTGTTTGTATTTTCTCATACATATTTAATTTAATGAAAATACAGTAGAACGATTGTTCTACGGTTTCGGCTAAAAAAAAGAGCACGGTCCAATGCAGGTTCTGCCGCTTCCATTGTACACGTGTTTTTATACAAATCCTGTTCGAAATGAAAAGGAACAAAATATGTTTGAGTAGGCAACATTATGTTTTAGAAGATGATGACTTCCTAACATTGAAGCACGTAACTGAACTCTACTGAACAGTGGGAGATGAATCGTAGGTACAGGAGAAGAATGAACAAATAGGTTTTATTTCTATTACTCACAGCGTACATGTACAACATTGAGAAGCTCCTCATGAATCAAGCTTACAACAGTGAGCATTGAACAATCATACTCTCTTGTTGCTAGCCGGTGTTGACAACACCTGTGCAACAATTAGTATTGCAATGTTCTCCTTGATAGGTTCATGAAGATTGCCAGCAATGAGAATCTCATCCAGTACTTAGGCCTGAAAATTTCACCATTGGTACTCATTGGAATTAATCAGTACTAAAAAGAATGATATAGCTCTCGCAAGAAATTCCATATAACTTCAGTGTTGGTTCTTCGAAGTCAAAATTTCATCATATAACTTCAGTGTTGGTTCTTCGAAATCAAAATTTCAGCATATATGTGAATATTAAATTGACCTCGCATACCTAAAGAAATTAGGAAAAACACTAAGGCTACAATGCGGTTGGTGCGCCTACCGTGTCCTCACCGGTTGTAGCGTGACCCCTACATCCTTGGTGGCAGCGGCGGCGCCCACGTCCACCTGCATCCACGCTTGGGCAGGAACAATATAATAGAAAAATAATGTAGACCAAATGTTCATGGAATTTTGTAATGTGATATAGCTACAGACGGGTATGATTGGCAAGAATCCTAAAATTAATTTTGTACCAAAATGTCTAGCTCAGGAATTTTACACAATATCTTCTCATTTGGCACTATACCAACATTTAGCACCACGGCAACAACCATATGACTCCATCACTGGTGATCGATATGATCCTGTCTCTTCCTGCGTGTGAAAACACAAATAAATTCTATTGTTAAAGATATATTCCTAACATGCGAAGAAGAGGGAAAAGCAATATGGCAATTTAATGTCTCAATCCACCCTGCAAGTTGGCAGCATCCCAAGTGATGATCAATTTTAAACATAATCTTTAACTAAAATAATGAGCACAGTACAATTTGTCATTTCTTTATTCTGAGCATTTTTTTACCCTGAATAAGAGATAACACAAGGACAAACTTGTTAGAGGCAGAGAGAACCCAGTTAGCATCTCTAGCAGTGAATAAGAACTCCTATCAGACACTCCAAGTTTTATGTTACCATCTAATTAAACAATAGTAGTATAGTAATAAACTGCGAACCTGAGGGAAGGTTAGGGTTTGGAGAGGTACCTAGAGGGAGGAGGCCGGAGAGTCCTGGAGGTCATCAACACGCGGGTATTATGCGATCGTGGAACTTTGGTGCCGCGACGACGAGCAACCTTTCCCCATCGCAGAGCCGTCGTCACCACCACTGGCCTCCCCCGGACTGCTGCGCCGCCAACATCGCATCAGGTCATGATACTAAGGAAAGAGGGAGATGGCGGTCGGGTGTGGGTGGGGGTCTAGGGATACAAAGTAGCCTTCCCAACTGTTATTGTGTTTTTGTGCTTCACAAATAAATTCATAATGTCAACGTTATGACCATCCTGGAAAATCAACTTACTGGGAAATTTATTTGAATAAAAAACCGAAAGTACAAATGTACTTAAAATAATAAAGTTTTGATCAAATTCACTAAAAAATACCATGCACCAAATCACTATGTATATTATACAAGGTCAAGGCTGATTAGAGTAAGTCTGTTACCGAGTAGTATGACAAATATCACCACTTGCAAACTCTACAAGCGAGTGATAGTGTTACTTTCAGGAGCCTAAGTGTGAGACTTTTTCAGGTAACTCCATGTATATGTGTGCAGTAATTTGCACAAGAACATAACATCACTCTATATGCAATATGATTTCAGAGTGAAACACATGATTATTTGCTATTGGACCAACCAAATGTTGTTTTGACTCCACATTAGAAATACCAAGTAGGAACTCAAACATACATCCGAGCATACAAAACCAAAAAGTCAAGCAAGAATTTGATAGGGCATCTAAGGCCACGATAGCATTCACTCACGTTGGTATGCTGTGTTGGTAGAGCGAAATGTGTCAATGCCACGATAACATACACATGTCCACCGTCATGCCTGCCCGGCTCCTCCTGTCGACCACGCGCCTCTGCCAGCGGCGGCGCCAGCAAGGATGCCCTATGGGGTCATTAGAAATCTGTGGGGTCAATCTTCTCAAGTTACAAGGACTAATGGGTAAAATTTAGAAAAACAAAGGGGTGCTATAAAAAAGTTGTGGGTCACCTGACCCCACAGCTTACACGTAGGTTCGCCACTGGCCTCTGCCATGGCGTGTCCCCACCTTCCCCGTCGCGCCTTTTGAAGTACTCCCAAGAAGATAACAACAATAACAGACTGTTCCAGTATTATAAACTTAATATTAAGATTATTCGACAGACGTTCAAACTTCAAACTTGCACACGAATCATGTAAAATGCAAAACTACCAATGCCAGCTTAATAAAATGGCTCCGTTGTATCATACATGGCAAACCAAAGATCATGCTTGGTCACTTCAGATGGCACAATGAAACAGGAAGATTTTACAAAGTGAAAAGGCAATCTCTTCAATTCTTAATATAGCAGCGTTTCAGTATTTTGCAGCTGTTAAAAACTGGGTTGTTATTGTCCTACAGTCAATATACAACTTCAGATTAAAGATTACTTACTTGGTGAGCGATTAGCTAAATTACCTACTTGGTGAGTGATTAGCTAAATTACAGACGGTGGTTTTGCATCTGGATGGAACACTCCCAAGTTTAATTTAGTTTGAACGATGATCGATTGGTGAAATTTTATCATCCTGTTATAAAATGCAGGTTCAGATACTTTGTAGCATAGTTACCAAGGTGAGTTGTGTTACAGGACATTATTTTTCAAATGTTTAATTATATATGATCTTAATCAAGGTTGAAGAACATTGTCATGCCTCCCAAAAGTTTAAAAGTTATTAGGAATATAGTGCAATTACTAATTAGCCATGCCGTGTTCTAGCATATAAGGAAATTGTTTTTGTCCAGTATGTAGTACAGAAACAAGTAGTGTTTGGAAGCATATATCATCAAATAAAAATAGTTGAAGGCCCAACGATAATGTCATACCTGCAGCAGAGGCATCGCCTCAACAAACATTACTACCAATGAACAGTGCAATATTTGTTCATAGTAAATAATCCTTGTACGTCAGAAACCAGAAACTTTGTGTCAGTGTGTTTCATGAGAAGAGGACGCCAATTCGTCCTATTCCTAGCACAACAACAAATCAAAGGCAACCATGCTTTACATGGCAGAAGTTCCAGGTAAGAGAAGAAAATCTAATATGATACGTATCTAACTGTATGAATACATTAGAAAATATCATTTCCAATTCAGTTTACCATCCAGAAATCACAACCCTCCGTTACTACCGCGAGCATCATGCCATTAACTGGTTCTGCAAATCCAGTAGATCATAATCCTTCATGGCAACAAGGAGGGCCAAACGTTTATGTTCTGGCAGTAGATATATATCACTGCCATGACCACTACCGCAACGACTAACTTCCAGGCTCAGTATTGCAGGTCCTCATATATGCCATCAAGAGGATCATAAGACATATAGCCCTGCAAACAAAAGCAAATTTGTATTGTTCCATAGCACCTTTCAGGGATAAAGAGAACTATAATCAATTAAGTTGTCCCTTAGACAATATAACTTTCATCACGTAAGGGTGACGTACAACAGAAGATTTTTTAGTTGGGTCATTTCAACAAGCATTTATCATAATCAAACCAGCAACAAGGGATCACAAAATTTGAGATTCTTTTTTCAATCCCATAAAACAAACATCAATAACTGAATTCCATTTAAGTATTGCACATTGCAGGATAAGAAGAAAAAGAAAATGGAAGTATTACACATTATAAACTCACATTCTTTGTATCTGTTGGCAGGTTGCTTGACCTAGTAATATGCATGCCAACATGTCAAAACAGTTGAGCACCAATAAAGCACAAAAAATCATAGGTAGAAGTTAAATCAATATACTTCATTCATATGCACTAAATGCATTGTAAAAAGGTACAAGTAGAACACCTATGAATTTAGTCACGAACTCAATTTTTGGCGGCCCTCACTATCATCGAGCAATCAAATGAACGAAACTAAATCTGGGCTTCCTTCATAGATGAAATTCCTATTAACAAAAGAGGAAAATTAGCACACATGTCCATTGCACATTCACCAAGAAAGAGAGGACTAAATTGGGCCCTCACCAACCAACTGAACTGCCCTCCAGTCCTTACAGTGCCTCTGCAGTGGATGCCCTCGTCCATGATGGGACAAAGAGGGGAGACGTGAGTAGGGGCAGGGGGAGAGGGGTGGCCGGAGCTGAGGCGAAAAAAACCATACAAGCTTTATATTTCAAGCCAGGGCCTCGAGGGCTCGAATACATAGCTCGATGGCATACAAGTGTCAGCGGAAGCATCAGATATCTGAGTACAGATATATTACAGAACAGAGATAAGCCTTCACAGAGGCGGGGCAAAATAAAACACTATGATCGAAAGGCGTAGGCCTCCTGCCTAGGACCCTCCGAATCCTACTCCTGGTCGTCTGTCGGCTCCTCGTAGTAGTACTCGCCTGGAGGGTAATAGTAGTAGCCGTAGTCGTCGATGGGGGCAGCTAACTCAGGGGCTCCGTCATGTGGCGGCGTCAATTGTATATGGGGAGAAAAAGAAAATAAAGCAAACATGAGTACTCATCCGAAGTACTCAGCAAGCGAGGATCTACACTACATATGCAACATTTTCAAAGAAGGGCTGTATATGTGGACTGGGCTGCAGAAATGCCAGAATAGAGGGAGAAAGCCTAGTCCTATCGAAGACTAGCATCTTCAGCATCTTCATCAGTCTTGCAGTACAAGGAGAGTGCAGAATAACATAATGTAAAGTAGTAGTAGTGTCATCAACCTCGGCCAGAGATCCTTTCTCGACTCCCTGTGAGAAAGCAATCCCAGAGCCATACTATCCATTTCTTCTCAAGTTCTAGTTGTACCGATCGGGATACAACTCCGAGTGTCCGTTACCGTAGGACAGGCTATCGATAGATTGTTTCTTCCCTACAGGGGTGCACCAACTTACCCACCACGCTTGCTTAACTCCGGCCGGACACACTTTACAGGGTCATGCCCGGCCTCGACTAAGCAACACGCCGCAACCCGACCTAGGCTCTAAAGAGAGGTCAGCACGCCGGACTAACCTATGCCCCCAGGGGTCTTGGGCCTTCGCCCTGGGAACCCTGCACGTTGCGAGGACGTTTCGGAAGCAGACCTAGCAACCCCTTAATATAAGCGCAGTTGTGTAACCAGTCCAATCCAAAACGGGCCGCTCCTCGCTGGCGTCAATAGAGCTTCGGCTGATGTATACAACGCAGAACGCCCATACTATGCCCACGTGATGGTTAGTGCTATCAGGCCAGAGGCCCCTTGGATCAAATATCCAAACCGTTTAGTGGATTAGGAGTGTGCGGTAACGAGCAGAGACTCACGATCGATGTGACCCCGTCGCCCCGTCTAGAGGACTTGCGGCAAGGGCTAAGAATGCCCGGCCACGCCTCATAGTTATCTCGCGGGCACCTCTCAGGTCAACCCGACTCCACATCACTTCGCATTCATGCTCGCGCGGGTACCCCTCAGGGCCGACCCATCTTTAGTATCATGGTTCAGTGTTCAGCCATAGTAACCAAAGTCTCCGTGTGTCTGACACCAAGGGGGAACCCTGAGGAATCACCCTCGATGGAATCCCACTTGATGTTATCATCAAGGTGAATGAAGGAGGAATCACCCTCGAGGTCGACACTTGAGAGGTTGCGCGACGACGTCGTTATCGGAGGTGGTGTAGGAGGAACCACCCTCGCTTACCACGACCGATTAACTAACCTACAAGGTTATCATCAGAAGTGCTGACGAGGTATCACCCTCGTCACTCGATAGTAACCCAGTTGTGTCGGCAACTAAGGGGGAAGTGACGTGCGGTGTCGGGGCCTGGTCTTCAATCCCGTTGCACGGGTCTTCTGATCATCCAGCGAGGCAGTCGGGATAAGTGGGTCTCTGATAGGGCTCTACCCAACCTATTCTAAACAGTTTAGGATAACAGATGAGTATCAAGAGCAGGTTACAAGTAAACAGGCTATGCAGCAGATATAGGATAACAGTAACAGCAGTATCTTCTAATGCAAGCATAAGAGGGAAGAGAGTGGGGGATATCGGAATGCTCAAAATCGGGGTGCTTGCCTGTCTGCTCTGCGGCAAGGGCAAGGTCTTCAGTGGTGTCGTCGGGCTCCTGAGCAGCGTCGACCTCGGGAGCTATGTCGACGTCGGGGTCTACCGAGAGAGAAGAGGGGGGGAGGAAACAGGTAAACATAATGCAAACAGATGCAACACGAGGCATGCTATGCTATGATGCAGTGCAGGGTTGCCTAAAGATATGTCTAAGTCATTTAGGTTATTTTTGGATTAAAGTTGGATTTATAATCCGGTGGTTATGCACTATTCATCTACCGGATACGGACGAAAAGTTACGAGTTCTCCTATGTAGGAGGTTCCGGCATCGAAACGGATGACACGATTAGATTCGTCTCGTCATTCTGACCAACTTTCATGTTTTAAGTTTTTCTATCTGAGCTACGGTTTAAAAGTTATTAATTTTCAAAGATTAATTGATTTTCTGGAATTATTTTTATTAACAAAACTGAATTATGACATCAGCATGATGTCACTGTGACGTCAGCAGGTCAACTGCGGCTGACCAGGGTCAAACCTGACATGTGGGTCCAGTGGGACCCACATGTCAGCCTCTGTTATGGCTAACAGTTGATTAACTATTTAACAGGGTTAATTAAGGGGGCGGGCCCCACATGTCAGCGAGAGATTAGTCTAACTAATTAGTTTTTATTTAATTAAATGTTTTAGTTAATTAATAGGGCGGTGGGGCCCGCGTGTCAGTGACACTGGGTTGCCTAGTCAGCAGTTGACTAGGTCAACCCAGTCAACTGGGCCCCCCGGACCCACTGGTCAGTGACCCAGGGGCGGGGCCCACTTCGCCACGTCAGCTGGCCGACGGCTGAACGCCGGCGAGCTCGAAAACGCGGCGGAGGGACGCGGCCGACGTCGGGATTTCGCTACGGGGCGCCAAACCGCACGCAATAACTTGCGTTCGAACCGCAGAAGTGTTCCACGTCGATCTGTGGTAGCGCCGGACCAAATGGTTGCCGGAGAAGTGGCCGGCGATGAGCTTTGGCGGCCGCGCGTTCGGGTCCTCGGCGGAGAAGTAGCTACGGCGAGCTTGTGAGCTAACGGGGAGGTTGGGGTGGATCTACGCGGCGCGGCGAGTGCAACGCGCGCAAGCGCATGACCAAAAGGTCACCGGAAGGGCGCCGGCGGCGAGCAAATGCGGTGGCGCGTTCGGTTGTGAGTGGTGTGGTGGCTAGGTACGACGACAGGCAGCGTGGAGGGAAAGGAAGGAAGACGTGGAGCTCACCGAGCGGCCACGAAAAGCCCTTGGTGGCTTAGGAGCAGCAGAACGGCAGAGCTCGTCGGAGAGGCGTCGGCGATCCGAGGAAGAAGACGGCTCGATCCCGGCGCAGCAGTGCTCTTCTGCTTGCGCTCGTGGTCGAGGACGGGGTAGACGAGGTCGGCAGAGACGACGGACAGGGCGGCGAGGCGATGCGGTGGCTGCGGCCGCAGATACGGGCGTCGCATGGCGGCGACCGCGTCGGGCGCCAATGAAATCGAGCAGAGGAGAGCGAGGGAAGAGGAGAGGAGTGGTCGAGGGGGTTCCAGGGGGAGCGAGCGGCTCACCCTTATCCCCTCCCGCGCCCCTGTAGTGTCGGTGGTGTCGGCGTGTCGTGCGCCCGCCGGTGCGCGCGCGCCCGGCCATGGGTGAGGCGACACGCGAGGGAGAGGGAGAGGTTGGGCCAGGTGGGCCGGCGGTCGGGGCACTGGGCACTTAGGCCCAGTGCAGAGTGCCTCGTTTTATTTTTTCTTATTTCTATTTTACTCTTTCTTTTATTCTTTTCTGTTTTGTATTAGTTAGGTTACTTTTGCATTTTTGTAAAATATGGGACTTGGCCCAAATATTACTATGCAATATTATCTTTCACCAAAAATTGGTTTGGGCAGATTTGGAGTTTGTTTGAATTTGGAATAATTTTAAATGTATTAAATATTGTTGTTTTGGTGCTGTTTCTTATTGTCGGAGTCATTTAACTAGTTCCAATTCCATTGTTTATATTTTTATGAGTGATTATGGAATAGTTGCTATTTAGTGAACATTTTTGCAATAGTGTTCGAGCAAATTTATTTTGCACTTTTGAATTGAGTTGATTTTCAGAATGGAGTTTGAATTGTTTTGATTAACCCAAGTGACTTGGCATTGCAAATGGTCATGACTCGGCATTATCATCAGCTGATCATAGTGGCAATTACATAGGAGTGTTACAAATTCTCCTCCTCTAAAAGAAATTCTCGTCCCGAGAATTTAGGAGGTAGAAGGGAAGAGGTCGGGATATTCCTCCCGAAGATGATCCTCGCGTTCCCAAGTGGCTTCATCTTCAGTATGATTCGACCACTGCACTTTCAGGAACTTGGTCATCTTCTGACGAGTTCGACGTTCAGCTTCATCAAGGATGCGGATCGGATGGTCCTTATAAGAGAGATCATCTTGGAGCTCGAGCATCTCATGATCCACTGCGCGGTGTGGAGATTCCTTGAATCATTTACGGAGTTGTGACACGGGGAAGACATCATGGATATGAGAGAATTGTGGTGGCAACTCCAATTTATATGCCACCTGTCCATGTCTAGCCACGATGCGGAAAGGACCAATATAGCGAGGAGCTAGTTTGCCCTTGATTCCAAAACGACGGGTGCCCTTCATAGGAGTGACACGAAGATAAGCTTGATCACCTAGTTGATAAGTCAGACCCCATCGCTTGCGATCATAATTGCTCTTCTGGCGGTCCTGAGCTGCCTTGAGATTTTCTCGGACAATTCTGTCTTGTTCTTCAGCGTGTTGAATAATGTCCGGTCCAACGAGAGGTCGTTCCCCAGTTTCTGACCAATTCAGAGGGGTTCGACACTTACGTCCGTATAACACTTCGAATGGAGCCATCTTCAAGCTGGCTTGATAGCTGATGTTATAAGAGAATTCGGCATATGGGAGAGATTCCTCCCATTTCTTACCGAATGATATAACACAAGCGCGAAGCATATCTTCAAGCACTTGGCTAACTCGCTCGACTTGGCCTTGGGACTGAGGATGATAGGCTGAACTCCATGTAATGTGAGTTCCCATAGCTTCTTGGAAACTTTCCCAGAACTTGGACGTGAAAAGACAGCCACGGTCCGAACTGATCTCCTTCGGAATACCGTGGAGTGAAACGATTCTGGAGATGTAAAGTTCTGCTACATGGCTAGCAGTGATAGTCTCCTTGACAGGCAGGAAATGAGCAACCTTGGAAAGTTGATCGACGACGACAAGAATAGCATCGTGACCTTTCTGAGACTTGGGTAGACCAGTAATGAAATCCATTTGCACTTTATCCCACTTCCACAAAGGAATAGGGAGTGGTTGAAGAATTCCAGCAGGCTTCTGATGTTCTGCTTTCACGCGACGACATACGTCACATTCAGCAACATAGCGAGCAATGTCCTGCTTCGTTTTAGACCACCAGTATCTCTGTCGAAGATCGCGATACATCTTGGTACTACCCGGATGGATAGACAGCGGTGTATCATGAGCCTCCTTCATGACCTTGTCTGTCATAAGCTCGAAGCGAGGTACTACAATGCGGTCTCGGAAATATAATGTTCCATCTTCAGCAATCGAGAAATCCCTGTACTTCTCAAGGTGAAGCTCTTTCTTCATCAGATCGATTTCAGCGTCTTTGGCTTGCACTTCTTTAACAGCTTTCTCAAGGTCTTGCTGTACCACAAGGTTATTAAGAGAACCCTGCGGAATGATACAGATGTTCAACTTGCGAATTCTTCATATAGTTGGGGTTGAGCTTGCTTAACCATGAGGTTATTGCAATAGGACTTGCGGCTCAAGGCATCAGCCATTACATTAGCCTTGCCAGGGGTACAATAAATACCACAGTCATAGTCCGTAATTGTTTCCAACCATCGTTGTTGACGAAGATTAAGATCCGGTTGAGTGAACAAATATTTCAATCTTTGATGATCGGTATAGATCTCACACCGATTACCCAGAAGGTAATGTCGCCATAACTTTAATGCATAGATCACGGCAGCAAGTTCAAGATCATGCACTGGAAAATTTCTTCATGTGGACGCAATTGACGTGAAGCATACGCAATTACTCTCCGTTCTTGCATTAGGACACAGCCTAATCCCTGACGAGAGGCGTCGCAATATATGACAAAGTCCTTGCGAGAATCTGGAGGAGCAAGCACTGGAGCAGAAGTAAGCTTGTCCTTGAGGGTCTGGAAACTTTCCTGACATTTGTCGGTCCACTCAAACTTAACGCCTTTGTGGAGCAGATTGGTCAGGGGCTTGGCAATCTTGGAAAAGTTCTCGACGAATCAGCGGCAGTAACTGGCTAGACCGAGAAAACTTCAGACTTGCTTGGCATTCTTCAGAGGAGTCCAGTCAAGAATAGCCTGAACACGCTCCGGGTTAACGGCAATACCGTCCTTGGAAATCACATGTCCAAGGTAGGTCACTTCAGAAAGCCAGAATTCGCATTTGGAGTACTTGGCATACAACTGGTGCTCTCGAAGCCTCTCCAGAACAAGGTGAAGATGTTCGGCATGTTCTTCCTTATTCTTCGAATATACTAGGATATCATCCAGATATACCACGACGAACTTGTCGAGGTAATCCATGAATTTATAATTCATCAACCGGGAGAACGTAGCTGGAGCATTCGTCAGGCCAAATGACATGATAGTGTATTCATAGGAGCCATAACGGGTAACGAATGCAGTCTTCGGAATATCCTCTTCGCGGACACGGATCTGGTGATAACCCAACCTCAAGTCGAGTTTAGAAAGCACCGATGATCCAGCTAGTTGATCATATAAGTCATTGATCCGGGGAAGCGGATATTTATTCTGAATGGTTGCCTGGTTGATAGGACGGTAATCTTGGACCAACCTATTCATACCATCTTTCTTTTTGACAAAGAGAGACGGTGCTCCCCAGGCAGAGGAACTAGGACGGATGAAGCCCTTCTTAAGTGATTTATCGATCTCTTCCTTAAGTTTGAGAAGGTGATGTGGTGGCATCTTGTAAGGGCGCTTGGCAATAGGAGTTGTGCCAGGCTTCAAGTCGATAACAAACTCGACAGCTCTAGCAGGGGGTATTCCTGGAAGTTCTTCTGGGAAAACATCCTGGAATTCACAGACAACTGGAATGTTTTCGATCCCCTCCAGTGGAGAAGCGTTCAACGCATTCAAGACATAAATCTGAGCCTCGGCGTTCTGAGTGAGATGAGCTTGATAATTCACTAGCTCATTTGATGGGTGCAGGAGGTGTACAACTTTAGTAGCGCAATTGATTGAGGCATAGTGAGCCTTCAACCAATCCATACCCAGAATAAGGTCAATTTTGGAAGAACTCAGGATAATTGGAAGTGCCTGAAACTTCAACCCCTCAATTTCAACAGTGACTTCGGGGCTGAACAGGGAGGCTCGACATCTACCCGCGGGAGTGTCAACCCCTAACGGATGATGTAGGTTGTCACACTTAACGCCATGCATGAATGCAAAGTCTTCCGACATGAATGAATGTGATGCTCCTGAATCAAATAAAACAGATGCAGGTACGGAATTAACAAGAAGTGTACCCATCACGGTTTCAGGTTGATCTTGAGCTTCAGCCATGTTGACATGATAGTTCTGTCCACGACCATAGGAAGGTCTGACATTGCTGTAACGAGGCTGAGAATTCCCACGGCCATTACCTCGGCCAGCAGAAGGAAGAGCTAGTTGATTCTGATTCTGAGAACAATCTCTGGCACGGTGACCTGGCTGGCCACACTTGAAGCAGAGTCCACTGTCAGGACGTGGTGCGGGAGCTCGAGGTGGCGGAGCTCGAAGAGGCTGCCTCGGTGGTGGAGGAGGCAGACGAGGTGCGGCATAAGCAGTCCTGTACACTGGAGCTGCTGGACGATACATGCTCTGTGGAATCCATATGCGGTGCTTCTGGGAAGACGAGCCCGAAGATGAGCCCGCTTCACGAGTGCGTCTGGTTGCTTCCTTATGCTTCTTCAGACCAGTCTCGACCATGATAGCCTTATTCACCAAGGTGGAGAAATCAGGATAGTCTTGAACGAGCAGAGCTAACTGAATATCATGATGCAGCCCTTCACGAAACTTTTCTTGCCTTCGGGCATCAGTGGGGATGTCTTCTTGAGAGTAGCGAGACAAATCAAGGAACTCTCGCTGATAAACTTCTACAGTCTTGTTACCTTGAACGAGACTACGGAACTCGGCCTTCTTCCGGGCTATGACAGCTTGAGGAATGTAGCGGGCACGGAAAGCTATCTTGAATTCTGCCCAAGTGACGACGGTACCAGGTGGTAGGGTCTGTCGGTGAGTAGCCCACCATTGTGATGCGGGACCCTTCAGTAAGTATGTCGCAAAGGTGACATAATTGGCAGGGGCGACATCAGCAGACTCCATCTCATAGGAGATGTCACGCAGCCAGTCATCGGCATCCAGTGGGTTGACTGTGTTGCGAAAGAACGACGGGTTGAGTCGCATAAATTCTGCCAAGGTGATGGAAGGTGGCAGCTGATCGGCATTGGGACGAGGGAACTGTTGCATAATCCCCGTCATGAATTGGCGGTTTAGTTCAAACTGTTGCATCATCGCAGCCATATAATCAGGCGGTGGCGGCGGAGGTGGATTTTTATCACCCATCCTGCTGAATCAACAGGGGTAGTTTAGCAGAAGCCACGGCGAGTATTGTAGGAACATTCATGATGTAACTCGACGGAATTTAAGTAGTACAACATATGCTTAATAATAGTCATTAAGTCATACAGATCCATACAGAGTCGGTTACATTCGGGCAGCATAACGGCGCAAATTCAAAAGCTAGACATGCTAGGCGGCGCGCAGGCAAGCGGTAAGGAAGTACACAACGAGACATAACAAAGGCTACATCAGCGTCGGAGAAAACCACTGAAACGGGGTAGCTGCAAGTGCGGATGATGGACGTTCGTCGCAGAAGGATCCTGCACTCCATGTGCACTCTGATGCAGAACCCGGTCTCGAGCTGTAAGAAGGGGTCCACATGCAGGCGTGTGACCTCCCACAGCAGGCCGGTCGATCCCTGATGGAATCTCGGTCCTGCTCGGGTAAAGAATGTGCTCCGGATGTATCCCTGCACGAACAGCTGACAGCAACTGCGTCATAGCCTCGTAGAGTCGTACTCAAGTGGCAAACAACTCGACAGCAAGAGCGCGAATGGTGCGATCCAGAGCCTGAGTACACTGAATCAGAACTCGTTGATCGTAGCGACGAAGCTCGTAAGGGGCACAGACAGCTGTGTAGTATCCAGTAGCATCTCCAGCAGGGGCATACAAAATATATCGATACTCAGAAGCATCCAAGCTGGCGCTGTGCTCTCCTCAGATATGTGCGACAGCAGAGTAGGCGGCATCATGGACTGCCATCTCAATCGTCACGCCGATACCGTGGAAAAGGTGTAGCTCAGTGTCGGAGTCATCCTGCTGATCGTAGATGCGAACATCAGCATAGTACTGCTCCTGGTTGAACTCACGATAAACCTCGTAGACCATGTACTCGGGGCACCAGCGGTATCCCAGCCTGATCAAGAGGGCGATCAGAACAGCTGGAAACCCAGGGACGTCTTGAGCCCAGGTGCGAAGCACAAGCTGCGTCGTAGGGCGTGGGGGAAACAGACGGTCCATCTGAAACAGAGAAAATTCAGGATTGTCATTCGACGGCGAGAAATATAGAAGATCTCGAATTGAAAGGTTAAACAAAACATTGGAAAGGAAAATGATTATCAGACTAATCAGATCAATGACAGGGAAATCGCACTGATATCCAGCTTTCCGGGTGGAGGGAATTTACGAGATCCTAAGTGTCGGTGTTAGTAAATTTATTAAACCCGAATAGATGAGAGATCAGAGCCCCAGAGTATAGACGAGGAATAAAAGATCCTAATACCACCCAGTTGGCGACGTGGGCCCGTAAGCCACACAGCCAAGTTAGTAAAACAGTTTTCGACCACTACACTCAACTTCGGCCAAGGAGTTGGAAAGGGGGATTCCTAGAGGCAGTCGGCTCTGATACCAACCTGTGATGACCCCGGCTTAATCGTGCACTAACCATACACGCAATTGCACACGATCAAGCCTAAGGACTCACTTGAAGATATCACAACACAACTCTAAACATAAATAAATTCATACAGGCTTTATATTTCAAGCCAGGGCCTCGAGGGCTCGAATACATAGCTCGATGGCATACAAGTGTCAGTGGAAGCATCAGATATCTGAGTACAGATATATTACATAACAGAGATAAGCCTTCACAGAGGTGGGGCAAAATAAAACACTATGATCGAAAGGCGTAGGCCTCCTGCCTAGGACCCTCCGAATCCTACTCCTGGTCATCTGTCGGCTCCTCGTAGTAGTACTCGCCTGGAGGGTAGTAGTAGTAGCCGTAGTCGTCGACGGGGGCAGCTAACTCAGGGGCTCCGTCATCTGGCGGCGTCAATTTTATATGGGGAGAAAAAGAAAATAAAGCAAACGTGAGTACTCATCCGAAGTACTCAGTAAGCGAGGATCTACACTACATACGCAACATTTTCAAAGAAGGGCTGTATATGTGGACTGGGCTGCAGAAATGCCAGAATAGAGGGAGAAAGCCTAGTCCTATCGAAGACTAGCATCTTCAGCATCTTCATCAGTCTTGCAGCATAAGGAGAGTGCAGAATAACATAATGTAAAGTAGTAGTAGTGTCATCAACCTCGACCAGAGATCCTTTCTCGACTCCCTGCGAGAAAGCAATCCCAGAGCCATACTATCCATTTCTTCTCAACTTATAGTTGTACCGATCGGGATACAACTCCGAGTGTCCGTTACCGTAGGATAGGCTATCAATAGATTGTTTCTTCCCTGCAGGGGTGCACCAACTTACCCACCACGCTTGCTTAACTCCGGCCGGACACACTTTACTGGGTCATGCCCAGCCTCGACTAAGCAACACGCCGCAACCCGACCTAGGCTCTAAAGAGAGGTCAGCACGCCGGACTAACCTATGCCCCCAGGGGTCTTAGGCCTTCGCCCTGGGAACCCTGCACGTTGCGAGGACGTTTCGGAAGCAGACCTAGCAACCCCTTAATACAAGCGCAGTTGCGTAACCAGTCCAATCCAAAACGGGTCGCTCCTCGCTGACGTCAATAGAGCTTCGGCTGATGTATACGACGCAGAACGCCCATACTATGCCCACGTGATGGTTAGTGCTATCAGGCCAGAGGCCCCTCGGATCAAATATCCAAACCGTTTAGTGGATTAGGAGCGCGCGGTAACGAGCAGAGACTCACGATCGATGTGACCCCGTCGCCCCGTCTCGAGGACTTGCGGCAAGGGCTAAGAATGCCCGGCCACACCTCGTAGTTATCTCGCGGGCACCTCTCAGGTCAACCCGACTCCACATCACTTCGCATTCATGCTCGCGCGGGTACCCCTCAAGGCTGACCCGTCTTTAGTATCATGGTTCAGTGTTCAGCCATAGTAACCAAAGTCTCCGTGTGTCTGACACCAAGGGGAACCCTGAGGAATCACCCTCGATGGAATCCCACTTGATGTTATCATCAAGGTGAACGAAGGAGGAATCACCCTCGAGGTCCACACTTGAGAGGTTGCGCGACGACGTCGTTATCGGAGGTGGTGTAGGAGGAACCACCCTCGCTTACCACGACCGATTAACTAACCTGCAAGGTTATCATCAGAAGTGCTGACGAGGTATCACCCTCGGCACTCGATAGTAACCCAGTAGTGTCGGCAACTAAGGGGGAAGTGACATGCGGTGTCGGGGCCTGGTCTTCAATCCCGTTGCACGGGTCTTCTGATCATCCAGCGGGGCAGTCGAGATAAGTGGGTCTCTGATAGGGCTCTACCCAACCTATTCTAAACAGTTTAGGATAACAGATGAGTATCAAGAGCAGGTTACAAGTAAACAGGCTATGCAGCAGATATAGGATAACAGTAATGGCAGTATTTTCTAATGCAAGCATAAGAGGGAAGAGAGTGGGCGATATCGGAATGCTCAAAATGGGGGTGCTTGCCTGTCTGCTCTGCGGAAAGGGCAAGGTCTTCAGTGGTGTCGTCGGGCTCCTGAGCAGCGTCGACCTCGGGAGCTACGTCGACGTCGGGGTCTACCGAGAGAGAAGGGGGGGGGAGGAAACAGGTAAACATAATGCAAACAGATGCAACACGGGGCATGCTATGCTATGATGCAGTGCAGGGTTGCCTAAAGATATGTCTAAGTCATTTTGGTTATTTTTGGATTAAAGTTGGATTTATTATCCGGTGGTTATGCACTATTCATCTACCGGATACGGACAAAAAGTTACGGGTTCTCCTACGTAGGAGGTTCCGGCATCGAAACGGACGACACAATTAGAATCATCTCGTCGTTCTGAGCAACTTTCATGTTTTAAGTTTTTCGATCTGAGCTACGGTTTAAAAGTTATTAATTTTCAAAGATTAATTGATTTTCTAGAATTATTTTTATTAACAGAACTGAATTATGATGTCAGCATGATGTCACTGTGACGTCAGCAGGTCAACTGCGGCTGACCAGGGTCAAACCTGACATGTGGCTCTAGTGGGACCCACATGTCAGCCTCTGTTATGGCTAACAGTTGATTAACTATTTAACAGGGTTAATTAAGGGGGCGGGCCCCACATGTCAGCGAGAGATTAGTCTAACTAATTAGTTTTTATTTAATTAAACGTTTTAGTTAATTAACAGGGCGGTGGGGCCCACGTGTCAGTGACACTGGGTTGCCCAATCAGCAGTTGACTAGGTCAACCCAGTCAACTGGGCCCCCCGGACCCACTGGTCAGTGACCCAGGGGCTGGGCCCACTTCGCCACGACAGCTGGCCGGCGGCTGAACGCCGACGAGCTCGAAAACGCGGCGGAGGGACGCGGCCGACGTCGGGATTTCGCTACGGGGCGCCAAACCGCACGCAACAACTTGCGTTCGAACCGCAGAAGTGTTCCGCGTCGATCTGCGGTGGCGCCGGACCAAATGGTTGCCGGAGAAGTGGCCAGCGACGAGCTTTGGCGGCCGCGCGTTCGGGTCCTCGGCGGAGAAGTAGTTACGGTGAGCTAGTGAGCTAACGGGGAGGTTGGGGTGGATCTACGCGGCGCGGCGAGTGCAACGCGCGCAAGCGCATGACCAAAAGGTCACCGGAAGGGCGCCAGCGGCGAGCAAATGCGGTGGCGCATTCGGTTGTGAGTGGTGTGGTGGCTAGGTACGACGACAGGTAGCGTGGAGGGAAAGGAAGGAAGACGTGGAGCTCACCGAGCGGCCACGAAAAGCCCTTGGTGGCTTAGGAGCAGCAGAACGGCGGAGTTCGTCGGAGAGGCGTCGGCGATCCGAGGAAGAAGATGGCTCGATCCCGGCGCATCAGTGCTCTTCTGCTTGCGCTCGTGGTCGAGGACGGGGTAGACGAGGTCGGCGGAGACGACGGACAGGGCGGCGAGGCGATGCGGTGGCTGCGGCCGCGGATACGGGCGTCGCACGGCGGCGACCGCGTCGGGCGCCGATGAAATCGAGCAGAGGAGAGCGAGGGAAGAGGAGAGGAGTGGTCGAGGGGGTTCCAGGGCGCGTGAGCAGCTCGCCCTTATCCCCTCCCGCGCCCCTGTAGTGTCGGTGGTGTCGGCGTGTCGCACGCCCACCGGTGCGCGCGCGCCCGACCATGGGGGAGGCGACACGCGAAGGAGAGAGAGAGGTTGGGCCAGGTGGGCCGGCGGTCGGGGCACTGTGCACTTAGGCCCAGTGCACAGTGCCTCGTTTTATTTTTTCTTATTTCTGTTTTACTCTTTCTTTTATTCTTTTCTGTTTTGTATTAGTTAGGTCACTTTTGCATTTTTGTAAAATATGGGACTTGGCCCAAATATTACTATGCAATATTATCTTTCACCAAAAATTGGTGTGGGCAGATTTGGAGTTTGTTTGAATTTGGAATAATTTTAAATGTATTAAATATTGCTGTTTTGGTGCTGTTTCATATTGTCGGAGTCATTTAACTAGTTCCAATTCCATTGTTTATATTTTTATGAGTGATTATGGAATAGTTGCTATTTAGTGACCATTTTTGCAACAGTATTTGAGCAAATTTATTTTGCACTTTTGAATTGAGTTGATTTTCGGAATGGAGTTTGAATTGTTTTGATTAACCCAAGTGACTTGGCACTGCAAATGGTCATGACTCGGCATTATCATCAGCTGATCATAGTGGCAATTACATAGGGGTGTTACAACATTGAACACTCCTGACCCCCCTCTGCTCCCCTACTACAGTCAAACTCTTTCCTTCCCTCTCCTCTCTTCTCTTCCGTATTTAAGCACTATAGTTTTTTGAAACCACAAATCAAAAGTAAAACCATATTATCCCCAATCCAAATTAATTACAGTTTGTAAATCCTCAAGATAACAATCTGTCACAAACAGTTGACCAAATTTAGTAATATGCATGCCAACATGTCAAAACAGTTGAGCACCAATAAAGCACAAAAAATCATAGGTAGAAGTTACATCAATATACTTCATTCATATGCACTAAACGCATTGTAAAAAGGTACAAGCAGAACACCTATGAATTTAGTCACGACCTCAATTTTTGGCGGCCCTCACTGTCATCGAGCAATCAAATGAATGAAACTAAATCTGGGCTTCCTTCATAGATGAAATTCCTATTAACAAAAGAGGAAAATTAGCACACATGTCCATTGCACATTCACCAAGAAAGAGAGGATTAAATTGGGCCCTCACCAACCAACTGAACTGACCTCCAGTCCTTACAGTGCCTCTGCAGTGGATGCCCTCGTCCATGATGGGACAAAGAGGGGAGACGTGAGTAGGGGCAGGGGGAGAGGGGTGGCGGGAGCTGAGGCAGAAAAAACCCAGACGAAATTAAACCTGCATACCAAGCTACCAACTCCCCCTTTAGAAGTAGAGAGAGTTAATTGCCCATGCGTTGCAACCGGGCCTACATATTTTGGTGGTTCAACACTTATGGCATCACCCACTATAACCGCCTCCCCAATGCAACCTTGTCATCTCTATAAATTTCACATTCGACTCACAACCTCTCCTTCCACCCTCACCCATTTCTTAATTGCGCATTCGACTCACAATCTCTCCTTCCACCCTCATCCATACTTTTAATTCCAAAGACTTAACCATGCAGTTGTGTTATATTTTACACTGGACTTGTCCTAGAACTTGATGTTTTCAATTGCACCACGTTGAACACTCCCGACCCCCCCTCTGCTCCCGTACTACAGTCAAACTCTTTCCTTCCCTCTCCACTCTTCTCTTCCGTATTTAAGCACTATAGTTTTTTGAAACCACAAATCAAAAGTAAAACCATATTATCCCCAATCCAAATTAATTACAGTTTGTAAATCCTCAAGATAACAATCTATCACAAACTCTTATCAAAACTCGACTTACCAAAAAGGAATAAAACAAATACCGTAGCAGCAAATAGGTAACAGTATCAGGTATGCTAGTGAACCCTCATTGTTTTTTTAAGCTAGTGCAGATTAAATTCAGAAAAAGCTCAATGCTCTGCCTATAAAATATAAATCAAACTTAAAACCCTCGGTGTTTGAAATACCTTACATTATATATATATATATATATATATATATATATATATATATATATATATATATATATATATATATATATATATATATATATATAATTATATAATATTAGCATGGATAATAATTTTACAAGTTCCTTCCCTGCATCACGCATGTTTTACTACCAGAGCTTGTAGAATAACACAGGCTTTACAAGTACTGAAATAGAATCAAAGAATCAGAAATAAGATTGCATAATGGAGTGAGATATGATTACGTTGGTGATGTTTAAGACAGCGACCCAAGCTTGTAGAGTTAGTACAACTGCCCATGCACTCCGCAGCAGCTCCGCTATGCGCGAGGTTCTTGCACTGGTACTGCTGCCCATGCACTCTGCAACTTTGCCTTCGACAAGCTACATCGTCCTTGAAGTCCTGGTGCTCTTACTTCCTGATCCGAACAAATCTGAAGGATTCCTGACCCGACAAATCTGAAGGATTAAAATAAAAGAAAGAGTTCAGTTCTGAACAGCGGTAAGGGCTCCATCGCAGATGACGCTAGGCGTTACTCATTCAGCAACAGATGACAGAAGGAGAATACTCTTCAGAGCTTGATACCCTGTCCTTGACATGTCATTTCTGAAATCTTAAGAGCAAGTAGTATGTTCTACTATACTAATATGGCACCATTTAATTTCCCCCCGGAATTGTTAGTTCCACTTCACTTTCACACAATCACACAAAGGTACATGAAAAATGAGACGTTCAGTTCATCTCTGAATAAGGAAGGACGGAACAGAACTACAGTATGCAACTGTAGATGCAAACTCACATATACTAACCATTCCACTATGTAAAACTCTGAACTCAGAATGCAGAAACCAAAAAATGTTGAACTGAAATTGCCGGAGGTGACAATTAGCAAACCTAAAGATCACGCACCATGTTCGAAAGCAAACACATGCATCTATGATCTATCTTTTGGTGACAGCGTCAGTGCACGATCTAATTAGCAGTAAATTTCATCAGATCAGCCCACAAAGAAAAAAATCACCAGATCATTCAGCAACAGATTGATAAACACAGACAGAAGAAAGAACAAATCAATAAGCAGAGAAGCATGAACCAATCTCTACAAAAATTCAAAAGAAAAAAATGTGCACACACACGCACATATCAGCCAGTTCTAGCATGCATCGATCCATCAAAGCATCAGACCATCAGCCACCCATTAGAGAAGTGAAAATCAAAAGGATTCAAACTTACGCATCAATCCATCTAAGCATCAGGCCATCATATACCCATAAGTGAGAATACCCAAAAGCAGCGGGAGCGAAGTGCTCTGATAAATCCGCTTGGCGCAGCTCCGATCCCCTCGCGCACATCGGCGGCAGCACAACCCCGGCCCCCTCGCTCACCTCTGCGGCGGCGCTAGCCTGACCCCCTTTCTCTACCTCGTCCCTCCTCGCGTCGCCCCCGATCGACATCCAGACGCGGCGCCGTAGTGGGCTCGGGAAGCGGCACGAGGAAGCTGCATGATGCAGCACGGGCAGCGGAGGGGAGGCAGCGGGGACGGCGGAGGAGGTGGTCTCCTCCAAACAGGGCACGGCCGTCACGGTCTCCTCCAATCAGGGCCACGCGACCACGCCCTGCCCTCTTCGGCCGCGTCTGCGTGGGGATCCGCGGCGGTGGCGGCGGCGTGCGGCGGCTCCCCACAAGCACGATCTGCCAAAGATCGAGGGAGGTGGGGCGAGGAGTGGCGGCGGGGGCATGGTTTTTTTTGTTTCCTTTTGTAAATTACTCGTAAAGAGATAAAAACCAGTGGTACGGTGTGGTGGGAGGTGGGAGAAAATAAAACCGGACGAAAATAAAACCAGAGTACCAGGCTACCAACTGCTCCATTAGGAGTAGAGATAATTTGGTTCTATACTCTTTGTGTATATATCCTGAATGCTACCCCTTTGTGATCAACTCTTTGTCCTTCGAATCGAATGGCACAGCTACTGCCCCTTGTGAAAAAAGAAAGGACTCTGTAATACCCATAAATGTAAAAGGAAAACATCATGTGATGCATCTCAACCTGCGCAAAACAATGTAAAAATCATACATGCTATCTACATACTCTCATTGTCTAGCAAAGCATAAGTAGCTGAGGGACCCTGTACAAAATAATTGACAATTAGCAAGAAAGAAGCATGCCATCAGCTGTCTAGACAACCATAAAACAATAAGTGGCAAAAGCCCCATCAGAATTAGCATTTGCCATCCAGTTTATGAGCTAAAGTTGAGCATTCATCAATCGATAAAACATATTAAGCATCAGCTATAAAACAAACTCTATTATCCTAATAAGACAACATAGATATGAAATGGGCAAACTCTATTTTGCCATCCAGTTTATGAGCTAAAGTGGAAAGCTATGGTCACAAATGCATATAAAAACAATATAGAATTAGTTAAACAGATTCTGTTTTTCCCTTGAAATAACTGAAGGAGCCCGCTAATTCCACGTGTGGTTTGAAAAAAGTACAATGTATTACTTAGTCGTGGGCAAACACATTCTGCCTTATAACCTTTGATAATAAGATATACATAGTTTCGAAAAAGGATGTGCATTTTTAGAAGCATGTGTATTTTGAAGTAATTTTCTGTGTGAGCAAGGATGCATGGTAAAAAATTATGGCCTTGCATATAAAAAAAGAAACAGAGAAGGAAAAGCAATAAAAAAAGATAAGAAAAAAATAATGGAGCCGAATAGAACCCTTGGAAGCATCTCAGGGGGAAGTAATAGGCCTGGGAAAGCAGTAGAAGACCATCGTGCATGGTAGCCTGCTCATAAGCGTTCATAAAACCACATTGCACCGTGTTCCATGAGAAAGCCCTCAGTGGCACCCCCTCTGGGGCGGTGTGAAGACACTGCCAAAGCCCGCTATCTTGCTCCCTCCATATGCTCTAGATGACCAGAGAGATAAAAGCGTTCATAGTTCTCTTTTGTTCACCCTGCATTCTTGACCTGGCATCCTGCCACCAGGCCTGGAGAGCAAGATTAGTAGGAGTGACCTCGTTTCAGAATCATTATAAAAATAAAAATAAAAATAAAAATAAAAATAAAAATAGATACCTAAAGGCCGTCAATAGAAAAGAACACAAAATTCTCGAGTATTCACCGAGGCATCTCTATGTAAATCTGGAAGAGACAAAAATCAAAGACATCACAACATAAAACAGGATAGAGAAATTCATCCAGATCACATGGAAATGCACAATTACATATTTTATTGCAGTTGCCGAATACTGGAAGATTTCATTACAGTCAAGGACAGTACCATATGTAACAAACAGTAAACCAGAGCATACCCAAAATACGACGGTTGGCCCTGTCTGCTCTCCTCTGATTCATCTCATGACTATTTCTACTCATTAGGTTGACTGGGCTCGGTTGCTGTCTAGATCAAGACAATTGCATCCAAGCACATGACAGTAGATTCTAATTTGGGATCTTTTATGTAGAGAAGTAACATTAAAAGAAGCAAGCATCTTTCAAATTATCCAAGAAAGAATAACACGCTTGAAATACAGCAGGCATATCAACCAAATCCAGGCACATATATTTGCGTACACACCGACCCTATCACATCTAAAAATTTAGGCAAAGTATATAGCCTATATAACAAATATAAATACTATGTTCTCACCTAAAACTATCCCAAAAGAGACAAATAAGAACACAACTGCTAATATAAATGCAGGCCAATGTACATCACATTCAGTGAAGATTTCCAAAGATAAGCCAACCAGATCAGTTTAATTGTTCATACACCTCTTATGAATATGACAACTAATTCTACATTTCAAAACACATTGAACTCTTATGCAGCAAGGCATCCTGACAGTGCTTTAGAATTATGCCCGCAACAGGCACTTAGGCAGCCGCTTTAGGAGCTTAGTCATTGCTTAAGCGTCAAGGCGAGGGGTGCTCGCCTTAGGACGCCTTACCGCCATAAGAACATTGGCCCACGGTTAGTACAACTACAATTGCTTAGCTTCCAGTGAATTTAAGTAGTACCGGGATCATGGATGACTATTTATATCCCTTAAACCTCAGATCATGCAATGCAAACTAATAAGCACTGAAAAGGAAGTGGTCGAAACAACCGAAATATTGTCCTCTCTCGTCTCTCCTGACCTTGGCTGCACCTCGGATAGATCAGTCCATGGAAATAGAATCAACAATCAATAAGGCCTTGTATGATCAGACTACGATCTTAATCGGCACCACATGTATGATCTGTTTCATCCCAAAGAAGAAACAACATATGATTTAGCTTTTAGTTTCTAGAAATATAGAATGGTTAATAAATTGAGGCCTTACCAATCAATAATTTTATCTCCAGAAGTCCTTTCATCAGTTCAGGGCAATAACCCTATAGAGTAAAGCACATCAAAGGACACACACTTCAGATGCAAAAAAGCAAATCCCTAGTTCAGTTTTAGTCAAAGACAAAGATGATTATTCGGATTCGAAGCTAGCTGGCACATCTACACAAAGAACTGGCATGACAAATGCAAGGAAACGGGAGATAAATCTTGGGCTAAGATTGAAGAAAGAAAACATGATGAGCTAACCTTTGATCTGCAATAGCACATTTAGGAATAACCAATTTTTTCCTTAATCATGCAACCCTTCTGAAGCTCCTACAAAGAGGAATTTTTGAATTTTAACCCAGAGCACATATTCGCAATGATTAAGCAAACAGGAACACTCTCAAATGCTTAGCAAGCTCTGCTTCCAAGAACCGTACAAAAGCAATGAATAGAAGGCTGAGTGAACTAAACGGACTTTGGTTAAAGCTGTCACACTACAATTAGAAAAGCATATCCATAGCAGGCGAACCCTAAAATTTATAGACAGCCAACCTGACCGCACAAACGCATGAATTCATGGAATATATATACCAAGACCTAATCAAGCAAGCCGATGAGAGGAAACCTAACCTTGTTGGTAAACATCACACACATCCACCGAAATCAAGAAAGACCCTGCACAGGAGAAGGAACATGGAAGAAAAAAAATGTCTCAGCTCACACACATTTTATCGATCAGGAGACGAGCAGAAAAGATTCTACCTCCGGAAACAAATAACCAACTGACGTAGTCGGCATACCCGAGCAGCAAGCTGAACGACGAACAACTAACCAAACAATCCTGTGCCAAACTGCCAATATAGGAAGGAGAAGTGAGCAAAAGAGGAAAACTGAACAGCAAAAGGCAAGGCAACGGATGGCTGGAATGTGTGTGAGCTGCTGCGGCTGGAATGTACGATGGCTGTAATATGGCATCCTCCTGACGACAACGGCGCGGATTATGGCATCCTCCGAAGGTATGGCCGGCTCTCGGAGCTGAGAGGGGGTCGAGGCAGAGAAGGACGACGGCGACGGCGACGGCGTCGATGGAGCGGAGAGAGGGGGTCGAGGCAGAGAAGGACGATGGCGACGGCGACGGCGACGAGACGATGGAGCCGAGAGAGAGGGTCGAGGTAGAGAAGACGACGGCGACGGCGACAACGACGATGGAGCCGAGAGAGAGGGTCGAGGTAGAGAAGGACGACGGCGACGGCGACGGCGTCGATGGAGCCGAGAGAGGAGACGATGCGGCGGCCGCATGAGGGAGGAAAGTGAGAGAGAGTCCCATTACCCACCCAGGACGGATCAGCGAACCTGCAGCGCTGACAAGCCTAGCTACTACTGTATGCGTTGTAATAAGTCCTAAAAAGAACCCAGCAGCTGCTACCCCTTGGACTGACGGATGGGGTCATAATATGCAGGGACCAGTCACAGCGATGGAACATACACGGTTAATAAGAAAGAAGGCCTACAACACTCACCTGGCAATGAGACCACCTTTACCCATCGGTTGCGGAGCGAACACCTCCTCTCCCATCCTCACACCGCTCTTATCTCATTCAGGCCTGTGCTAAAAAAAAGAGCGCCCGGCCTCCGATGACCCAGGTCACTGTAAAGCGGGACCAAACAACAACTGCGACCTCGGACACAGCTGGGTAGAAAACAGTCAGATAGAAACGAGTAGAGCAGCGTGATTCCACCTGCTTTGACCGCACGGAGCCCAACCACACGTCGCTCTCGCCCCAGCCAGAGGAGAGTCAGGATGGCAAAATGGGCAAACGCAACCGCTTCCACACCGAAGACACTGTGACGCGGGCCCAAACAAAAATCGGGACCACAATCCAGGCAAGGCGCATGCGGGACGAGTAAATCATCTGAATTCCACCCCTCACCCTTGAGATGCGCAGGAACGAGCCAATTGCGCCGCGCATGCAGGGCTAGCCAGTGCATGAACACGCAACCTCTCTCACCTAGCCAATCCATGAGCATGTGAAGATGTCTCGGTCAACCATGAGGCACAGAAGGCAGAGGCAAACGCCGACGACGTGCGCACGAAACCCACCCACTGGCCCCTGGCCCCACAAAAAATACGGGCCCAGCTGTCACACACCATTACCCTAAAAGCACGCGTGAAACTGCAACGAACGGCTGACCAACCGACAGAGAGGTAAAAACAGGAACAGTAAATCCATCGGGTGGTCAAAAATCATTCTCGCACGCAAAGGCTCTAGTATGGCGGGTAGCCTAGCAGCTTTATATGTTCGATTGGAGGAAGTGTTGGCGGCAATGCTGAAGCAAGATCGACACACTGGATGACCGTGTTGAAACAGGATGTAGATGCCAAATAATAAAGGAAGATAAAGATCGGTTGGCGCCACATGCCCTAAAGATTGGTTGGCGCAACTTTATCTTCCTTCCTAAAGCTAGTTTTTATGGATAGAAAAAAGGTAGTTGGTCGTCCACGCAGGTACGTACATATGCAACTCGATGTAATTCTATATATAGGACATGTTTGGATCCTCTCAAATACGGTGCAACCTCTGTTTTTAGCCGTAGACAGTGCCTATGTGGCATGCCAGCGTGCACCTGGTCCGCTGCTAATGTCTTGAGCATCGCATTTTTTTGAAAAAATCCCTGAATTAATACTAAATTGGTAAAAAATTGCCTAGAACACCACTATGCATCTCTATGACTGTGGGGGTCCACATGTCAGTAAACAGTACAAAAGGATAATTTGTTTGGAGAAGGAAAGCAGTGGGTATCAAACCGTTGACCTACCGTGCTTCTGCCTATCGCGCTAACCACTAGGGTACAAAACATTTCTTGTTCAAAACAGGATAGAGAGTACTTAAATTATTATTACCAACACCCTCAGGGGGCATTACTCGGCCGGAGTTAGTGGGGCCCATTTTAAATATGTGAGATATTTTATCTTTTCTAGAATTTTTTTAAATAAATTCTAATCATAGTTAAAAATATTCATGCATTATTTTGAAAATATTCATGCAACTACAATAATATATATGATTTGAGGAACTACTATCCGGGCACACATGGCTCGTATTTGTTTTTTCATGCATCTTTCTATATTTATATTAGTTTAAAAGAAAATATTGGCAAGCACACAAACTTTATTAAAACATGCGAACACTTTTCGAAACAAAAAAATATTGTCTTGAAGCATGAACACATATTGTACATGAATATATTGGATTGAAAACACGAGCATTTTTAAAAACACATGAAAATATATTTAAATGTATACAAATTTTTTTTTGTAAATATTTTTACTAAATATGTGAACACTTTATACAAATATTTTTTTACTTAATTAATACTCGCTCCATTCCATACTAGTTGTGGTTGATTTAGTACAAAGTTATACTAAATCAGCGACAACTAATATGGAATTGAGGGAATATTATTTTATTTATATGGATATTTTTAAAATAATAAAAGAATAGTTGTAAAAAATGTGTGATCATCTTTAAAGTAATTTATTTAATTAGTATGTATATAAGTATAACACACGAATATTCTAACTTATTTTTATTATTGTGATGATAATTTATATATTTTCACAAATTCCTGTAAACAAAGGATAAAAAATCTAACATATTGAAAATGGGCCGCACTGACTGCGGTCCTTTAAGGGCCATGACGGCGTTCTCTTATAATACATAGATTAAGTACTTCTTCTAGAAAAAAGATTAAGTACTTTGTATCTAGTTTAGATAAAATACATTTTCTATCATATTGGCTAGCGCCATAGGCAGAAATCGCTCAGGAGGTTGCCGCTTCGATTTCTAGTGTGCACCATTTTTTAAAGGAATTATCTTTGTACTGTGCACTGACATGTGGGATCCCGGCGTTCCGAGCCTTTTTTTAAACCAAATTTAGTACTAATTCAGTGGGGTTTTCACAAAAATGCGATGCTCAGTGGCTAGCCATGCGCCAGGTGACACGCTGGCACGCCAAGTAGGCACCATCTATGGCTACAAACAAAAGTTGCACCGTATTTGCACCACGAGACAAGTTTGAACACCAGTTTCATGTATTTTTCAACTTTAGGCATCAAAGTGGTCATCCTATGCAACTTGATGTATCACCAGTGTATTTGCCTCTTTAGAAAACAATAACCAAGTCTTTCTTGAAAGTTGAAACTCTATGCCAGTTGTGTCTGAGATAAGATCTAGGACGATGGACATGTAACGACATGATGATCGTTGATGATAGGGTGGCGAGCCGAAAGAAGCCATTGATGACATGCTGCAACGACCCGATCCTTTCATGCGCTTTGGCTTGCAAGACTAAATCCTCGGTGAAGTAGTTCATGCATTGAACCCTAGGCACTATGTGCTAGAACAATCGGTCCATGCATAGAAGTCAATACTACACCGACGTGTATAAAAGAATCGTCGATACATTAAACTTGTGATTAAATCATTTTGTCCCCTTACCTGAGATGGTAGGGAGAGGGGGAGGAGGTTTCACCATGGCGCGAGTTGATTGACGCGCAATTTCATCCACACGTAGTTTTTTTCCTGTTGGTTCAATGTCAAAGAGGCGGTGCCTAGCCTAGCCAACAGCCACATATTTTCCGCGAGTTTGTCACCAGAATCTGTAGAAAATCCTCACAGCCGGCAAATAGTCATCGTCAGGGAATCATTTTTTCCTCATGACTACAATGTTCTTTCTCATTCTCAACACCGACTTCTCTCACAGCCGAATCCACAGCGGTCCAATCACGTCACATCGTACCACCGTTCGTGACTGCGACTGTCTGAACATATTTGCGGCCCAAGGCAATTATAAAGAGACAGCCCAATAACAGCTACTCGGATGAAATGACGAAACGGCCAGGTGAAGGTTGAGACCGCCTGACGGCGGAGGTGGAGCGGCGGTGGTTCGACGTCTCCTTGACCCCTCGCCGGTGCCGTGGCCTCCTTGGTGGTCGTGCTTGAACCGTCGGCATCGCTACTCGCCGCCCGCTCCTTGCACCTGCCGATCGACAACTCAGGTTACAGCCCGCCGTCGGCTGCTTCTTCTTAGACGTTGACTTGCTATCAGGGTGACGTTGCCAACGGATCACCTGCAAAGCAAGAAAGATAATTGATTTGAGTAATCTTTGCTTCATCTGGATTTGTTCATATATTACTTTTGACTGTTCTATTTATCATGTGCGTTAATTCATGCTTGTGATCTCTAGCTAGCTAGATAAGAGGATAAGCACTTGATCGCTAGTAGTACTCCTATGTACTCCCTCCGTTCATCTATTTTGGAACGGAGGGAGTATTAAACATTAGAGTTTTTAAACTAAAGTGCGTACTTGAACTGTGATATATATGACTTTATGCTATAAAACTGAAAAACGATGTCACGGTAGCCAAAAACGCTGCCATGGCAGCGTGTTTTCATTTTGCCTGGCATAATATATCATTGGTGGGCGCAAACCGGCTTCCGCATCATCAGTGGCGGGCATGCTGACCGCCACTAATGCAATGTTAGCAGTGGCGGGTGCTCCTGAGGGCCGCGATCGCCACTGATGGCATTTTAGTGCCCGTCATTCCTGGGCATTCCTAGGTAGTGTCGAGGGCTACACCCATCGGGTGCACTATCATGCCGCCAGTGTCTATAGAAGACAAAGTAATCGTTGCACGCTGCAGACATTGCCGGGCTCGATCATCGAAGCTGACCATCTTCAACGAGAAAACAAGACAAGGAGGTCGGACGCCCTGCACACCCCGCGCGGCAGGCTCCGGTCTCCCCTTCGGGGCTCCAAGCCTGTCAGATCATACCAGCTTCATCTCCGCGGTCGAGCTACCAGATATCTTCAACAATAACGAAGATAGGGAGGTCGGACACCTTGCCTGCCATGCACGGTTGTCCTCGACTACCTCATAGGGGCGACGAGCCTGACGGATCATGTCATCTACAACCCCTTCAAGGCGAGCCGACACAAGATCATTTTTCCTTCCAAGGACTCCCTCAAGACCTTGCCAAGCAGTCCAAGACGACACATTTGGTTCGACCAAAACCCTGGCGTAGCCAAACTACGGACGGAAGAATACTCTTAGGGTACCCAGGAGGCCGCACGCCTGGTGACCCCAGGGTGAAAACCTTGTCTGATTCTAGACAGACTGGCGGAGGTGGCGCCCGCGGGCATCATTCCCTTCTTGAAGGCGTCGTCGTGGTTGCTCCTTGACCTCCGTGTATCTCCAGAAGAAAATCTTGATCCTTTGGATCGAGTAGTGGTGGTGTTCCTGCGTCGTGCCCTTCTTGAAGGCATCGCCTTCGAGTTCATGGATCATCGTCCCTCAGCTTCGTCTCTTAGTGTGTTCGCTATTGAGAGCTTTGTCATCTCCTAGTGATGCTTAGTGTATATCTGCTGTTTGCTAGGAGTTGTATGGAATGGTGTTGCTGATTCTTAACACCTTTGTATCTTTTCTTGGGTGTGTTGTGGTGGGTATTGTATGACTCGAGTTGTTAGGTGGTTGTTGCTTTATACATAAAGCGGGCGAAAGTCTTTTTCGATAATGTATACATAGAAAAACGAACCATATGTGAAGTACGTACATACAACGGCTCAAATCATGCATGCATAGACCGCTAAGACAGTAGAAACCCTACTAAGTATGGCAGTCTGTAAAAGGAAACTCATATAGCTAGGACGAAACCTCAGAAATTTACTACCACTACACTACACGATCTATATGGTACAATGATAGCTATATATGTAAGTAAATTTATATACAAAGATGCATGCAGCTCTATATATTTACAGGGAGAGCATCGATCACATCACAGACAAGATGAGACGGCCAGGTCGATGTTCAGGTCAAGGTCCAGGCCGGTGGCGGAGGCGGAGCGACGGTGACTGCCAGCTCCTCGACCCCTTGCCGGCGCGACGGCCTCCTCAGTGGTCGTGCTCGAGACGTCAGCATCACTGCTCGCCGCCTCCGCCTCCCACCGGCCAATCGAGAGCATCAGGTCACACCCCGCCGCCGGTTGCTGCTGCTGCTTCTGACGCGTGCTTCTGTCAGCGTGACATGCCCAGCCGGTCGCCTGCAACAACATCAGCCATGTCAGGGGGATTAAGATGCTTCAGTGCTGATATTACAATAGAACTGGAGACTGGACAGGCAATACACGGCAGCGTGTTTGTGCCATGGTGGTAGGTTGGCAGAGTCAGGTGACTGCCACCTAACAAAATGAAGCTTCTAGCTAGACAATATGCAGCACATCTGCACATGCATGTACGAACGATGATGGAAAGCAGGAAAGAGGAGTAATTTATTTGAGTAATTTTGCTTCCTCTGGATATGTTCATAGTTTGTCCTCATCGATGTACTCCTAGATTTTTATACGTACACGTTAATTCATGCTTTGTCTCTAGCTAGCCAAGATAAAAAAGACACTTAATTGCTAGTAATCCTACCTTCTCTGATGGCATGCTGGAGTTCCATGGCAGCCGCCCTCTACTCTGCTCCCAGTTCCTGAAAACTTCTTGGATCGACGGTCTGCAAAACCAGCACGTTTGATTAACAACTCGATCGGTTGCACATACGAACACTAGTTACAGTTAAAGAACTGATTTAACAGCCAATTTGGGTACACTTACATTCGGTACGGCGGCGACGAGCGGTGGCCATAGGGAGGCACGGCGTAAGAAGAAGCGTCGTCGATCCTCTCCGAAGCCGCCCCCATGTCATTCCCGCTCCTGTGGGATCCGTCAACGACTCGACGGCGATCCACGGACGCATTGGGTGGACCGTTGCAGGTGGTGTTGCTAGAGCTTGATCTGTACATCTGGAGATGGCTCTTGACGTGAGATATGCTGACTCCCTTTGCGCCCATCAGCTGAAGAATTCGCTTCGGCGTTGCCTCTGCAGACAATTAAGATATGTGAAGAGAGTGTCAACACGAGACGACCAGCCGTCCGTGAAGAAAGAATTGCTACACTCGATTAAATTCAGAACGAGAGGCATGATGAATCCGGGATTAAGGATATACGCGCTTACTATGGTCTTCTGTAGGTAGGAAATGTTAATCCAAAGTTATATTTTTCTTTGACAGGAGAGCGGCCATTTATTGCTAAAGAAATCGTAGAGATTACGACGACGAAGGTGTTAAACATCGTTTGCACAAATAATTAGTGACGTACGTTCTTGAGCAACAAAAAATTCGATCAGCCAATAAAGGTGGGACAGAGCGGGGAAATCTCATCTTGTTCATGATGCATGCATATCACATGGGGTTTTCTCACCTTTCTTTTCTTCCATGAACTTGAACCAATTCTGGCGGTTCAGCCTAACCTACGGCGCAACTAAAGCAAGTATACTAATGAAGAGAGGACTAGCCATAATAAATCGACCCATAAAAAAACAAAGCACGATTTCTAACAAATCGATCGTCTAGCAGTTCAAATCAATGAAATCATCATCTATATCTGTGAGGCAATAAGCAAGAACTCACCGTCCTGGCCGCCGAGGCAATCGACAGCTTCGATGAACTGCCGGTGCAGCTCCTCCGTCCACCGCATCCGCGGCTCTTCCGACCGGTTGTACTGCCGGACGCCTCTCCTCTCAAATCCTCCCATGCTTTATCGTCCTTCCCCTGCAGCTAGCTAGAGCCCGGCCTTCAAGGCTTCAACTCAATCCGACCGATCCCGAACCCAAGCTTCTGGTACACACACAGCTGAGCTGATGATGCTTCTCCAGAATCAAGTTCCAATATATATATGTAGAGAATGGGAGAGGGAGAGGGAGAGAGTTTTGGTTTGGCCAAACAATGATGAGCTCGAAGCCCAAGTACTATTTTTGAAGTGCAAGCGTACTATATAGGGCCGATGTATGGAATGTGCAAGGGAGAAAGAGAGAGAAGGCTGACTTTGCTGACCTAGTCCAGTCAAACACCCATGCTCACTTTACTTAGCTAGGTAGCTACCTAGAGAACAGAGGCCGGGAAGAATCAAGAGGAACGAGCCCAAATTTGAGAAAAAGTTGGCCTGTCCACATCCACGAGAGACAGCCAACTAGTACTAGAAATTCTTTCACGTATAAGATATATATATATATATATATATATATATATATATATATATATATATATATATATATATATATATATACTACTAGTATTTATCACATATATATGCGTCGACCCATCAAGCTCAGACTAGTCTGTCTATATCTCACATCTAAATATGATTTTAGCATTATTTATGATATTTTTTTGTTTGTTTGTTTGTCTCTAATTTTTTTATTGGAAAAATCAAAGTTAAAGCGTGCGCACAGCGCGTTCCCGTGCGGTGGGCCCATGCGTAAAGATTCGCGCTGCCGTCGCCACCCTGCTACAATATTTCGCTACAGGATGAATAGTGCCATACTGGTGGTACAGTGAGCATCGATCACCTGTGCGTGTGTGTGGTGCACTACAAACGCTCAGCCAGCATGCGTTGGTGGTACGCCATCGTAGACGTTGTTTTTTAATGCAAGGGGGATAAACTCACTACATTAGTTGTTGTTTTTCAGCAAGCCTGCAACGTTGTTCACTAGAGTGGCCAGTTATAGCGATGCTTTTAGAAGCTTGCTAGGCTTTTGCAACTAGCATACATCGTCTATCCACAGAGCAATGTCGATTGCATGTTATGTTATTAAAAAATTCATAAAAATAAAATAAAACAAAATTTAAAAAAATTAGCGACTTGAAAAGTTTTGTAATTAGAAAATAAATCATGAAAATGAAAAAAGTTCACAAATTTGAATATAATTCTTCAATTTCCAAAATATAACGAGCTTACGGATCAAAAATGAGCTTGCAATTGGGAGAACAAACGCAACTACGGCCATAGGTTGCGCGTCGGGGGTGGATTTGCAACTGGGACAAAAAACACAACTATGCACCCAGTTGCGAGGCAAGGGTGGATTTGCAATTGGGACAACAACAACAAAAACTATGGGTCTAGTTGCGAGTCGAGGATGGACATGCAAGTGAAACGAAAAACAAACCGCGGCCCAGTTGCAAGTCTACGATGGACCTGCAACCAGGACAAAAACAACTATGAGCTAGTTGCGAGTCGATGAAGGACATGGAATTGGCCATCGGTTTTTCCTTTCAAAAATCACAGTCGAAAAATGTACTTTTTCATAAATGAGTCGTCCTAATGTGTTTTTCTTGTGTGGTCGAATAACGCAAAAAGGCTAGTGGTAAATTTTGCAAAAAAACATGCAAAAAGGACAAGTTTAAAATTGTTGGGCTCTTAATGATTTTATACTCTGGTAATTATGAAAGATTTTTCAGATAAAAATTGACAAAAAGTATACTACAAAGGATGGGTCTGATGGAAAAGGCAAAGAATAGAGACTTGAAAAGAAAAAAACGCACATAGATGTGCCTGCGCAATAAACAAAAAAGAGAAAAGTTTCAGGAAAAGAAATACGAGACAAATCAAAGAAAAAAAGAGACATAAATTTGAAAGGTTGCACATAGTGGCCACTAGGCCTCTCGCTGGAAACCATGTCCTACAAAAAAAATTGGCCAGATCTCTCGATTGCGCATGTGCATGTTAAAGCGAAAACACGAATCCTAGTGCTTGAATCCAACAGCTAGAAATTTAGATGTGAGATAGTATATTGCATCTAAATGTGAAATAACAATTCCGATTGTTTTTTTGTTTGTCGCCCACGAAAAAGTCACGCGTCCACTGTGTCGCAACTCAGACAAAAAAGGTCGGACACCAGTTGCGAGTTGAGGGTGGACTTGTAATTGGGACAAAAAAAAGTCGAGCCCAGGTTGCGAGTTGAGGATGAACTTGCAACTGGGACAAAAAGAAGGTCGGGCCCCAGTTGCGAGTTGAGGGTGGGGTTGCAACTGAGACCAAAAAAAGGTCAGGCCCGAGTTGCAAGTCGAGTGTGGGCTTGCAACTGGAAAAAAGGACAGGCCCCAGTTGCGAGACGATGGTGGACTTACAACTGGGACAAAAAAAGATCGGGACTCAGTTGCGAGTCAAGGGTAGACTTGCAACTGGGACACAAAAAAGATTGCGCCCTAGTTGCGAGTCGATGGTGGATTTGCAACTAGGACAAAAAATGTTAGACCCAGTTGCGAGTCGAGGATGGACTTGCAACTGGGACAAAAAAGGTCGGCCCCCCAGTTGCGAGTCAAGGATGGACTTGCAGCTGGGACAAAAATGCTGGTCCCAGTTGCGAGTCGGTGGTAGACTTGCAACTGGGACAAAATGTTGACCCCAGTTGTGAGTCAAGGTTGATCTATCAACTGGAAAAAAAAGTCAGTCCAGTTATGAGTCGATGGTGGACTTGTAACTGGGACAAAAAAGTCAGGCCCCAGTTGCGAGTCAAGGATGGACTTTCAACTAGGACTAAAAAATATCAGGCTCCAATTGCGGGTTGAGGGTGAACTTGCAACCGGGACAAAAAAATTAGGTCTCAGTTGCAAGTCGAGGGTGGACTTAAAACTGGGACAAAAAAGTTTCGAGCCCGAGTTGCGATTCGAGGGTGGATTTGCAACTGAGACAAAAAATGTAAAAGTCCAGTTACAAGTCGAGGGTGAAATTACAACTATGACAAAAGAATGTCCGGTCCCAGTTATAAATTATGGTGACCTGCCACTTGATAAAAAAAAAAAAGACAACCCCTATTTGATGGTGGACAGTCAACTAACAGCGATGAAAAAAAAATCATGAATTTGAAAAATCAAAAAGAGAAAAAAAATAAAAGAAAATCATGATTTTAAAAAGTTTATGAATTTGAACCAAATAAATGAAAAATGGAGAAAAGGAAAAAGAAAAAAAAAGAATTGAAAAAAATCACTTGTGGCCACAACAGCCAACGAGGCAACGCACTAGATCAATCGATAAAAAGTGGCCTACTGCCACCACGGCCCCCCGCGTGGGTGACGGGTACAGGAACAAGCAACAGTTCAAAAAAAAAGCAAAAAATACTAATCTCAATGTCTAAATCATGTGGCTAGAAACTTAGATGTGAGATAACTATTTCACGTCTAGATGTGAAATAGCAAATCTGTAATTGATTTGTCCGGATCTCTTCCCTACACAGTGAAAGGCATGCATATGAACAGTTCACCGTTTGACAAAAGAAAACCAACACGTTGTCCACTTCGCATATGAAATTTAAGCTTTGTTCAACGTCGCGGCATTGATGATCCGTCACTCTTGGTGTCGCTAGGTTTGACAAAATTACTCGAGAAAACTATTTTATATAGCAACGTACGTATGTCCTACGTTCCTTGACACATACATATGTAGAGCACACTGCATACACGGACTTGGTTCAGTCAAAGTCTCAGAGGGTTCGTACATCAAGCTATAGCTGAAATGCTTAAGAGTTCATTCAACTCTCTGCAGGAAATGGTCGGATTTCTCCAGGGAAATGGAAAGCCTGTAGTGATTTCCATATATGGTCATTGATGGAATCTTACACTTCCATGCGAAAAGTGTGTGTGAATGCATGTGGAAATGGCTTTATTCGTTTGGAAAATTCAATTTGAAGAAGTATATGTAGAGTTCAAGTTGCTAACTCCATTGGTTGCCTTGTATTGATTGGCGAAAGTGATGGTTAGCTAGACGTATATGAATTATTAAGGTATATAGTGTGTATACGAGTGCCTTGATATGTATGTGTAGGAGGGGCACATATTTGGCTTGGCAAAGTCGCATAGTTACGTCGCTGGAATAGTTCCAAGGATTAGATCAACTACGCTGCAAAATTCTCCTCTCCTCATGAGATTTATCGACCCACAGTTTATATATGTGGCTACCGTTGGAACATTACAGGATAAAACACCATCAAGTCAAGGTAGCAGTTTGTGATTACCTATCAACATTAATGCACCTAGCAAAGCTAGTGACATCACTATCGAAGAAAATGAAGCATTCTCTACGTATGGGAAATGAATTGTGGACTTTGGAACCACATTCTTAGGGCAGGAAAATGGAGAAAAAGGTTGCAACCGTTGATATCTCAGTTTAGAATATAGATAGGGACAATGATGCGGCCTTTTGAAATTCTTTCCCTAGCAATCTAGATGTAGCATGCTAGGAGTGTTTTCCCCCCAAAAATATATAATTGGTCAAACATTAATTAATTCGTGAGATTGTGTCGAAGTGCATTTTTTGCCTACTCGGTCATCTAGATGAACGAAAAATGTAAAAAAGATTCTATGTGAGTGTATGCATGTATATTGCATTCCTCCACACACAAAAAATATGTATACGCTTATTGTCGGATGGAGTATATACTTTTTTTAAATATGGTTAATAAATAAAACCACTTGGGATCTATACATTAATCAAGTTCGTGTTGCTTTTCATCAATAACAAGATTGTGCTGATTTTCAATGTTGTTTACGTAGTTCTCTCTTGCGTAAGGATGGAATATGAGAGTATTTAACACGCCTAATATAAAGAGAAAAGTCTATTTTGAACACTGAGTTTGTGTGCCTGATCTGACTTCAAACCCAAACTATGCAATTATCTAAATTAAACCGTAAATTTTCTAAATCTATTAAAATGAACCCTAGTTCTGTTTTGAAAAATGATTTTATTTTGAGACTTCTAAAAATATGAAAAACTTCATGGATGTAAAGAGTGTTACAAAATGACAACCCGCACAAAATCATTATAAAATACAACTTTTTATGTAATGTCGAAGAATCTAGACATTCTAAAACTTTGGTCAAAAAAATTGCTAGGTGCGATGTGCAGAATAATCAAGTTTGTATTGCCTTTTCCATGTTCTATACGCCTTCCCCTGTTGCATAATTTAGGAAATCGGAGTCTTTTACATGTTAAGAATATAGCAAATAGTTTATATTCAATATTTGGATTATTGCGCATGGTCTAGCTTCAACCCTATTCCATGAAAATGTCTGAATTATACCCTAAACTTCCTAAAAGTGTTAACGATCAACCCTAGATTTGGATGGAAAAATAATTTTGTATTCTAGGCCTTAAAAGTGAAAAGATTCATTTTCTAGAGAATGCTATGAAATAATAACCTGCAAATTCATTTTTTGTTTTTATTTTATAAAACATAGATGATCTTGTTGGCTGGTGATATTTATCATGTTTCGCCTTTATAGCATTCACTCTTAAATTGTTTTTAAAACCTTAAACCGTTAATTGGGTGGTTTTGCATGTTTGAAGTTCTAGAATATAAAAGCTCATGAGCGCGGGGGATGCTAGAATGGAGAACCAACAAAAATTCAACGAAAAGAAATACCAATATAACTTTTATATACAAATATTCAATAGGAATTTATTTACCTCCCTATGTTCTTGCACATGATATGAAATTGCACACATTGTAATTTGCATTTCCTGCATACTATATGCATCTTTTTTCATCTTTAAAAAAATACTAAAATAGAACTAACTACCACTATGTAAAACTAGGTTAGCATTGTTAAATTGGACCTATAACCATAATTTGGGATTTAAAATAGGCTTTTGTACTAATATGTTGTCTACATTGTTTTTACACCGAGCTATCCCTATGTAGTATTTTTTTGCGACAAAGCTATCCCTATGTAGTTGATTAAATGTACTACATTCGAGATGGGAATCGGCACTTGTTTGGTAATTCACTTCAGCGGATCCCAGGATGCTATGCACACATATTTTTGTTGGTGTTAGTAATCTGTGTTACTCTGTAAGATAAACATACGATGTACTGCTATTTTTAAGAAGAAATTGTTAAACTCTTTGCAGTCTATGTTCTTATTCCTATAATTATCAGGTGGTTGTTATGCGAGTCCATGTTGCAGTATCTGGGGAAACTTGAAGATAGGCACAACAAGCTGGAGCGAGTCACCAAGAGATTTACGTCCCAACATAGATGACGATTTAGCAGTAAACTATGTTACATGTGAGTTCTCAATGTGTTAGTAGCCTATTGCTTCTTTAAATTTTCTCTTGTAGTCTCGAGACTTGCTGAACTTTGTAATAATTGGTTGTGTGTATCTCTAGATGCAAAGACTGGGGATGTCCTTCCATTCTCCAGCCAACATTAGAGATGGGACTGGAATGGGGATCAATGGCTCCGATGGGAACCTTTACCGTGAGGAGCTTTGCCATTGAACTTTTGTTACTGAAACAATCAGCACGAATGATGTGCAAGCTCCTTGGTTTCAACAAGTTTTTTTTTCTGGGGCTGACTGATGTATTTTTTTAATGTCTGTAAGGATATTTCTGTAAAGATTTGTGCTACTTAACATTTGGTCTTTCAGTATAAAGTAAAGAAAATAGTTTTTTTTTTGCGAATAGTAAATAAAAATAGTTGTGTACCTCAGGTGCAAAGTCCCGAAGATGTTCTGCCATTGTGGTGTTGTCTAACACACATTCGATCGAGATGGGAACGGGGGTTACTGGTTACGATGGGATGGATACATATATACACACACTTGTCGCACGAGAAATGACAGTTTGAATTTCATGGCGTAGCGCATGCATGTATGTATGCATGCAATCAAACAAGAGGTCTGAATTGTACTCCCTCCGTTCCATATTAGTCATTGAGACCGTTCCAAGAGTTGGACAAAAGCTCACCCACTTGAACGTAAGATATATGTGCACCATACAGATGTGCGTCCGGACATGCTTACTTACGCATGCATGCATGTACGTCAAACAAATTGGACATTTTCAGTGGACAGTGGACACACGCTATATATGGATGTATGATAGCAAGCCACATAAAGAAATTAAAATGCGCTGGGTCTATCTATCTACTATTCATGGCCATGGCCATCACGATCAATGAGACAATAGCTAACTTCGACGACCTACGTATCCTAGCCGAGGAAGGAAGATGTGTGTACTAGTCTTGCCAGCTTTTGTGCGTGCAAGACTAATCTAATCAAGTCGGGCAGCTAAGTGTAGCTAGTAGAGGTTAAAGTCAGTGCTGGTGTTTTGAATAACAAGTACTCCCTCCGTTGCTGAAAAAAAGGCCTATAAATGTTGTCAGAAATCAAACGGGGATAGTTCGACCAAATTATGGGAAAACCTCTCAACATAATAACAACTACAATACCAGATAGTTATGGTACGTAAATATTTATTTTTGTGTATCTAATGTTATTAATTTGATATTATACTAGTTAATACCTTTTTCAAGAAACTTGGTCCCACAATTTGACCTCACAGGATATTTGTTTTGCAGGTGACTTCACAGGAAATATATAGGCATTTTTCTCAAAGACGAAAGGAGTGCCATATAGTAACACTGAAATACGTCTAAATACATCTAATTGAGCGAAAAGTAATAAGGATCGGAGGGAGTATTACTATTTGAAACTAATCAAAGACGGTGCAGACTTCTTTAACTATCATGGAGACTTCTCTATCTCTATATATACTACTTAAAAAAAAGGTAAGCTTCCATGTTTCACTTTTCTTTCCACCACCCCTTTGTCCAACATTTTCTGTATGATAATTAATCATCTTAATTTACTTATCTCTTGAACCAATTCCAATTTACTTATCAAACTTCTCATCAAAATATAAGGTAAATCACGAGCAGGATTTGATAAACATTTGTTTACACAATCACATTAATATGAGCAGGCAAATCATAAGCTAATGTAGTAGAATATTTATACCCCATAGCAACGCACGGGCATCGTCCTATTATTTAAAAAATCAGGATGGAATTTAGGATTATTCAACTACGTACGTTGTCTTTCTGCATGCCGTGTTGGTCCACACTATCGCCTACGTGCGTTCAGTATAATATATTTCTAGCGTTCCAAACGGGATACGTAGGTGAATGTATTAGAATTAGTAAACAACTACCGAAACTATTCAATAGCCAGGACAGGGGCTTGATGCAAAAAAAATATTCTATTTTTAAGGAGCTGCCGCCGTCTCGCTTCTTGAGCAGGACACAAATCTTAAAGAGACTAAAAAGTACACCTAAAAACTGAATCGGGAGCCCTCCCGTCGACAAGGACCGAGGTCCACCATGCCTCCATGGCTCTAAGGCCCTAATAGATCGGCGGCGGCTCTGACAAGAGGCATAGAAACCCTAGATGTCTAGGAGTAGCTCGCAAGGAAGGAGAAAAACTATCGCCTTAGGAGTTTGAACATGTGCGTACGTACTCCCTCCGTAAAGAAATATAGGATCGTTTAGATTACTAGGAGGGAGTACTTAACTTGATGGATTTCGATATAGCCAAACTTTTCGATTGATTAGGTGCACGTGCACAAGGGTTGTGTGTTGGATACGAATTCCCAAACCTACCAACTCGCGTGACATCTTATCCTGCCGAACCGAATGGAAAAGTATGCTCCGTCCAAAAAGCTCTAAAAAGGCAGCACCCAAATTCGTGGTTCCCCGCCGGACGGCATCGTCTCGCTCGCATTTCCTTTCCTTTTCAGGGAAACTAAAACTCCAAAGCTTCCACGGCGCCGCAATGCATGCAACACACGCAAAGCACAAACGCTCCGGCCATGCATGTGTGTGCACTCAGCGTTGCTGCATGGCCTCACGAAACATTCGACTAGCCCATCCTCTGCGGACGAGGCGATTTGGTGCTCGGGCTCATATGAGCCCGAAATCTGATCCTTTGGTTGGTGCGTTGGGATCGTAGATAATGTGTCAGACGTGGCAGAGTTGAACCAGGAAAAAATAAGGATACGAGACCTATACGCCCCGCTGCAGTGCGCTCATGTGGGCCCTTTTCGTAGCGCGCGGTGGTCATGGGCCGTGGTTCAGACGTTACAGGAAAGCTAAGCCATCACAGCTGGTCGTTGTGGAGGGTTCGTGGCGGTGGCTGACGAGTCGTGCGGCGGCGAGTGCGGTGGCTGCTGCTTCTTCCGGCGGCGCCGCGATGGAAGCTGACGGGCTGGAGTTCCTGCTGGATCCAGTAGACCGGTGAGTTCTCCTACACCAGCGCTCCTCCCCGGATCTGTGTGATTCATACAAATTTGCTTGCTCAATCCACGGAATTCCCCCCATCCCCCGGCCACCGGTAACTCCGTTCTGGCTCGCAGATTTCCACTTAGGTAGGAGTTCGCCGATAGTTTGGAACATGCAGATCCGATGCCTTTAGCGCTGCTGTCGAGGCTTGAGGGACAGCCATCGTCGCCGGCGAATTAAAACTGCGGGCCTGGCAATTAGGCGACTGCAGCCCTGGGAGGTCCGAATGTGAGATCCGGCAAAGGAAGAATGATTCGCCGACACGGTCTGCACAATCCTCGGGGAAGGTCAAATCGGATGCCCCTTGGTGCACGAGATAATGCAGACTGTTTTTTTCTCAGTTCAACGTGGCCATCATTTTGCTCGGCAACTAAGAATGCTCAGAAGGCAGGTGACATGGTTGAATATTGCAGTATGTTCGCATCCTGTGATAAATGTCTAGTGCAATTCTAATATTACAGTAGGTGATTTCTGTAAATTTGAATGTTCATTTACTGTTAAAATTAAAACATGGGTTTGGTTAAATTCAGGTTGAGGCTAGACAATGCCGCCCACCCACACACACAATAGAAGCCCATGCGCCTCACGGATGAGTGGCCTCAAACAATCTATCCGCAAATTTACAGAAGAACCTACTAAGAGTGTGGTGAAACCAGAACTTGGTTTGAGTTTCGACTAGTTGGGTGAGGCGTATGACTTTGACAACTTGTGTTCATCGGAGGTTGGCTTTGGGATATGGTATGGCAAGAGTAGACCGGATCCTGAGAGAACCAATTTAGTGCAAGAGATCGTGTGTGGCTGTTCGGTGAGAGATATTTGTGGTCATCTGAATTTTGTTTTCGATGACAGTGCTTTCTGACGGAGGGATTAACATGGATTATTTATGATGCGGACTTGATGTGCACGGACGAGCAAGTAGAAAGTTTTGAGTGGGTGTTTGCATAATTTCTTATTATGATGGGTGGACCTGCTCCAAAAACAATACTCATAGGTTTTGCACTGTACTAACTTGGCGCGGCAATATTCATTTCTGGTTTTCTTGCATTTGATAAAGCTGACTAGTTGTTTTTTGACAGTCTTTGCAGACCATATCATAGCTAAGGCGGCCATTGCCAAATTGTATCCACGCAGTGTGCACGGATGGTGCAAATGGCACATACTGAGAAAGCAAAGGAGTGTCTTGGTCCGTTGTGCATGAAGAAGAATGAGTTCAGACCTCAGTTTCACAAGGTTGTGAACCACATGTTAATGATCGACGAGTTTGAGGCTGCTTCAGGTATGATATTGGATAAGTACAATTTACGGAAGCATCCATATATGACATAGATATATGATATTAGAACTAAGTGGGTGAAGCCTTACTTCAAGGGTGTATTCTGCGCTAAGATGACAGGCACCCAACTTAGCGGGAGTGCTAATCACATGGTTCAGTAGGCATACAACTTGTGCAGGTCTCGGGTAGCGTGCTGCAATTCGAATTTTGAACTGCTGCTTCAGTGAATGCGATTTTTAAAATTGTAGTGGATTGTTATGCCAGGCAGGAGCACTATAAAAAGGATGGTACAGCCAGTTAGTTGGTTCTCAAAACTTTGTTCAGAACAGAGCAGGTAGAGCGTGCATGGCTCCCGCGGCAGCCGTTGGTGAAGCAAGTGGTAAGACAACGACGGTGGGTGAAGTTTAAAAAAAAAAGACGATGGGGGCGATGTCACTGAGGTACGTGGACATACAAATAGTGTGTGTGTAGTATCTAGCAGTACAATGGCCGTTGCAGTGACTTGCCGCTTGCAGGACGGCCATGAAGCCGGAGGTGTGGACCACGACCGGCGAGGAGGGTGAAGAGCAGTGGGATCAAGACGAGGTGAGATCGTTATTCGGAAACATTGCCTTGTGTTCTCTCGGACGGTATTTGTCAGGCAGTAACATGAACAACAATGCAGCGTGAGGTGTTGGAGTTTGAGGAGGAAGCATGGAAGGCCTCCGCAAAAGGCGGGGAATCTAGCACGGTCAAACTGGCGGGAGAGGAGGGCTTCGGCGAGCACAATCCAGCGGGCGCAATCATTGTCGACGATGTACCAGCCTTCTTGATAGCGTTGGCGGCGCTGAGAAGCTGGAGGAATCAGAAACGCAGAGGAGGTGAGCAGAGGTCCGGCTAAGCGACGGCGAATTGAACCATAGATGGACTTTGATGTTGGGGAGATAGCAACGTTGCCACTGACCATTTTGGATGGCACGTACGTTGTGTACTGATTTGTTTTTTCGATTAGTTGTTTACTGATTCGTGACACCCTTGTGCGTGAAAGAAATTTGTTGGGAGCAGGCTGTTCAAACTAAAGGAATCCAAAATCCCTAGCCTTTTGTAAACTGTTGTACGGCCAGAAACTTAATGGCCCATGGTTGAAATGGCGTGGAATGTTAATTTGTGCATGTATGTTTATCACGGTGAAGTGTATCTTTGATTAATAATGTTAGCTTGCATGCATGGAGAGTTCAGCGTGCATGTGGTAAATGGCAGATGGAACAGGAATACAGGATGGCGCAGGAAAAATGCAGAGCCGTGCGGGACGAGCTGTCAACCAGTGCAGGAAAAATGCAGAGCCATTTTGGATGGCTAAGATATCAGGTGCAGCTGAGCCCGGGCTCAGAAATGAATTTTCGATCCTCTGCCCCTTTCTTTTTGGCGAAAAATCAACTAGTGCTAAATTTTTTCAACCACGTGATACATGTGGATGCACGTACGTTATAGAGAGAGCACTTTTTTGAAATATATGCAGTCTCATAGGACTAGTACGTAAGAGATAGGAAATGAAAAGGTTTGGCAGTATAACTTCAAGTGAATATCAGCTGCGTGTAAGTAACCTTCATCCAGAACTTTTCACTTGATTAGTTGCTTTGAATAATATGGGACACGTATACCATCGTGTACGGAAGATAGTTACCCTGCTGTGCTTTTCAACGGCATGCCGTGACATTTGCCTCAGAGAGCAACCATCCAAAGCTCTTCGGGAATTATTGCTTCTGCCGGTTATTCTTTTCAAAGCTGCCAAAAACGTCAAAGCCCTGTCTGAGCTTTGAACAATTGATGGAAGAATTGGCAAAGTCAAGTAGACATAGATCCAATGTTACCGTCCAAAGAATTTTTTTTTTCCAACCCATCAAGTTGGCGCATGTCAAGTTTTTCTTCGGCCTAGGGATTCGGTTCTGTGGTACGGAATGTGAAACGAACGCCCAATCACTAGAAATTATTGAGTTTGGAGTTGGAATTTTTCTCCGATTTGGCATGGGAAGTTCACCATGGTAAAAATATTCCATTACTCATATTTGCTTTTGTGGATGGACACCACGAGGTTGTAATGACTAGGAGTGCGTCCTGCTACGGCGATCGATGTTAGTGGTTAACCGGTTATCCATGGCAAAGTCGAAGTAGCCATATTGCGAGCGATGGATGTGATGCCAATGATGCTGCTCTTTTTTTATGTTGCTCGACGGCCTTGATATTGGTTTTGCAGCTGTGTGTGTTAAGTTCGTCCTGTAGTCCCCCACAAAAAAAAATCCGTCTTGTAGTCACGTTGGTCGTGGGTGTTCTATTTCTTTGTCGTGCGGGTTTTCTCATGGGTTATGGAGCCCCCTCTCGAAACACTAGCAACTTTCTATGTGGAACCTAGTCTTTGCCTTGAATATTGGATCTGGGGGGATGGACTGGTGACGTTGTGGAAACCCTTGATGACAGGCTAGTGAGCCTGAAGAATTTGTTCGTAACAAGCTACAACGACTGGAGCCTTTCGTGCAATCCCCTTTGGCGGTTCGAACTAAATTTTTGGCGAGTTACTTATTCTATTGAAACTTTTTTTGCAGGGACAGTCCATTAAGATCACCTTTTCTAAGTCCATGTCCAATGCAAGGCGCCTGCTTAGGCGCTTGAGAAAAATAATATATTTTTGACAGTCTTGCTAAGTTTAGTCGATTGAGAAGTCTCGGTCGATGTTATATCCATGAGATATTACATTGAGATTCGTGCAAAAAAAATCAGTATTTTTTCTCACTTTCATGTTATGTCACTTGACTGAGATTTGGTTAAATCTCAGTCGACTGAGACATAGCCATACCCTTTTTTTTCACGTAGAGTTTATCCTACAATGCCTGTAGGCTTAGCTAAGCGCTTGCCTCCAATCTAGCTGAATCCGTGCGGTCGAAGCGCACAGTGACATACTCCCTCCGTTCCAAATTACTCGTCGTGGTTTTAGTTCAAATTATGATATCGACGCAGCTAATTTTCCCAGGATCTGGGACGGGAGTCGCTGGAAACGGGCAGGATTCGAACCCTGGCGTCCTTCTAGTAGGAGCCCTAATTGACGCACAATTTCATTGGATCCACAAATAACATTTTTTTTTTTGCTTGGTGCAATGTCAAAGAGGCGTTGCCTAGCCTGTCTAGCAGCCATAACTTTTCCGGAGTTTGTCGCCGGAAGAATAATCATCGCGGCCGGCCGGCGAATAGTCGGCGTCAGGGAATCATTTTTTCCTCTTGGCTGCAGTGTTCTTTACTCATTCTCGACGCCGACTTGTCTCACAGCCAAATCCACAGTGGTCCAATCACATCACATCGTACCACAGTTTGCGACTGCGACCGTCCGAACGCATCTGCGGCCCAAGCCGCCCCGCTTTATATATAAAACACAGATCATCAACAACCCGGTACAACGCACGTCATCAAAACACACGCACACATCCAAGACAGGATACATAGGCGCTGAGCGCAGCAACATCACCCCTAGCACTACAAAAGACACCGGGGGCCTCAACCGTGAACACGCCACCGTGAAGAGAAGAAGCTACATACGACGCACCGTGGGCTCCAAGGCGGTGCCTACAGGAAGGTTACGACACCGAAGCGCCGCCACCGCCCGACCCAAGGATCAGAGTTTCCCCCAGAGCAACACGACGGGCAGTGAGAGCCGCGGCGACGCCTTCAAGAAGGGAACGAGCTTCGCCGCCGCCGGTCCGTCCGAAGATAGAACAGGTTTTCACCCCGGACAATATTCACCGCCACCGAACGCCACACCCTGGCTACCACGCCGCCCACACGGCCATGGCCACCAGGCAGCATCAAGCCACGGGCTTTGCCCAGGAGCACCACGACACCACCACCAGGGCCGCCGCCCCGGCATCCAGGACCTTGACGCCACCCACCGCTACCCCAACCAAAGAGTCGAGTGGAAAGGAACCGCCTTTCGCACCCCTAAGCTGTCCCCAGTGTCAAGACCCAATAGGCCGGCCAAAACTGGCCACCATCGACCCGTCCTGCCGCCGGGCGTGAGACGAGCTCGGTCCTGCCGCCGGGCGCGAGACGAGTCAGGTCCTGCTGCCGGGCGCGAGACGAGTCCGGTCTAGCTGCCGGGCGCGAGACGAGCTCTGTCCCGCTGCCGGGCGCGAGACGAGCTCTGTCCCGCAGCCGGGCGCGAGGCGGGCGATGGGCGCCGCTGGGAGAGGGCCAACCCTCCGATGAAGGTAGCGCCCGAACGACGGGGAGAGGAATCGAAGGTCAACAAGGGCGGTCACCGACAGGCAGACGCTGAAGAAGTCCAGCCGCCGCCGTGAAACGACCTAGACCACCGCCATGGGCCACCACCACGCCGTGGCAGCCCACATCCACGTCAGGACCCCGAGGGGCAGCCCCGAGCCAGTGCCACCACCCTCATCGCCAACGGCCGCCGCACGCAAGGTCGGCCGAATCCCACACTGCCGCCAACGCCACCACCCGCACGAACCACCACCACCACCACCGCGCCGCCGCCACGACCTACCACTGCAGGGCGGCCGCCCGCGGCCCAAGCCGCCCACGGCCCACGCCGTCACCACTACAGGGCGGCCGCCCGCGGCCCAAGCCGCCCACGGCCTGCGCCGTCACTGGGCCGAGCAAGCAAGCCCAAATTCGATAAAAATTAAGTTCACGAGAGACAGTCAACTAGTTTTTGCCATGCATTGCCCGGACTTCTCCAGGGAAATGGGAAACCGCCACATGTAGTTAGTGAATTCCATATATGGCCGCCGCTGGAATCTTACGTTTCCTGCGAAAAGCCCATGTAAAAGCATGTGGAAATGGACACATTCGTTTAGAAAATTCAAATTGATGGAGTAGTATATACAGTTCAGGTTGCTATTTCATTTTGATGCCATGTATTTATTGGAGAAAGAGATGGCTAGCTAGGCACAGATATTTTTTTTGAGCTCTTTTACGGTGATTGGGGAGTTATGATTTGTAATTTCATGTAACTTCACCTCCGATTATTTCTAGCCATTAGATCTGGGAAAATCGTTTTAAGATTATTTTTTTCTAAAAGGGTATTATAGTACTTGAGTCGCTCCTCCGTTTCCGTTCCTCGCGGCACGTTCAGAGGCCGTCCCCACGCACGGATGAATCGGTTTCCCCTCGCATAGCGGCCGCCGTCACCGCCGCACATCACGCTCGTAGACGGGTAGCTCGGTGCGCCGTTTGGATCATCTCCACGCGGTGACCCCGATCCAGGCGAGAAGCGGCAGTCCGCGACCTTGTTGTCGCTCCCACCGCCAAATTTCCGGTCGGTCGGCAGTACTGCAGGGCCTACGTCGTGGCGCATCCAATCCGCGTGCCGGCCGGCCCTGTACGCCGTCATCGGGAACTTCGTCGGCAAGGCGTGGAACGGCTCCGGCCTCTTCCCTGACCCCTGCGGCCAGACTGCCATCCAGGTTCGTCTCCCCCACAACCCCTTTTCTTTACCTTGTCTTCCGTTCTTGATTGATCTATCTTGACTTCAACTCTGAGTAATGGAGGATTTGGAAACACCAATATTTTTCTTTTTTCAGGAATTAATCAATCCCCAGTTCAGTTCCTGCTCTGCATTTTCTTGTTTTGGGATTCAGTATAAATCGTTGCTCACAAGGATTCCTTGCACGTCTAATTAATGGAACTGCTGCTCTACACGGTACGTCGGATACCCTACTGCCTTAGTCAGCGCCGCCGGCAACCTTCCCACCCACTAAAGGTAGGTGCATACATGTTGTGTAGGAGATGATGGCGGCAAACTTTTAGCTACAAGGGGTTTCGTGGTAGGGAACCATTGCGCTTGGGGTCCTATTATCAAGTAATCCCAGGTGAATAGTATTTTATTCTCTGTAACTAAGCACGTTTTTGTGGCAGGATGATGGAAACAGTCCCGATTGTGTGGGCATATGCATATGATTCGTGTACATAACAGTCTGAACTGGCCTTGCCATCGATCTAATCTACAACTTTTGTATCATGCGCTGTTAGGTACTCCTATTTTTGTGGTAGTATTATTTTCTGCAAGTATTCCATTCTCTGTAACTAAGCATGTTCAAGTCTTTAGTAATACTACTTCTAATTGGTTGACACTTTGTTGCTGGTGACATATACACAATCATGAACTTACGAAGGTGCTGTTCTGGAGTTAAATACAAAATACTCGACTTCTGCCTTGCGTGGTGAGTGATTAATCTGAAATGTTAGATACAATTGTTTTACATGCTTCCAGTTGTTTGCTAGTTTGTGATACAATTGTGTATTTGCTGATGTAAGGTCAAAAGGAGAAAATTCTGTTAAATTGACAATGACTCAAACATGCCCTTTTCAAAGTGTGGCTATTTATTTTGTTAGGTACTCAGGTTAAAATGTTCAATTTCCTAGCTTACAATGAATTCTGCTAGTGATTATAGTTTACTTACCATGAAGCCTGACCAGTGCATCTATATCCTTCATATCTTAAATTATTTAATCATGCTTTCTACAAATTTTAGTTCTCAAAGATAATAAGACTGGACCATGAAAGTGGGTAGAGAGCAAATGAAATCTTGTCATCAGAATGTGATACTTGAGTACGAACTTCCTTTAATGTTGTTTGCTGTTCTTAGGGAATGGGGATCTATCTTTCGTTCAAAATATCTACTCCTATTGATTTTTATTGAGTGGAACTTAATAGAGTTGGACTTCAGGGATTTACAAGGTTGCAAGTGTCTTTTTATTCTAGCAAAGTTGCTGCCTCATTTATTTAGGAAAATGTTACAAATGCTTTTTTTACCAAAAGAAGTAGGACTAATGTTCGCTCACATGGTCTGTGATTTTGAGCGTCCATGATGGACGTTGCAGTGCAGGGACTTGTTTCAACGGCGGCATTTTGAGGTCATGTACATATGAAGATTGGAAATACTGTTGGTGAGGTGGAACTGATATGAATGGCATGTGTTTGGGATCATACCAGGTTTCCCTGCTGCTATCTCTATAGAGATGTGCGAGCGAGACCGCAGTTTCTTGTTCTTGCAGATGCATTCTTGGATCATTTCTTCTTACTACACTAGTAGAAAAAAGGCCCATTTGTCCCGGTTCATAAGGCCCATTTGTCCTGGTTCGGGAATCGGGACTAAAGCCCAACACCTTTAGTCCCGGTTCTTATACGAACCGGGACAGATGGGGCTCCACGTGGCCGCTGCGGTGAGCCCAGAGAGGAGGGCCTTTAGTCCCGGTTGGTAACACCAACCGGGACCAAAGATCATCCACGTTCAGCCACTCAGGAGTTGGGTTTTTTTTTTGAAGGGGGGGGGGGGTGTTTGGGGGTTTTGGGGTTTTGTAGGGTTAATTTAGTGGTTTCATATATTATGTTAGCTAGCTAATAGCTAGAGAGAGTGTCCTCTCTTATCTCCGTGATTGGTCGACGCTACGTACTATACGTATAAGAGGACTCACACGCTAGCTAGTAAGCAAATGAAGGAAACCATTAAGTACACAAAATCGTCATGAACATATACGAGAGAAGTGATCGACCTCCTCCTTCTCCGAGAGATTGGTCGAACAACAACAGTTTTCGTATATCTACCGACGCTACTAGCTCATATATACAATATAAGATCTCTTACAATCCCTAACATTTGATGTCAAGTTCCACATGGTATTCTCCGGCTGGATTGATGACGTGGTCAAGAAAGAATCCCGCCAATTCCTCTTGAATTGCTTTTATGCGATCTTGTGGTAGGAGTTCATCCCGCATCTGCCAAATCTAATTTGAAGAAGGGGGTCAATACATATATATGAATGAAACTCAACACAAATGATGGTAATAAAATAAAATTATGAATATTATTGCTTACGCACTTCATATTGTTTTTCAGAGTAGCCCCGCTTAGAGGCCGTCGCGTTGTAGATGTACTCGCAAATGTAGTATCCACAAAAATTATTCCCGCCTTCCTGCCACAACCACTTTACGAGAAATAAAGGTCAATCAAACTGATAATCAAGCATTATAAATGGTATTGATGAAACTAGTTAGAATCAATGGGAGATGCGCGGAACTAGCTAGTAGTACTTACTTTCGGGTGTGTAAATCGCAGCTCCCCCGGCAGTCCCGGAGCTTCTGTGGTGAACACTTTCCAAACCCTGCGAGACAAAGAAAATAATTATTTGATATCAGGAAATGACCAAAGTTGCCGGTATGGTGCGATAATGATCGATTGAACTTACTTCTGGAGCATTTCAGTCATGGCCGCATACTCCTTGGGATCTTTTCGTCTTGAGTCTAAGACGGTTACTAGTCCCTGCTCAAGCTTAATCTCTAGGAGAATAAAGTGGAAGCTGCGCACGCATGCATAACTCATCAATTACATTACCATAACCTCGAGTAATAAGGGAAACCGAATATGCAGAAGACAGTAACACTCACTTGAAGTTGTAAGGAAAGAGTATTTTATCTTTGTTTTGATTTTTAAGCAACGATTGTAGCAAGTTGGCCTCGGTTTCTTTCGCATTATATGTAACCGTCCATTCATCTATGAGATTTGTGTTAATGAACCCAATATCATAGATTTGTGCATTTTTGCATTCGACGATCTTCAATCTGCATAATATAGTGAGGATAATTATATATACATGCAATGAAAGAGCTGAGCTATATATAGAGACTTAATTACAGAAGTATAGTACTTACAGACAGTAGCAAGTGATGATTATTTTATCGAGGTCCTTTTGATTGAAAAACTGGAAGAACTCCTCAAATGGAACAGACAACAGATCAATTCCAACGAGGTCGTGCTCCTCTTTAACTCTCAGCGTCAAAATATCCTTCCCAGACTTGCAGATGTCCATGTACCACTTATGGAATCTTCGCATCATCGTTGTTAGAGGAGGATCACCAGGTCTGACGAGAGGCTTCCCGTACTGGTATTTGTGTTCGTCCACCTTTATTGTATCAAAATGTGCATCGTCGGGCAGGTAATCACCAGGATTGGTACCGGGCACCATCCTCAGCAGATTTGCGACGATATCGCTAGACACCTTGAGCGGGGGGCACGATTGGTTTGCCTGTTCGCCGAGCTGGGGAATTTTGTTCCCTCTTCTGCGTTCTTGCAACCTTTTGTCACTTGAAGTAGTTCTCGACCAGCGCGCTCCTTCCACTGCCTTTTTTAGAGCGCAAACATGGTTGTCATCCGGCGGAGACGGTGGTGGTCGCTTCAGGTTCTTCAAAGTGCGCTTCAATTTCACTGGATCCATCTTCTCCTCCAGAGGTGGATTTTTCTTTGCAAAAAAGTCCTTCACTTGGGCTTGACAGATCTCGGCGTTTTCCTCCTCGGTCATCTCGTATGGTAACTTCACTAGAGGCTTGAGAGATGGACCGAATTTGTATTGCCTCCCGCCTCTGGCTGTACTGCTAGACGCCGGAGCAGCCGGAGCGGCTGCGGCTGTCTTCCTTCGTTGCTTACGAGGCGGAGAAGGAGGCAGAGTGTTACGATGCGCCGGAGCAGCCGGAGCGGCGGCGGCTGTCTTCCGCTGTTGTTGACGAGGCGGAGAAGGAGGCAGGCTGCTCGGACGCGCCGACGCAGGCGGAGTGCCGCCACGCACCAGAGCAGCTGGAGAAGGAGGCGGAGTGCCGCCATGCGCCGAAGCAGCCGGAGAAGGAGGCGGAGTGCCCTGATCACTCGCCAGAGGAGGAGGCGGAGTGCCCTGACTTGCCGGAGGAGGAGGCGGAGGCGTCCAGTTCGGAAGGTTGATGAGCTCCTTCCGCCATAGACATGGAGTCTTCAGAGCAAGACCCAGCTGAGTCTCCCCTTCACTGGTAGGGTGGTCAAGCTCGAGCTCCTCAAATCCCTGTGTTATTTCATCGACCATCACAACAGCATAGCCTTCTGGAATCGGAAGGCAGTGAAAAGTTGCGCCGGGTTGAGAAGGTGCAACCGAGCCGACAGCCGTCTTGACTTTGAGGTGCTGCCATTGCGCCATAAGGTGGAAATCTTGAGCCTCCGTGATAGCATCCACGGGGTAGCTGGGAGCCGTGAAGTGAGACTGCTGAAGGAGCTCGGTGGAAGCCACGCTGCTTCTCCGCTGAGATGGCGGGGTAGCTTCTGGGGTAGCTTCGGCAGGTCGCTGCCTCTGAACTAGTGCTTGTTCCTCTAGCGCTCGTACCCTTGCATTCAGCTTCTGCAGTTCGGTCTGCTCCACTTTCCTCCTCCTCTCGCGGGTTTTGTAACCGCCTGCGCTGGGAAACCCTTCCTTCCACGCAACGGAGCCTGCCGTGCCTCGTGTTCGTCCTGGGTGCTCAGGATTCCCGAGGGCCTGTGTGAGCTCGTCGTTCTCTCTGTCGGGAACGAACGTCCCTTGCTGCGCTGCGGCGATATACTTCTGAAGCTTCTTGACGGGTATTTCAAGTTACTCCTTCGTCCAACGGCACTTCCCTGTTTCAGGTTCCAAGGTTCCCCCAACCCCGAAGAACCAAGTCCTTGAATGGTCTGGCCAGTTCAATGTCTCAGTATTGACCCCTTTATCAAGCAGGTCCTTCTCAGCCTTGTCCCACAACGGCCGGGCTTTGAGGTAGCCACCTGACCCCGTGCGATGGTGATACTCCTTCTTTGCAGTGTTTTTCTTGTTTGTCGCTGACATCTTCTTACTCTTCTCCGATGTCTTGTGGGCCACAAATGCGGGCCAGTGATCTCTTATCTTCTCAAATCGGCCGGTGAATTCTGGAGTCTTCCCTTTGTCGACAAACGTTGATTTCAACTCATTCTTTCACCTCCTGAATAGATCTTCCATCTTCTTAAGAGCATGAGCCTTGACCAATGGCTCTATAACTGGCTTATCCGGATCCTCCTCTGGCGGTAGGGTGAAATTTGCCTTCAGCGCGGTCCAAAGATCATCTTTCTGTCTATCGTTGACAAAAGACACTTGAGGGTCTTTGCTCTTAGGCTTATTCCATTGGTGGATGCTGATCGGGATCATGTCCCTAACAAGAACCCCGCACTGAGCAGAAAATGCTTCCTTAGTCCGGCTGGGTTCAATCGGTTGGCCATCGCCCTTGATTGTTGTGATCGTGAACCTTTCATCCTGGCGCAACCTTTTCTTCGGGCCTCGTCTCGTTACCGAAGTTTGGCTCGATCCGGAGGGCTAGAAAAGAAGAAAGAAGAGAGTTAATATGTGTATATACCAAAACAATTAATGCATCAATTAGCTAGTCAGCACAGGCTTAATTAATATATATACCTCGCCGGACTTTGCAACATCTTCTTCCTCCGTTCGCTCACCGGAGCAGTCATCACGGTCTCCTTCTTCCACCGGCATTCCGTCACCGGAGCCATCATAATCATGTCCTTCCACCTCCATTGTTCGATCACCGGAGCCTGCTTCACCCTCTCCTTCCAGACCATCGGTGTCGTTGAGAAACGACAAGACATCACCTCCGCCGAGGATTATGTCCCCCAACAACTGTTCTGCTTCGATGTCTCGGTGCTCCATAGTTTCTGCAAATATTACAACATGGCGATTAATATACAAACATGACAAATGGATATATTAGTGCAAATGTAGACCTAGCTAGCTCGACGCTTCTACGGTTTGGGGTGGCCTCGACAACGCTTCTAGGGTTTGGGGTGGCCTAGGCAATGCTCCTAGGGTTGGGGGTGGCCTTGACAACGCTTCTAGGGTTTGGGTCGGACCGCCTCCCTCATGAATGTTTGACGTCCGGACCGACAAGGGATTTAACAAAATGACGCCATTCTGGATGTGCAGAAAATGGTCCATATTTTTCCTGATCTCATCTGCTCCCCGAAAGGATTAATGCCATCCGCGCTTAAACCAAACCATACGTTCCTCGGGTCACCTGCAAACTCAGCCCGGTACTTTCTCTCGATTTTTCTCCACTGCGACCCGTCAGCGGGTGCTCTCAACTTTCCGTCTTTCTTACGGTCCTCTCTGTGCCATCGCATCAACTTGGCATGCTCTTTGTTTCTGAACAGACGTTTCAACCGTGGTATTATAGGAGCATACCACATCACCTTGGCAGGAATTCTCTTCCTGGGGGGCTCGCCGTCAACATCACCAGGGTCATCTCGTCTGATCTTATACCGCAATGCACCGCATACCGGGCATGCGTTCAAATCCTCGTACGCACCGCGGTACAGGATGCAGTTATTAGGGCATGCATATATCTTCTGCACCTCCAATCCTAGAGGGCATACGACCTTCTTTGCTGCGTACGTACTATTGGGCAATTCGTTATCCTTTGGAAGCTTCTTCTTCAATATTTTCAGTAGCTTCTCAAATCCTTTGTCAGGCACAGCATTCTCTGCCTTCCACTGCAGCAATTCCAGTACGGTACCGAGCTTTGTGTTGCCATCTTCGCAATTGGGGTACAACCCTTTTTGGTGATCCTCTAACATACGATCGAATTTCAGCTTCTCTTTTCACTTTCGCACTGTCTCCTTGCATCAACAATGACCCGGCGGAGATCATCATCGGGCACATCGTCTGGTTCCTCTTGATCTTCAGCTTCCCTCGTTGCAGCATCACCGTATTCAGGGGGCACATAGTTGTCATCGTCCTTTTCTTCTTCGCTTTCTTCCATCATAGCCCCTATTTCTCCGTGCCTGGTCCAAACATTATAGTGTGGCATGAAACCCTTCTCAAGCAGGTGGGTGTGAAGGATTTTCCGGTCAGAGTAAGACTTCGTATTCCCACATATAGGGCATGGACAACACATAAAACCATTCTGCTTGTTTGCCTCAGCCACTTCGAGAAAATTATGCACACCCTTAATGTACTTGGAGGTGCGTCTGTCACCGTACATCCATTGCCGGTTCATCTGCGTGCATTATATATAATTAAGTATGTAGAAAACCATTACAAAACATAATGAATAGATAAGTGACCAAATTAATAGAAGTTCATCATCACATTAAAACCAAAGTACATACATAGTTCTCATTGAACAACATATAGCTCTAAAGAGCATCTAATTAAACCATACTTTGAAACTATGTAAAACATTTCAATGCAACAACAAATGCGATCATAATCGCAACCAAGGTAACAATTGATCCAACGGCATAATGATACCAAGCCTCGGTATGAATGACATATTTTCTATACTTTCTAATCTTGAAGCGCATTGCATCCATCTTGATCTTGTGATCATCGACGACATCCGCAACATGCAACTCCAATATCATCTTCTCCTCCTCAATTTTTTTCAACTTTTTCTTCAAGTAATTGTTTTCTTCTTCAACTAAATTTAACCTCTCGACAATAGGGTCGGTTGGAATTTACGGTTCACATACCTCCTAGATAAAAAAATCTATGTCACGTTGGTCGGCATAATTGTCATAAACAATAAATGAACCAAATAGTTATAAAATATAATATATACCACATCCGAATCATAGACAGGACGAGGGCCGACGGGGGCGGATACCAAAACCATCGCACTATATAATAACAAACAATAATAAAAGTAAGAAAATTAGACAAGTATCTATCTAAATCATACCAGTAAGAATTTTTTTTCTTTTAGAAAGAAGATAAGAACAAGAGGCTCGCCACGGTTATGCCGCGACGAGATCGGCGCGGGCGATCGACGGCGGGGAAGACGGGGACGGGACGTGACGGACCGCTAAACCTAGACAAATCTTGAGAAAAATGGAGTTTGGACAAGGAGCTTCGAGAGGAGAAAGCTTAACTAGTGTGGCTCGGGCATTTCATCAAACACCTCATGTGCATAGGAGGTGAGCTAGAGCACCACAAAGCTCTCCCCTCGCCGGCCAGAAAAAACAGAGTAGTGTGGAGTGCTCTGCTCGCCAGTGATGGGGTATATATAGCCACCTCATTGGTCCTGGTTCGTGCGTGAAACCGGGACTAAAGGCCCCCCTTCTGTCCCGGTTCAAGCCATGAACCGGGACCAATGGATGTGGGCCAGGAGCGAGGCCCATTGGTCCCGGTTCGTGCCAGGAACCGGGACAAATGGGTCCAGACGAACCGGGACCAATGCCCACGAGGCCCCGGCCGGCCCCCCGGGGGCATGAACCGGGACGTATGCCCCCCATGGGTCCCAGTTCGTGACTGAACCGGGACTAATGGGCTGGGCTGGCCTGAACCAAAGCCCTGTTTTCTACTAGTGCTATGGCGAATGCCTAATCTTATGGTTATATGAGCAGCATTGTTTTGATGAACTAGGCCGTGTGGTTTTCCATCCCTGTAGCATGATTGCATTCTTCAAATGTGGAAAAGTAACGAGTTGCATTTTTCTATTTTTATGTGCGTGTGCGTGTGCGTGTGCTGCTCGGCTTGCGGTTTACAGAAATTTAGACGGCCGCATGACCTTGTTGGGCGTTGTATCGCTGGGGCTCCTGAAGATTGATAAAGTTCGGGCTGCTAGATTGCACGCCCATTCTTGTCATTGCCTCGTTATATATTTTGCTGGTGCATAGTACAATGAGATCCCAATTGCGCTATGCAAAGAATAATGTTTGGTGGGTAAGTACAGTTCTATCATAGATTCGATCCCTGTTCTTCGAAAGAAAAACATTCCAAAAAAATGGTCAACTTGTCTCGAACCGAGGACCACAAGGTAGAAGTGCAGATTGTTGCCAGTGCGATATAAGGTGGTTTCTGGTAGTGAGCTATCTACACGTCTACTTAGGCAACCATCTTGCATTCATGGACCAAATATAGTGTAAAGGACACGTTTGTCCAGGCAAACACCGTTTTCACATGGAAGTTTAAAGAGAAAAACACCAGCAAAGTAGTAATGATGGAACTCAACAAATAACGTAAATTAATCCGACGATATGAAAGATAGATAAAAATTCCAACCTCTTGGAGAACAAAATCGTAAAGTAAATGTCATTAAGGATACCCTTCGTCCCGACATGAGTGAAAACACACAGAAGACAAAAGCTCAAAGCCTACTATCTTAGCCGTTCGGACCCACAAGTATCGCTCTTAGTCATCTAGGCCGGCAAGTACCGATCTTACTAGTACTAATCATAGTCGTCCGGGTCCACACATAGCGATCTTAGTCATTCGGAGTTTCGGACGCACAAGTACCGCTCTTAGTCGTTCAGGCCCACAAATATCATCTTAGTCGTCCAGACCCGCAAGTACTGATCTTACTAGTTCATTCTTACTACTATTGATCTTAGTCGTTCGGCCCCAAAAATATCGATCTTAGTTGTCCGGACCCACAAGTACCGATCTTACTCGTTCGGTCTCGCTACTATCTTAGCCGTTCGGGCCCACAAGTATCTTTCTTAGTCGTCTACGCCAACAAGTAACGATATTACTCATTCAGGATAACTAATCTTAGTTGTCCGGGTCCACGCGTACCGATCTTAGTCGTTCGGGCACACAAGTACCACTCTTAGTCATTCAGGCCCACAAGTACCGATCTTAGTTGTCCAGACCCACAAGTACCGATCTTACTCGTTCGTTCTTACAACTATTGATCTTAGTCGTTTGGGCCCCCAAGTATCAATATTAGTTGTCCAGACCCACAAGTACCGGCCTTACTCGTCCAGCCTTGCTACTATCTTAGTCGTTCGGGCCCACAAGTACGAATCTTAGTCGTTCGGGTCCCACAAGTATCGATCTTAGTCGGACGACCCATACTTGAAGTTCTAAGTTCGGACGACCCATAGTGGTGATTGTATACCCGGACGGCCCATACTTATCGTTCTGGGTTCAAACGACCCATATCTAGTAGTGGGATCGAACTACCCATAGTGCTAGTTGCGTGCCCACAACTACCACTATGGGTCGGGCCACCAATACCACCTGGTGCCCCTTTACGTTGTCCGGACCACCAGTGCCACTACTAGTCAGTCTGGATCGTTCGGGCTAACAAATACCACTACGAATCACTCTGGGTCGTAGGACCCACACATACCACTACGAATCACTGGGAGTCGTCCGAGGTCAAAAGTACCACTCTCTGAGTCGTCCTAGCTCACAAGTACCGATCGTAGTCGTCTGAGGTCAAAAGTACCATCCTTACTTCTCCGGGCACACAAGTACCGTTCTGAGTCGTCCAGGCTCGCAAGTACAACTATGAGGCGTTCAGGCACGCAAGTACGAATCTTACTCGTTCAAGCTCATAAGTACGGATCTTAGTCGTTCGAGCTTACAAGTATAGATCTTAGTCATTCGAGCATCTTAGGGTGCAGGGGGTGCAGCAGGAGGTAGCATCTCCCCCCTTGTCTATCTTAGGGGTGGGGGTGGTGCAGGTTCGCCTGAGAATTTCAAGGGGTTGGTACATTTAGAGGGATGGCCGGGGGCGGCTGCTGCACTGCGGTGGGGAGAGGTTGAGGGGAGGGCGGAGCGGCGAAAAGAACACCCCACAATCAGGCACTTGTCTTCAGGCGTTCAACGTTCACTAGTTCAGGCTCAGGGGACGTACCTCGGAGCATGCCTTGCTCACTTCAAGTATGAAACTCTGTTCTCCTGTATGTTGATAGCATTAGTCTGAACAAACACCACTTCAATTCGAGCATCAGCGCAGAGATTTGATCCCTGTAAACATGCCATAATGCATTTTCTTTCACTCGATAAACATAATTGGTTCCTAGATTTCTGTCCGGACTCTGAAATTTATTGTACATGACATATGTTCGCAAGAAATGAAAGTAAACTGCATGAAATGGATTGACCATAATCTGACAGCGTCCATGACATACAATATGAACTGTGAAACTCCCTTCAGTGACATTATAACGTACATTATTTACGCCTGCATGTTGCCACTGGATGAAAAGCGTCTCCAGGTATTTGAAACAAGAAGTTCAGCCTCTATGCAAACTAGGAACTGATGGATAGTTATCAGCAAAAATATGGACCAAAGATTGAAGAATTGATGGAAGAAGCAGCTGCTGGTTCCTGCTTGCCTGTAATTTACTCATCCTTGAAAACAGAGCACGGTCAGTAAAGCAATTTGAAAAAAAGGAGAATTTTGTTTCAAGGAGATTAACAATATGCACTCACCTTTTTTTGCTGCTAGCACATGTGGAAGATTGCAACAACGTGGCCTTCAAAGTTGCTGACGACGTTGCTCCCCCTACGTTGTGACTTTGCTGAGATAATGCCAAGCTTTGAAATGCTCCTTTTTTGTCAACATATTCTAATGTAAAGACAAATCAAATAAGCCTTGTAAATTCAAGCGAATGGAGTACATTGATTAGGCTACATCAGTTATCCTTGAGGAAAGATATCTACAAAAGTATGGATACTTACAAAAAGACGTTCATCGAAATTGGTATCTGGCACTATAAGTGAAAGACATTTAATACTTCGGTGGAACTCAACATGTGGCTATGATACAAAAAAAATTTGGGAGGTTGTGGCTTGAAAGATTATCGGAAATAACGTATGGGGTTATGACATTAAAAAAAAGAGTTCACTTTCACTAGTTTTTTGACCCGAACCTGTAGGAATTTCTTCCCCAGAGCATTTTTGTAGATTTTTTAGAAATATATAGTTATGTACAAGAAAAGAAAAAGCTAGGCCTACAAAGTACAAAAACAATAAGAAAGTACAAAAATCAACTGAGGCCTGCTAGTGCTTGCTATCTGAAAGATTCACCCCAATCTGAGAGTGTAGCATATGATTTTATTTTGGCTCTGTGGACCAACCATTGAAGCTCATCTTTGAATCTGCTTCTGCAAGCATATAGACTGGGAGCGATATCTCTGAAAATGAACTCACTGCGAGTGTTCCATATGGCCCAAGAAATCAAAATGATTCTGTCCATGGCAAATGAAATATGAAGCATGGTGTTCAAGTTACTAAGCTGATCCTGAATCCCTTCTGACAGAGGACACCAATTGGGGCAAACATATTTCCAGCAAATTTGGGCAAAATCGCAGTGAAAAAATAGACGATCTCTGGTTTCTAGGACATACTGATCACACATGACACATCTGTAGTCCTGAATGAAGAAATTCTTCCTTCGAAGGAGCTCTGTGGTGTTCAGCATGTTGTTAATCAACAACCAGAAAAAGATTTTATGTTTCAGTTGAGTGCAGGCTTTCCAAAACCAGGCAATGGCAAGAATGGTTGTAGTCTCCCGAATGAGAATTTTTTAGGCTTTGACAACTGTGAAAGTCATGGCAGCAGAGGGGTATTGCCAACTGTCAGCTTGATCAAATACGAATCATGTTCTACTAGTACTTGGTTTTACAAATAACACCAAACACAGGATTCAGAGTTTCAGGGGAACAATACGAACCATGTTCCGCAATAGCTACATTAGGTGTGGTCACTACTCAACTACTAACTGAATCTTTATTTCAAGGTGGTGAAAGGAGCAGTTGGTCGACGCTGAACGTGCAGACAGGGAGGGAGGAAAGTGATGACAGCAGGGGCGAGGTACCTTGCTCCGTTGGTCGACCACTACGCCAAGCCCAGCCGGGGGTTCGTCTCCAGGGACTCGTGCCGGCGTTGGCAGGGCCGTGGGGGAGCGGCCCCAAGCCAAGGTCCTCGCGCCCGCGGCTCCCTCTCGCGACCACTACGACCAAGCACAGCCGGGGGTTGCCTCCAGGACCTCGCCCCGCGCCGTCGCCCACGTCCTCGCGCCGGCGCTGCGGGAGGTAGCCGGGAGTTTCTGGACGGTAGTATTCCAGGGCTGCCGCGGGGCGAGGTTCCGGCTGCGGTGAGATGAGACGAGTGGATCGGGAGATGACATTGCCATTGGGAATTCTCCAAAGAAAATGATGGATCTACCCTCGAAATAACTAACTGGTCCCACCAAATTTTTGTAATGGTCCCACCGTTATATGTAATTTCTCGTAATTTTAGTTTTGTAACTCCTTGTAACTTCTATTTTCCTCGTCAGATTAGGGTGGATGAACGGCTCGTAAAATCGCTAATCACCGCAACAGTTGTAATTTTTTTTACTTTCACCAACTGTAAATGTATATATTCCCTGCCTTGGTATGGATAAGCACATATATCATGACTTGGCAAATTAAGTCACATAATTAAATAATTTGATTATTTCCAAGGAGGCAAGGATCATATACCCTGCAAGGGTTCAATGCAGCCCCCCCCCCCCCCCCCCCCCCCCTCCCACACACACACACACACACACACACACACACAAATGCCTGTGTACTCCTAGGAGTATGTACTCCCGCTCTTCATATACCACATAGATGATACCACCAAACCTCATTATTATTTTTAATATACCTTATTAATTATTACTAGATACCTCAAAGTGAGTTTTGTAAAAAAATCCATTTGGGTGCATGTATTTTTTTTATGCACATAAACTGTTATTTTGTACGTACAAATGATATATTATGTAAACTATGAGCCTTGATGATATTTTTTCATAAAATTTGTATTGAGGTATGTTAGAATAATTAATAAAGGTATATTGAGAATGAAAAAGAGGTATAAAACATTTGATTATGAGGTATATTGAACGTGGGAGTACATACTCCCAGGAGTACAGAAAATTATTATCCACATATATATATATCCACACATATATCTTTGTGCTGCGAAATTCACCTCTTCTCATGGTAATTTATCAACCAACTATTTATATATGTGGCTGCCATTGAAACCTTGCAGGATAAAACGCCATCAAGTAAAGGTAGCAGTTTGTGATTACCTATCAACATTACTACACCTAACAATCTAGGACGGCACTATCGACGAAAATGAAGCATTCTCTATGTGGCTGCCATTGAATTGTGGACTCTGGGACCACATTCTATGGACAAGAAAAACGAAGAAAAGGTTGTGCTCGTCGATATCTCAATCAACAAATCCAGATTCATGTATTCATTCCTAGTTCAGTTTAGATTATAGCTAGGGACAATGACGCGGCCTTTTGAAATTCTTCCCCTAGCTATATATCGATGTACCTAGCATGCTAGGGGTACTTTCACACATCATAATGACTAATCCGTGAGCATTTGTGAAATTGCATTTTTATTCCACTCCTTGGTATTCTAGACCACTAGATGAATCTAAAATGTAAAAAAAAGAGTACATATCATTTATAAATAATTCTGTAAAATCCACCATATATATATACAATACTTTATCTCATAAGTTACACGTTACATGCTTTTTATGGTATGAATTATACAGTTTTAAATTTTTGGTTAGTGAGTATAAACACTTGGGATCTGTAGAATAATCAAGATTGTGTTGCTTTTCAATGTTACTCATGGCTTTCTCTCTTGCGGAAGGATGAAATGTGAGTGTATTTTACAGGTTAAACATATAACAAAACATTCTATTTTGAAGACTAAATTGTTGTGCTTGGTGTACTTGAACCCTAAACTAGGAAATTAAATTAAACCATGAACTTTCTTTCCCGCAAAAATAAAAACTTGTTAAAATGAACCCTAGTTCTGTTGGAAAAATTGATTTTGTATTTTTAATACTTTCAAAAATATGAAATATGTACTTCATGAATGTCAAGAGTGTTAATTATGATATGATAACTGTAAAACAATCATTAGGAAATACAACTATTTGTGCCACATGAAAAAATGACAAGAGACATTCATTTAACTTTTGTATTTCTTGCATGGAACATACATGAAATGTTGTGTGAGGTTTTTCCATGTTCTTGCTTTGTAGCATTCTCCACACATGTGAATCATTTCAAAAGTTGTAAGAATCTTAGAATATGAAACCATTGTTCAAACCTCAAACCAGTTATCTAGGGTGGTTTTGTATCTTTGGAATTTCAGAAGAAATTAAAAGATCATGAACATGTGAGATGCTATGTATGGATAAAAAACCACCATAATGAATTGGCTTGTTTCTATATATTTTTGCACACGTCATGAATAATCATATTTTCCTAAAATTGTTTATATGTTGTATTGTGCGTTGGTTTTTCTTTATGGGACACATATGATCTTGGTTGCTATTGATATTTATCATGTTTTTACCGTTTTAACATTCACTCTTGAATTGTTTCATCTTTGTTCAGGAAATGATAGAATATTGAACCATTGTCAAAACCTTAAACTTGTCAATTTGGTTGGTTCATCTGTATTTGAAGTTTACAAAAAAAAGGGTGCTATAGACTTCGAGCCTGCAAAAACTTCAACGAAAAAGAACGTCAATTTGCCTTTTGAATTAGAAAAAGATGAATAGGAATTTATATCTCTAGATGTCCCAGCCTATGACATGAAAACGTGCATACTGTAATTAGCATTTCTTGCACCTATACCTTCTTCTTCATATTTTTGAAAACATTGAAATAGAAATACTACTACTATAGAAAACCAGGTTAGTAGGGTTCAAATTGGACCTATCAGTATAATTCATGATTTTAAATAGACATTTTTGTACTATACAGCGTGTACACAAATATCCTTACAGTGAGCTATCCCTACGTAGTTAATTAAACATATTGCGTTTGAGATGGGAACTGACACATGTTTGGTCATTTAGTTCAAGGGATCCCACAAATTATTTGTCCATATTTTTCTTTGGTGGTAGTGCTCTATGGTTGTACATAAAATCCATAACCATGTTGTTTTTTATAACAAGAAATTTCCCAAAAATTTGCAGGCCAATGTCCGAGCAACAATTGAAGGCATGCAACATCAAAGCTCGCGCGTGACTTATTGGGGGATTTATGTCTGAACATTCTTTTTGAACGCGGGGGGGGGGGGGGGGGGGGGGGGGGGGAAGTTTGACATTTTAAATAACCACTAATCATGAAGGGCGGCTCGTATGACTATTGTACTGTTCTATAAATTGAAAAAATAATACATTTTGGTCATTGCCATGAACCCGTAGTCTAGGGGATGGACTATTCACAACTCATCTTGGAGTGGCGAGGATCAATGTCGGTGAAGATGGATAAATTTCCCCTCCAACAGAGTACCGAATCAGAGCTGAAAAGCGACATCGCTTCAGAACGCGAAGGGGCGGTGGCGGAAAAATGCTCGACAATTATATGACGGGGTCAGGGGGTATATAAAAGCCTCCAGGCCAGACGGGGAACCAGCGGTGTGTAGGCGCCCTGGGCCTGTTGGCGTCTACAAGGGCCGGCTTGGAGCTATGTCCCCCTTGGCCCTCTTCTATGACCACATCATTCGTTCCTTTAGGCCTCTTGACATCCTCTCACTACTGCAGAAAGGGGCTATAGTCCTGGTTCGTAAGGCCCTTTAGTGCCGGTTCTGGAACCGGCACTAAAGGGTGGGGACTAAAGCCCCCCCCCTTTAGTCCCGGTTCAACACGAACCGCCACTAAAGGGCCACCACGTGGCACGAGCAGGCGCCGGGGTCTGAGGGACCTAACACCAACCGGGACTAAAAGTTTTAATTTGAATTTTCTATTTTTTAAAAAAAAAATTGAATTTTTTTTTCAGATTTTCAAATTTCTGAATTATTTGACGATTTAATCTCTAATCACCCCTCATCACTGCTCAAGTGTGAAGCACTCATTCCAAATCATCTAACTTCCCGGCCGGTCGCCCATCCTCTCGCTACTCCAGTCTGAGCACGCTTAACTTCCGAGCTCTATTCCCCCTAGTTTCCAAGTCTGCACTTGTTGTTTTCCTGACAATACTAGGCAGTCAATCCTATTAACCCTCAGGAGTTTAGCTTGAGCATGAAGTCACACGTTTCACCGTTTGAGTTTGAAACTATTATTCTAAAAAAACAATAATTATTAAGTAACAATAATATTTCTTGAATAAGTAGTTTGACCACAGTTTGACCAGATTTGACCAAAATTCAAAAAAATGAAATAATTATTTAGTAACGCTAATATTCTTGAATAATTATTTAGTAACACTAATATTTCTTGAATAAGTAGTTTGACCACACTTTGACCAGATTTAACCAAAATTCAAAAAAACTGAAATTTGAGCATAACCATTTTTTTCTTTTAGAATTTGAGGATTCTAAAAATTTGCAAAATGGCCTATGGCCGTCAAAATCGGATGCGGATTTTCGTGCTGAACATTTTGATATATTATACGTTTTTTTCGACATCGTATGCAAAAGATATAGTCGTTTTACTTTTTTCATAACACTTTTTTGCAAAACATGTCGAAATTTATGATTTTAAATTTACCTAACTAGTAGATGTAGTAACATAACTACATCTCGAAGAATTTTAATTTTTGAAGTTTTTATCATTTTCTTTTGGTTTTTTTCAAAACAGAAAAGGAGATGGGGGGGGGGGGGGTAGAGTTGAAAATTGCCCTGTAGTCCCGGTTTGTGTCTCCAACCGAGACTAAAGGTTAGACCCCTTTAGTCCCGGTTTGTGACACGAACCGGTACTAAAGGGTAGACATATAGTCCCGGTTTGTGTCACAAACCGGGACTAAAGGGGCTCGTGGGGCCCCGGCTTGATGCCAGCCTGCCACCACCCCTTTAGTCCCGGTTTGTGACACAAACCGGGACTATAGGTCACAAATGAACTGGGATTAGTGCATAGCCGTTCGAACCGGGACTAATTGTACCATTAGTGCCGATTCATTTACAAACCGGGACTAATGAGCTGAACATTAGGCCCTTTTTCTACTAGTGTCTGAAATTTTCCGTAATATTTTGGGGTCCGATGATATTATTATTTTTGAAATAAAAACAGTAGAAAACATGAATTGACACCGAACACTAAATCAATAGGATATTTCGTGAAAAAACTTAAGAAACATTGCACACTTGAAGGATATGGGGAGCTACTACCCACCTGAATATGTACGTCCCAACGTAGATGACGATTTAGAAATAAACTTCATTACACACGAGTACTTTTTTTAATACCGGGTTACACACGAATTCTCAATGTGTGTTAATAGCCTACCGCCTTTTAAAATTTATCTTTTAGTTTCTAGACATAGTTGACCTTTGCAATAATTAATTGCATGTACCCCAGAGTGCAAAGGGTGCAAAGGTTAGGAGTGTTGCACTAGTAGAAAACAGGGCTTTGGTCCAGGCCTGCCCAGCCCATTAGTCCCGGTTCAGTCACGAATCGGGACCCATGGGGGCATACGTCCCGGTTCGTGCGCCTAGGGGGCCGGCCGGGCCTCGTGGGGCATTGGTCTCGGTTCGTCTAGACCCTTTTGTCCCCGTTCCAGACACGAACCGGGACCAATGGGCCTCGCTCCTGGCCCACATCCATTGGTCCCGGTTCGTGGCTGGAACCGGGACCAAAGGCCCCGGTTCCAACCATGAACCGGGACCAATGTTGTGCCTATATATACCCCTCGCCCGCAAGCAGAGCACTCCACCGCTCTGTTTTTTTCTGGCCGGCGAGGGGAGGGGTTTGTGGTGCTCTAGCTCACCTCCTATGCACATGACGTGTTCGATGAAATACCCGAGCAACACTACTTAAGCTTTCTCCTCTCCAAACTCGACCTTCAAGCTCTATTTTCCTCAAGATTTGTCTAGGTTTAGCGCTCCATCACGTCCCGTCCCCGTCTTCACCGCCGTCGATCGCCCGCGCCGATCTCGTCGCCGGCATAACCGTGGTGAGCCTCTTGTTCTTATCTTCTTTCTAAAAGAAAAAAAATTCTTACTTGTATGATTTAGATAGATGCTTGTCTAATTTTCTAATTTTTATTATTGTTTGTTATTATATAGTGCGATGGTTTTGGTATCCGCCCCCGTCGGCCCTCGTCCTGTCTATGATTCGGATGTGGTATATATTATATTTTATAACTATTTGGTTCATTTATTGTTTATGACAATTATGCCGACCAACGTGACATAGATTTTTTTATCTAGGAGGTATGTGAACCGGAAATTCCAACCGACCCTATTGTCGAGAGGTTAAATTTAGTTGAAGTAGAAAACAATTACTTGAAGGAAAAATTAAAAAAAATTGAGGAGGAGAAGATGATATTGGAGTTGCATGTTGCGGATGTCGTCGATGATCACAAGATCAAGATGGATGCAATGCGCTTCAAGATTAGAAAGTATAGAAAATATGCCATTCATACCGAGGCTTGGTATCATTATGCCGTTGGATCAATTGTTACCTTGGTTGCGATTATGATCGCATTTGTTGTTGCATTGAAATGTTTTACATAGTTTCAATGTATGGTTTAATTAGATGCTCTGCAGAGCTATATGTTGTTCAATGAGAACTATGTATGTACTTTGGTTTTAATGTGATGATGAACTTCTATTAATTTGGTCACTTATCTATTCATGATGTTTTGTAATGGTTTTTGACACACTTAATTATATATAATGCATGCAGATGAACCGGCAATGGATGTACGGTGACAGACGCACCTCCGAGTACATTAAGGGCGTGCATAATTTTCTCAAAGTGGCTGAGGCAAACAAGCAGAATGGTTTTATGTGTTGTCCATGCCCTATATGTGGGAATACGAAGTCTTACTCTGACCGAAAAATCCTTCACACCTACCTGCTTTATAAGGGTTTCATGCCACACTATAATGTTTGGACCAGGCACGAAGAAATAGGGGTTATGATGGAAGACATCGAAGAAGAAGAGGACGATGACAACTATGTGCCCCCTGAATACGATGATGCTGCAACGGTGGAAGCTGAAGATCAAGAGGAACCAGACGATGTGCCCGATGATGATCTCCGGCGGGTCATTGTTGATGCAAGGAGACAGTGCGAAAGTGAAAAGGAGAAGCTGAAATTCGATCGCATGTTAGAGGATCACCAAAAAGGGTTGTACCCCAATTGCGAAGATGGCAACACAAAGCTCCGTACCATACTGGAATTGCTGCAGTGGAAGGCAGAGAATGATGTGCCTGACAAAGGATTTGAGAAGCTACTGAAAATATTGAAGAAGAAGCTTCCAAAGGATAACGAATTGCCCGACAGTATGTACGCAGCAAAGAAGGTCGTATGCCCTCTAGGATTGGAGGTGCAGAAGATACATGCATGCCCTAATGACTGCATCCTGTACCGCGGTGCGTACGAGGATTTGAACGCATGCCCGGTATGCGGTGCATTGCGGTATAAGATCAGACGAGATGACCCTGGTGATGTTGACGGCGAGCCCCCCAGGAAGAGGGTTCCTGCCAATGTGATGTGGTATGCTCCTATAATACCACGATTGAAACGTCTGTTCAGAAACAAAGAGCATGCCAAGTTGATGCGATGGCACAGAGAGGACCGTAAGAAAGATGGGAAGTTGAGAGCACCCGCTGACGGGTCGTAGTGGAGAAAAATCGAGAGAAAGTACCAGACTGAGTTTGCAGGTGACGCAAGGAACGTATGGTTTGGTTTAAGCGTGGATGGCATTAATCTTTTCGGGGAGCAGAGCAGCAATCACAGCACCTGGCCCGTGACTCTAAGTATCTATAACCTTCCTCCTTGGCTGTTCATGAAGCGGAAGTTCATTATGATGCCAGTACTCATCCAAGGCCCTAAGCAACCCGGCAACGACATTGATGTGTACCTAAGGCCATTAGTTGAAGAACTTTTACAGCTGTGGAATGGAAATGGTGTATGTGTGTGGGATGAGCACAGACAGGAGGAATTTGACCTGCATGCGTTGCAGTTTGTAACCATCAATGATTGGCCTGCTCTCAGTAACCTTTCAGGACAGACAAACAAGGGATACCACGCATGCACGCACTGTTTAGCTGACACCGAAAGTATATACCTGGACAAATGCAGGAAGAATGTGTACTTGGGGCATCGTCGATTTCTTCCGATGAACCATCAATGTCGAAAGAAAGGCAAGCATTTCAAAGGCAAGGCAGATCACTGGAAGAAGCCCGCCAGGCGTACCGGTGATCACGTACTTGCTATGGTCAATGATTTACACGTAATCTTTGGAAAGGGTCCCGGCGGACTATCTGTTCCGAATGACGCTGAGGGACGCGCTCCCATGTGGAAGAAGAAATCTATATTTTGGGACATACCCTACTGGAAAGACCTAGAGGTCCACTCTTCAACCGACGTGATGCACGTGACAAAGAACCTTTGCGTGAACCTGCTAGGCTTCTTGGGCGTGTATGGAAAGACAAAAGATACACCGGAGGCACGGGAGGACCTGCAACGTTGGCACGAAAAAGACGGCATGCCTCCAAAGCAGTATGAAGGTCCTGCCAGCTACGCTCTTACCAAAGAAGAGAAGGAAATCTTCTTTGAATGCCTGCTCAGTATGAAGGTCCCATCTAGCTTCTCGTCGAATATAAAGGGAATAATAAATATGGCAGAGAAAAAGTTCCAGAACCTAAAGTCTCATGACTGCCACGTGATTATGACGCAACTGCTTCTGGTTGTATTGAGGGGGCTTCTACCGGAAAACGTTCGATTAGCCATTGTGAAGCTTTGTGCATTCCTCAATGCAATCTCTCAAAAGGTGATCGATCCAGAAATCATACCAAGGCTAAGGAGTGATGTGGCGCAATGTCTTGTCAGTTTCGAGCTGGTGTTCCCACCATCCTTCTTCAATATCATGACGCACGTCCTAGTTCATCTAGTCGACGAGATTTTCGTTCTGGGCCCCGTATTTCTACACAATATGTTCCCCTTTGAGAGGTTCATGGGAGTCCTAAAGAAATATTCCGTAAACGCGCTAGGCCAGAAGGAAGCATCTCCATGGGCCATCAAACAGAGGATGTCATTGGGTTTTGTGTTGACTTCATTCCTGACCTTAAGAAGATTGGTCTCCCTCAATCGCGGTATGAGGGGAGACTGACTGGAAAAGGCATGCTAGGAGGGGACTCAATAATATGCAGGGACGGGCATTCTTGGTCTCAAGCACACTACACAGTTCTACAGAACTCTACCTTGGTGACCCCGTATGTCGATGAACACAAGAACATTCTGCGCTCCAAACACCCGGAGCAGTGTGACGACTGGATTACATGTGAACACATCAGGACTTTCGGCAGTTGGTTGGAAACACGTCTCAGAGGTGACAACACTATTTCTGATGAGCTATACTCATTGTCCAGGGGACCATCTTCGACTGTATTGACTTACAAAGGATACGAGATAAATGGGAATACATTTTACACGATCGCCCAAGATCAAAAGAGCACCAACCAAAACAGTGGTGTCCGCTTTGATGCAGCAACCAAGAGGGGAAATGACACATATTATGGTTACATAGTGGACATATGGGAACTTGACTACGGGCATGATTTTAAGGTCCCTTTGTTTAAGTGCAAATGGGTCAATCTGTCAGGAGGCGGGGTACAGGTAGAGCCACATTACGGAATGACAACAGTGGATCTGAACAATCTTGGGTACACAGACGAACCATTCGTCCTAGCCAATGATGTGGCACATGTTTTCTATGTGAAGGACATGTCTACCAAACCGAGAAAAAGAAAAGATAAGGAAGCGAATACATCATACGATGAGCCAAAGCGCCACATAGTTCTTTCAGGGAAAAGAGACATCGTGGGAGTGGAGGGTAAGACAGACATGTCTGAAGATTATGAAAAGTTTCATGAAATTCCTCCCTTCAAAGTCAAGGCTGACCCAAGCACCCCGTTAAGCGATGAAGAATATCCATGGTTACGGCGCAATAAGCAAAGGACACAAGCGAAGAAAAAGTGTAGACAGATGAAGTCAGAAAGGTTTGAAAATTGATGATGTGGCTTTGAATGGTTCATTTTGAGCACATAAAAAGTCTGTAGTTCAAATAAGTTCAAAAAAATGAAATCCCTTTGTAACAGATGAGTTTTTGTCCGAAACTCTGATACTTCAAAAGAGATTGTCAATTTTGTACACGAAGTGCATCCAGTTTTTGCCGTAACCCTCTCAACTCTTTAGCACATGCTATGTGGGTGAAATGATGATATCATGCCAATTTTCAACCTCTTCAGAGTCATTTGAAGTACTTTTCAATTTCAGGGTCATTTAGCTCAAAAAAAAATCAGTAAATGCAAGAAAAATAACAGATGAACTCAGAAAAGGGTTGAAAATTGATGATGTGGCTTTGAATGGTTCATTTTGAGCACACAAGAAGTCTGGAGTTCAAATAAGTTCAAAAAATGAAATCCCTTTGTAACAGATGAGTTTTCGTCCGAAACCCTGATACTTCGAAAGAGATTTTCCATTTTGTACACGAAGTGCATCCAGTTTTTGCCGCAACCCTCTCAACTTTTTAGCACATGCTATGTGGGTGAAATGATGATATCATGCCAATTTTCAACCTCTTCAGAGTTCATTTGAAGTGCTTTTTTTGTTAGAAACTTTAATAGGAAAAAGAATTATCATAATGATTTTTATTGTTAGAAACTAAAATAACAAAAACTGTTTTTGAATATAATGATAAAACACAGTAATATTAAATAGCAGTAAAAAGAATCACTCAAAAATCTATTTTTATAGTAAAGTTAATCACAAACTAGTGATTCACACAAATTTCAAAGAATTCAAATTTAAACTATTCGAATTGAAAAACTAATGGCACTAACAGAAAGTTTATAATATTTATTAAATAAAAGCAAAAAGAATTAAAAAATAAAATAAAATAAATAAAGCAAAAAACAAAACAGAAAAACTGGAAAAAAATAGAAAAAAATGCCACCTACTGGGCCACCACGGCCTGAATACAACTAGAAACCCAACCACGGGCCAGGATTCAGGCCCGCAGCAGGCCCAGTAGGCCCACAGGCAGAGGAGAGTCATGTTAGGCCCGTAAGCCTGCATTTGAGAGGAGCTCGAGACGGCAGCGGCAGTGGGGTTTATAAACCACTCAGCGCCCCTCTCAACTAGTGAGGTGGGACTAAACTTTTGACCGCGGGCAGCACAAGGCCTTTGGTCCCGGTTGGTGACACCAAACCGGGACTAAAGGGGTGAATTGGTAACGGTTCGTGGCACAAACCGGGACCAATGCCACCCTTTGGTCCCGGTTCGTGCCACCAACCAGGACCAAAGGGTTGTGCTTCCCGCCCTTTCGCCTAGCCAAAACAGAACTTTGGTCCCGGTTGGTGGCACGAACCGGGACTAAAGGAGGCATTGGTCCCTGTTGATGCCACTAATCGGGACCAAAGGCTTTCCTATATAAGTGGCACTTAGGAATTTTTCAGCAAGTTCTCACATTCTCCCCGACGCCGACGCCTTGCTTCTCATAGCTATCGCCGTCGCCACGCCCTGCCCCGTCGCCGCCCGCTCCTCGTCGCCATCGCCGTCGCCGGCCCTACCTCCTCGTCGCCGTCGCTGTGCCCTGCACCAACACCGTCGTTGCGCCCTGCCCCGTCGCCGCGCCCTGCCCTAAGCCCGTCCTTGTCATTGCCGCCACCGAGCCAGCTCCTCGTCGCCGACGCGTCCTCGCTGTGAGCGCCGCCCCGATCCCCTCCTCCTCCTCCTATTCCTCCCTATACTGGCCGCCGTCGCCGCGCCCTGCCGCCGATTCCCCCCTCTGTCCAAATTTTTGTGGTGCACATCAAGTGTATGATGAAATGCAAAAGGGCTCTAGGAATTTTAAGAATTTTTGAGAATTTTTGTGGTGAGGTGTTGATGCACAAAAGAGAGTTTGGCAAAGTTTGAGAATTTTTTGTCCAATTTAAATTGCGCTTTGACCATGGAGTTTGAATCTGGTCCAAATTTGAACTGAATGATATTTGAAAATTTTGAACTATAGAACCAAATGTTTTTGGCAGAATGGGTTGTGGGTACTGTCAAATAGATGGAGTAATTTTTGTGTGTGCAAAAGAATTGGGGAGAATATAGCTCCTTTGCAAATCAAAGGAAATATGAATAATTGAAATTCCAACTTTGGAATTTATTAAATATAAGAAAAATATTTACATAGTTAGAGATATTTGCACAGTTAGAGATATTCATGATCAAAGTCAGTTTTTTAGAGAAATTTGCATAGAGATTTTTTTTAGAGAAATGGTGGAGTTCACATATAATGTATATATGTTGATATTTTTTATATGATGAAAATTGTTTTGTTCATATATAATGTATATATATATATATGTATGTGGCTATGTATGTATGGATGTTCATAAAATTGTTTTGTTCATATATGTATTAATTGTTTTGTTCATAGCATTTTTTTAATATGATGAATTTTTTTCATAGCATTTTTCATAGCCATATATATGTATGTGGCTATATGTATGTATGGATGTTCATAGAATTTTTTTATATGTATGTGGCTATATTTATATGTCATTGTCGATATAGCCCCTCCCCGATAACTTCGACATGAGGGGGGGGGGTCGATATACCCCCTCCCCGATAACATTTTTTTATATGATGAATTTTTTTTCATAGCCATATATATGTATGTGGCTATATGTATGTATGGATGTTCATAGAATTTTTTTATATGTATGTGGCTATATGTATGTCGTTATCGTTATAGCCCCTCCCCGATAACTTGGACATGAGGGGGGGGGTCGATATACCCCCTCCCCGATAACATTTTTTTTCTAACTTACTAAGGTAAAATGTTCACCCCCCTCTCGATATACTGGGTGACCAACTCTCGAGGCCACCCAAACCCTAGAAAAAAAGCGATGTCGATCTCCTACCCCCTCCCGCCCCTACCCGACAAACTCTTGAGGCCACCCAAACCGCTAGAAGATAACTCCGGTAACTTCGACATGAGGGGGGACGTCGATCAACCCCCTCTCGCCCGAACAAGTCTATGTATTATTTTATATCGCGGTGGACATATATCAAAGTTTGATCATATGTCAAAGTTTGAATTTTGACATATGCAACATTTGATCATATATCAAAGTTTGATCATATGTCAAAATTTGAATTTTGACATATGCAACATTTGATCATATGTCAAAGTTTGATCATATGTCAAAGTTTGAATTTTGACATATATAGATTTATCAAGAATACCCCCATTATGGATGTGCACAAGTTGATCCAATTTTTTTTTCTGATCTCATCTATATATATTCTTCTATATGTCACGTTGTCTGTCAAAGTATTGAAGAAATCCATGGCTTCATCATTAGTCGGAAGTAACAGGCGTATGATGCTACGAAGCTCTTCAAAGTTGTTTTGGAACGGAGTTCCGGATAGAATAATTCGCCTTTTGGTACGAATTTCAGCAAAGGCCTTCCAAATAGCGATATTCGGAAGGCTCTTGCTGAACTTTGTACCAAAAAGCGAATTATTCTATCGGGAACTTCGTTCCAAAACAACTTTGAAGAGCTTCGTACCATTATACGCCTGTCATTTCCTGCTAATGATGAAGTCATGGTTTTCTTGAATTCTTTGACACTAGACAACGTGACATATAGAAGGGTAGATGAGATCAGGAAAAATATGGACCATTTTCTGCACATCCAGAATGGCGTCATTTTGTTAAATCCCTTGTCGGTCCGGACGTCGGACATTCATGAGAGAGGCGGTCCGGCCCAAACCCAAGAAGCGTTGTCGAGGCCACCCCAAACCCTAGAAGCGTTGCCTAGGCCACCCCAAACCCTAGAAGAGTTGTCGAGGCCACCCCAAACCGTAGAAGCGTCGAGCTAGCTAGGTCTACGTTTGCACTAATATATCCATCTGTCATGTTTGTATATTAATTGCCATGTTGTAATATTTGCAGAAACTATGGAGCACCGAGACATCGAAGCAGAACAGTTGTTGGGGGACATAATCCTCGGTGGAGGTGATATCTTGTCGTATCTCAACGACACCGATGGTCTGGAAGGAGAGGGTGAAGCAGGCTCCGGTGATCGAACAATGGAGGTGGAATGACATGATTATGATGGCTCCGGTGACGGAATGCCGGTGGAAGGAGACCGTGATGACTGCTCCGATGAGCGAACGGAGGAAGGAGCTGTTGCAAAGTCCGGCGAGGTATATATATTAATTAAGCCTGTGCTGACTAGCTAATTGATGCATTAATTGTTTTGGTATGTACACATATTAACTCTCTTCTTTCTTCTTTTCTAGCCCTCCGGATCGAGCCAAACTTCGGTTAAGAGACGAGGCCCGAAGAAAAGGTTGCGCCAGGATGAAAGGTTCACGATCACAGTAATCAAGGGCGATGGCCAACCGATTGAACCCAGCCGGACCAAGGAAGCATTTTCTGCTCAGTGCGGGGTTCTTGTTAGGGACATCATCCCGATCAGCATCCACCAATGGAATAAGCGTAAGAGCGAAGACCCTCAAGTGTCTTTTGTCAACGATAGACAGAAAGATGATCTTTCGACCGCACTGAAGGCAAATTTCACCCTACCGCCAGAGGAGGATCCGGATAAGCTAGTTATAGAGCCATTGGTCAAGGCTCATGCTCTTAAGAAGATGGCAGATCTATTCAGGAGGTGGAAGAATGAGTTGAAATCAACGTTTGTCGACAAAGGGAAGACTCCAGAATTCACCGGCCGATTTGAGAAGATAAGAGATCACTGGCCCGCATTTGTGGCCCATAAGACATCGGAGAAGAGTAAGAAGATGTCAGCGACAAACAAGAAAAATGCTGCAAAGAAGGAGTATCACCATCGCACGGGGTCAGGTGGCTACCTCAAAGCCTGGCCGTTGTGGGACAAGGCTGAGAAGGACCTGCTTGATAAAGGGGTCAAACCAGAGACATTGAACTGGCTAGACCGTTCTAGGACTTGGTTCTTCGGGGTTGGGGGAACCTTGGACCCTGAAACAGGGAAGTGCCGTTGGACGAAGGAGCAACTTGAAATACCCGTCAAGAAGCTTCAGAAGTATATCGCCGCAGCGCAGCAAGGGACGTTCGTTCCCGACAGAGAGAACGACAAGCTCACACAGGCCCTCGGGAATCCTGAGCACCCAGGACGAACACGAGGCACGGCAGGCTCCGTTGCATGGAAGGAAGGGTTTCCCAGCGCAGGCGGTTACAAAACCCGGGAGAGGAGGAGGAACGTGGAGTAGACCGAACTGCAGAAGCTGAATGCAAGGGTACGAGCACTAGAGGAACAAGCACTAGTTCAGAGGCAGCGACCTGCCGAAGCTACCCCAGAAGCTACCCCGCCATCTCAGCGGAGAAGCAGCGTGGCTTCCACCGAGCTCCTTCAGCAGCCTCACTTCACGGCTCCCAGCTACCCCGTGGATGCTATCACGGAGGCTCAAGATTGCCACCTTATGGCGCAATGGCAGCACCTCAAAGTCAAGGCGGCTGTCGGCTCTGTTGCACCTCCTCAACCCGGCGCAACTTTTCACTGCCTTCTGATTCCAGAAGGCTATGCTGTTGTGATGGTCGATGAAATAACGGAGGGATTTGAGGAGCTCGAGCTTGACCACCCTACCGGTGAAGGGGAGACTCTGCTGGGTCTTGCTCTGAAGACTCCATGTCTATGGCGGAAGGAGCTCATCAACCTTCCAAACTGGACGCCTCTGCCTCCTCCTCCGGCGAGTCAGGGCACTCCGCCTCCTCCTCCGCTTCCTCCTCCGGCGAGTGATCAAGGCACTCCGCCTCCTTCTCCGGCTGCTCCGGCGCGTGGCGGCACTCCGCCTCCTTCTCCAGCTGCTCTGGCGCGTGGCGGCACTCCGCCTCCTTCTCCGCCTGCGCCGGCGCGTCCGAGCAGCCCGCCTCCTTCTCCGCCTCATCAACAATAGCGGAAGACAGCCGCCGCCGCTCTGGCTGCTCCGGTGCATCGTAGCAGTCCGCCTCCTTCTCCGCCTCGTAAGCAACAAAGGAAGACAGCCGCAGCCGCTCCGGCTGCTCCGGCGTCTAGCAGTACAGCCAGAGGCGGGAGGCAATACATATTCGGTCCATCTTGTGATGACCCCGGCTTAATCGTGCACTAACCATACACGCAAATGCATATGATCAAGCCTAAGGAGTCACTTGAAGATATCACAACACAACTCTAAAACATAAATAAAGTCATACAAGCTTAATATTACAAGCCAGGACCTCGAGGGCTTGAATACATAGCTCGATGGCATACAAGTGTCAGCGGAAGCATCAGATATCTGGGTACAGATATATTACAGAACAGAGAGATAAGCCTTCACAGAGGCGGGGCAAAATAAAACTCTACGATCGAAAGGCGTGGGCCTCTCCTGGTCGTCAGTCGGCTCCTCGTAGTAGTAGTACTCTCCGGGCTGGTAGTAGAAGTGGTCGTCGACTGGGGCATCTGGCTCCGGGGCTCCGTCGTCTGGATGCGACCAATGGATAAAGGGGGAAAAAGGAAAAATAAAGCAAACGTGAGTACTCATCCGAAGTACTCAGCAAGCAAGGATCTACACTACATATGCAACATTTTCAAGGGGGGCTGTATATGTGGACTGGGCTGCAGAAATGCCAGAATACAGGGGGAAAGCCTAGTCCTATCGAAGACTAGCATCTTCAACATCTTCATCAGTCTTGCAGCATAAGAAGAGAGCAGAATAACATAATGTAAATTATAGCAGTAATGTCATCAACCTCGGCCAGAGATTCTTCCTCGACTCCCTGCGAGAAAGCAATCCCAGAGCCATACTATCCAGTTCTCATCTCAAGTCATGTTCTAGTTGTACCGATCGGGATACAACTCCGAGTGTCCGTTACCGTAGGACAGGCTATCGATAGAAGTTTCTTCCCTGCAGGGGTGCACCAACTTACCCACCACGCTCACTTAACTCCGGCCGGACACACTTTTCTGGGTCATGCCCGGCCTCGGCTAAGCAACACGCCGCAACCCGACCAAATACTTAACAGAGAGGTCAGCACGCCGGTCTAACCTATGCCCCCAGGGGTCTTGGGCCTTTGCCCCGGGAACTCCTGCATGTTACGTGCACCGCCGGTGAGCAGACCTAGCAACCCCTTATACAAGCGTGGTTGCGTTCCCAGTCCAACCCAGCGTGTGCTGCATCAGTTGCTGACGTCCATTAAGCTCCGGCTGAAGTATACGACGCAGAACGCCCATACTATGCCCAAGTTATGGTTAGTGCTATCAGGCCAGAGGCCCCTCAGATCAAATATCCAAACCGTTAGTGGATTAGGAGCGCGTGGAAATGAACAGAGATTCACGATCGATGTGACCCCGTCGCCCCGTCTCGAGGACTTGCGGCAAGGGCTAAGAATGCCCGGCCACGCCTCGTAGTTATCTCGCGGGCACCTCTCAGGTCAACCCGACTCCAGATCACTTCGCATTCATGCTCGCGCGGGTACCCCTCAGGGCCGACCCGTCTTTAGTAACATGGTTCAAAGTCAAGTGACAATATCCAGAGTAGCTGTGTGTCTGACACCGAAGGGAACCCTGAGGAATCACCCTCGATGGAATTTCCGATCGATGTTATCATCAAGGTGAACGAAGGAGGAATCACCCTCGAGGTCCACACTTGAGAGGTTGCGCGACGGCGTCTGTATCGGGGGTGGTGTAGGAGGAATCACCCTCGCTTACCACGACCGATTAACTAACCTACAAGGTTATCATCAGAAGTGTTGACGAGGTATCACCCTCGGCACTCGATAGTAACCCAGTAGTGTCGAGCAACATAGGGGGAAGTGACGTGCGGTGCCCAGTTCTGATCTTCGATCCCGTTGCTCGGGTCTTCTGAGAGTCCAGCGGGGCAGTCGGGACAAGTGGGTCTCTGATAAGGCTCTACCCATCCTATACTAAACAGTTTAGGAGAACAGGCAGGTATCAAAAGTAGGCTACAATAAAGCAGGCTATGCAGCAGGTATAGGACAACAGTAGCAGCAGTACTTCTAATGCAAGCATAAGAGAGAAGAGAGTGGGCGATATCGAAATGCTCAAAATGGGGGTGCTTGTCTGTCTGCTCGACGGCAAGGGCAGGGTCGTCGGGGACGTAGTCATACTCCGGAGTGGCGTCTGCCTCAGGAGCTAAGGCAACGTCGGGGTCTACCGAAAGAGAAGAGGGGGAGGAAACAAGTAAATATAATGCAATCAGATGCAACACAGTGCGTGCGATGCTATGATGCAGTGCAGGGTTGCCTAAATATGCCTCTAAGTCATTTTAGTTATTTTTAGAATTAATCTGGGATTTATTAACCGGTGTATGTGCACTATTCATCTATCGGAATCGAGCTCGGAGTTACGAGTTCTCCTACGTGGGAGGTTCCGACAAGGAAACAGACGGCACGATCAGACTCGTCTCGTCGTTCTGAGCAACTTTCATGTTTTAACTTTTTCGATCTGAGCTACTGTTTAAAAGTTATTAATTTTCGAAGTTTAAATGATTTTCTGGAATTATTTTATTTACATAAATGAATTATGACGTCACTGTGACGTCAGCGGTCAACAGCGGCTGACCAGAGTCAAACCTGACATGTGGGTCCAGTGGGACCCACATGTCAGCCTCTGTTTAGACTAACAGTGGATTAGTTTAATTAGCAGGGTTAATTAGGGAGTGGGCCCCATCTGTCAGTGAGACATTTAGACTAACTAATTGATTTTAATTATTAAAGCATTTTATTTAAGCTAATTACTAGTGCGGCCGACATGTCAGTGGCTGGGCCGTGCCCAGTCAGCACGTTGACCACGGTCAGCGTGGTCAACTGGGCCAGGGGGGGCCAGTGGCAGTGACACAGAGGGGCGCCAGGTGGCGGCCAGGACAGCTCCGGCGACCGGAGTGACGCCGGCGACCCAAACGCACTACAGTGGCCTGTTTCGAGCGCGGCCACTTGCGTTCGATCGGGCGTTCGAAGCCGCATCATTTGGTGGCGGTGTTGGACCAAATGGTCGCCGGAAAAATGGCCGGCGACGAGCGAAGGCGGACGCCGGAGTTCGGGTCCTCGCGGATTCGGCGAAAAGCAGCGCAATAGCTCGAGCTGATCATCTAGGCAGCAGCAATAGCACCCCAGGAGCTCACTAGAGCCACTGGCTCGAGCCATAGGGGCTCGAGAGCGCGCTAATGGCAGCGGCGGCGGCGGTCAGAGCTCGGCATCGCTGGCAGCTCGTCGGAGGCCCCCAAGTACGCGGGGAAGGAAGCAGGGGAAGAGGCGGAGCTCACCTAGCGGCTATGAAAAGCCTTCGTTAGCTTAGTAGCAGCAGGGGGCTCAGGATCTACGGGGATCGCCGGCGACAGAGAAGAAGAAGCCGAGGTCGATCTCATCTGTGCGGTCCTCCGCGAGCTCGAGGTCGATGTGCAGCCGATGCAGATGAGCGAGGCGAAGCCGCAGGATGTCTCGGTGAGGAGAATGGTAGACGGTAGCCGAGGTGGCGCGGGACGAATGGCGGTGACGGCGCTCGGTGACGACGAGATCTAGAGGGGGAGAGCGAGGGGAGAGGGGAGGAGTGGTCGAGGGGATCCAGGGGAAGCGAACGACCTCGACCTTATCCCCTCCTCGTCACTGTTTCGTCGGTGGCGTCGGCGTGTCGGCCTGCGGCCGGCGAGCGCGGGCTCGGCCACAGCGGCGGTGACACGCATAGGAGAGAGAAGGGGGAATGGGCCAGATGGGCCGGCTCCTGGCACTGTGCACTAGTGGCAGTGCACAGTGGCCTTTTCTTATTTTCGTTTCTCTGCTTTCCATTTTCTTTAATTCTTTTCTGTTTTGTATTAGTTAGGGCACTTTTGCATTTTTGTAAAGTATGAGAGTTGTTCCCAATATTACAATGCAATATTCCATTCCACCAAAAATTGGTTTAGTCAAATTTGGATTTCTTTTGAAATTGAAATGATTTTAAATGGATTTACTATTGCTGTTTTGGTGCTGTTTCAAATTGTTTAAGTCACTTAATTAATCTAAGTATTACTAGTGATATTTTTATGTGTGCCCCTGGAATATTTGCTAATTAGTGAACATTTTTCCAAAGGTGTTTGAGCAAATTTATTTTGCACTTTTGAATTTGAGTTGATTTTCAGATTGTAGTTTGAATCATTTTGGTTAACCACTATGACTAGTCTCTGCAAATGATATGACTTGGCAATATTAGTAGTTGATCACAGTGGCTATTACACAGGGGTGTTACAAGTTCTCCTCCTCTAAAAGAAATTCTCGCCCCGAGAATTTAGGAGGTAGAAGGAAAGAGGTCAGGATATTCTTCCCGAAGATGATCCTCGTGTTCCCAAGTGGCTTCATCTTCAGTGTGGTTCGACCACTGCACTTTAAGGAACTTGGTCGTCTTCTGACGAGTTTGACGTTCAGCTTCATCAAGGATGCGGATCGGATGCTCCTTATAAGTTAAGTCATCTTGCAACTGAAGCATCTCGTGATCCACTGCGCGGTGCGGAGATTCCTTGAAGCATTTGCGAAGTTGCGACACGTGGAAGACATCATGAATATGAGAGAATTGTGGTGGCAGCTCCAATTTATAAGCCACCTGTCCACGTCTAGCCACGATGCGGAAAGGACCGATATAGCGAGGAGCTAGCTTGCGCTTGATTCCGAAACGACGGGTGCCCTTCATAGGAGTGACACGAAGATAAGCATGATCACCTGGTTGATAAGTCAAACCCCATCGTTTGCGATCATAGTTGCTCTTCTGACGGTCTTGAGCTGCTTTGAGATTCTCTCGGACAATTCTGACTTGTTCTTCAGCGTGTTGAATAATGTCTGGTCCAACGAGAGGTCGTTCCCCAGTTTCTGACCAATTCAGAGGGGTTCAACATTTACGTCATAGAGAACTTTGAAGGGGGCCATTTTCAAGCTGGCTTGATAACTGTTGTTATAAGAGAACTCGGCATACGGGAGGGATTCCTCCCATTTCTTACCGAATGATATAACACAAGCGCGAAGCATATCTTCAAGTACTTGGTTAACTCGTTCAACTTGGCCTTGGGATTGGGGATGATAAGCTGAACTCCATGTAATGTGAGTTCCCATAGCTTCTTGGAAACTTTCCCAGAACTTGGACGTGAAAAGACCACCACGGTCCGAACTGATCTCCTTCGGAATACCGTGGAGTGAAACGATTCTGGAGATATACAGCTCTGCTAGCTGGCTAGCAGTGATAGTCTCCTTGACAGGTAGGAAATGAGCAACCTTGGAAAGTTGATCGACGAAGACAAGAATAGCGTTGTGACCTTTCTGGGACTTGGGAAGACCAGTAATGAAATCCATCTGCACTTTATCCCATTTCCATAGAGGAATAGGGAGTGGTTGAAGAATCCCAGCAGGCTTCTGATGTTCTGCTTTCACGCGACGACATACGTCACATTCAGCAATGTATCGAGCAATGTCCTGCTTCATTATGGACCACCAGTACCTCTGTCGAAGATCGCGATACATCTTGGTGCTACCCGGATGGATAGACAGCGGTGTATCATGAGCCTTCTTCATGACCTTGTCAGTCATAAGCTCGAAGTGAGGTACTACGATGCCGTCTCTGAAATATAATGTTCCATCTTCAGCAACTGAGAAATCCCGGTACTTATCAAGGTGAAGCTCTTTCTTCATCAAGTCAATTTCAGCATCTTTGGCTTGCGCTTCCTTAACGGCGTTTTGAAGGTCTGGCTATACCACAAGGTTATTAAGAGAACCTTGGGGAACAATTCGCATATTCAGCTGATTCAATTCTGCATAGAGACGAGGTTGAGCTCGCCTAACCATGAGGTTGTTGCAATATGACTTGCGGCTCAGGGCATCAGCCATCACGTTAGCCTTGTCCGGGGTATATGAAATACCGCAGTCATAGTCCGTAATTGTTTCTAACCATCGTTGCTAACGGAGATTAAGATCCGGTTGAGTGAACAAGTACTTCAGACTTTGGTGATCGGTATAAATCTCACACCGATTACCCAGAAGGTAATGACGCCATAACTTTAATGCATAGATCACTGCAGCAAGTTCAAGATCATGCACTGGATAATTTTCTTCATGTGGACGCAATTGACGTGAAGCATACGCAATTACTCTTCGTTCTTGCATTAGGACACTGCCTAATCCCTGACGAGAGGCGTCGTAGTATATGACAAAGTCCTTGCGAGAATCAGGAGGAGCAAGCACTGGAACAGAAGTAAGCTTGTCCTTGAGGGTCTGGAAACTTTCCTGACATTTGTCTGTCCACTCAAACTTAACGCCTTTGTGGAGCAGATTAGTCAAGGGCTTAGCAATCTTGGAGAAGTTCTAGATGAATCGACGGTAATAACTGGCTAGACCGAGGAAGCTTCGGACTTGCTTGGCATTCTTCAGAGGAGTCCAGTCAAGGATAGCCTGAACACGCTCCGGGTTAACGGCAATACCGTCCTTGGAAATCACATGTCCAAGGTAGGTCACTTCGGAAAGCCAGAATTCACACTTGGAGTACTTGGCATATAACTTGTGCTCTCGAAGCCTCTCCAGAACAAGGCGAAGATGCTAGGCATGTTCTTCCTTATTCTTCGAATATACTAGGATATCATCCAGATATACCACAACGAACTTGTCGAGGTAATCCATGAATATATAATTCATCAGGCGGGAGAACGTAGCCGGAGCATTCGTTAGGCCAAATGACATGACAGTGTATTCAAAGGAGCCATATCGAGTAACGAATGCGGTGTTTGGAATATCCTCTTCACGAACACGGATCTGGTGATAACCCAACCTCAAGTCGAGTTTAGAGAACACCGATGATCGATCAACTTGCTGGATCCTACTCTCCGTGTGCACTCTGATGCAGAATCCGGTCTTATCGAATGACAACTCGGGGAGAAAGGTTAAACAGAACAATGGAAAGGAAAATGATTATCAGACTAATCTAATCAAAGACAGGGAAATCGCACTGAATCCAGCTCTCCAGGTGGATAGAATTTACGAGATCCTAAATGTCGGTGTTAGCAATTTTATTAAACCTGAATAGAAGAGAGATTAGAATCCCGGAGTAAAGACGAGGAATAAAAGATCCTAATAACACCCAGTTGGTGACGTGGGCCCGTAAGCCACACAGCCAAGTTAGTAAAACAGTTTTTGGCGCCTAGACTCAACTTCGGCCAAGGAGTTGGATAGGGGGATTCCTAGAGGCAGTCGGCTCTGATACCAACCTGTGACGACCCCGGCTTAATCGTGCACTAACCATACATGCAAATGCACACGATCAAGCCTAAGGACTCACTTGAAGATATCACAACACAACTCTAAAACATAAATAAAGTCATACAAGCTTAATATTACAAGCCAGGGCCTCGAGGGCTCGAATACATAGCTCGATGGCATACAAGTGTCAGCGGAAGCATCAGATATCTGGGTACAGATATATTACAGAACAGAGAGATAAGCCTTCACAGAGGCGGGGCAAAATAAAACTCTACGATCGAAAGGCGTGGGCCTCCTGCCCTGGACCCTCCGATCCTACTCCTGGTCATCAGTCGGCTCCTCGTAGTAGTAGTACTCTCCGGGCTGGTAGTAGAAGTGGTCGTCGACTGGGGCATCTGGCTCCGGGGCTCCGTCGTCTGGATGCGACCAATGGATAAAGGGGGAAAAGGAAAAATAAAGCAAACGTGAGTACTCATCCGAAGTACTCAGCAAGCAAGGATCTACACTACATATGCAACATTTTCAAGGGGGGCTGTATATGTGGAATGGGCTGCAGAAATGCCAAAATAGAGGGAGAAAGCCTAGTCCTATCGAAGACTAGCATCTTCAACATCTTCATCAGTCTTGCAGCATAAGAAGAGAGCAGAATAACATAATGTAAATTATAGCAGTAATGTCATCAACCTCGGCCAAAGATTTTTCCTCGACTCCCTGCGAGAAAGCAATCCCAGAGCCATACTATCCAGTTCTCATCTCAAGTCATGTTCTAGTTGTACCGATCAGGATACAACTCCGAGTGTCCATTACCGTAGGACAGGCTATCGATAGAAGTTTCTTCCCTGCAGGGGTGCACCAACTTACCCACCACGCTCGCTTAACTCCGGCCGGACACACTTTTCTGGGTCATGCCCGGCCTCGGCTAAGCAACACGCCGCAACCCGACCAAATACTTAACAGAGAGGTCAGCACGCCGGTCTAACCTATGCCCCCAGGGGTCTTGGGCCTTCGCCCCGGGAACTCCTGCATGTTACGTGCACCGCCGGTGAGCAGACCTAGCAACCCCTTATACAAGTGCGGTTGCGTTCCCAGTCCAACCCAGCGTGTGCCGCATCAGTTGCTGACGTCCATTAAGCTCCGGCTGAAGTATACGACGCAGAACGCCCATACTATGCCCACGTGATGGTTAGTGCTATCAGGCCAGAGGCCCCTCGGATCAAATATCCAAACTGTTGGAAATATGCCATAGAGGCAATAATAAAGTGGTTATTATTATATTTCCTTGTTCATGATAATTGTCTATTGTTCATGCTATAATTGTGTTATCCGGAAATCGTAATGCATGTGTGAATACATAGATGACAACATGTCCCTAGTGAGCCTCTAGTTGACTAGCTTGTTGATCAATAGATGGTTACGGTTTCCTGACCATGGACATTGGATGTCGTTGATAACGGGATCACATCATTAGGAGAACGATGTGATGGACAAGACCCAATCCTAAGCATAGCACTAGATCATGTAGTTCGTCTGCTAAAGCTTTTCTAATGTCAAGTATCATTTCCTTAGACCATGAGATTGTGCAACTCCCGGATACCGTAGGAATGCTTTGGGTGTATCAAACGTCACAACGTAACTGGGTGACCATAAAGGTGCACTATAGGTATCTTCGAAAGTGTCTGTTGGGTTGGCATGAATCGAGACTGGGATTTGTCACTCCGTATGACGGAGAGGTATCTCTGGGCCCACTCGGTAATGCATCATCATAATGAGCTCAATGTGACTAAAGAGTTAGCCACGGGATCATGCGTTACGGAACGAGTAAAGAGACTTGCCAGTAACGAGATTGAACAAGGTATAGGGATACCGACGATCGAATCTCGGGCAAGTATCTTACCGGTAGACAAAGGGAATTGTATACGGGATTGATTGAATCCTCGACATCGTGGTTCATCCGATGAGATCATCGTGGAACATGTGGGAGCCAACATGGGTATCCAGATCCCGCTGTTGGTTATTGGCCGGAGAGATGTCTCGGTCATGTCTGCATGGTTCCCGAACCCGTAGGGTCTACACACTTAAGGTTCGATGACTCTAGGGTTGTTATGGGAAATAGTATGTGAATACCGAATGTTGTTCGGAGTCCCGGATGAGATCCCGGACGTCACGAGGAGTTCCAGAATGGTCCGGAGGTAAAGATTTATGTATGGGAAGTTGTTATTGGGGTTCCGGAAAAAAGTTCGGTTTTTTCGGTATTGTACCGGGAAGCTTTCGAAAGGTTCCGGAGGATTCCGGAGGGGTCCGGAAGTCCAAAAAGGGTTCCACCACATCCAATACAGCAGCATGGGCTGTAAGGGGGCGCCCTAGCCTTAATGGGCTAGGGGCACCAGCCCCCCTAAGGCCCATGCGCATGGGAGAGGGGAAACCCTAAAGGGGGAGGGCCTCCACTTGACTTGGGAGGCACTCCTCCCCCCCTTGGCCGCCGCCCCAACCCTAGATGGGATCTAGGGGGGCCGGCCCCCTCTCCCCCCCCAGCCTATAAATAGTGGAGGGGTGGGAGGGAGGCCACAAGCTCTCCCCTGGCGCAGCCCTCCCCCTCTCCAACACCTCCTCCTTCTCCGTTTGAGCTTGGCGAAGCCCTGCCGGAGAACTGCAAGTTCCACCACCACGCCGTCGTGCTGCTGGAGCTGTCTTCCCCAACCTCTCCCTCCTCCTTGCTGGATCAAGGCGCGGGAGACGTCACCGGGCTGCATGTGTGTTGAACGCGGAGGCACCGTTGTTCGGTGCTTAGATCGGAATCGACCGTGATCTGAATCGCTGCGTGTACGACTCCTCCAACCGCGTTCTTGCAACGCTTCCGCATCGCGATCTTCAAGGGTATGAAGATACACTCCTCTCTCTCTCGTTGCTAGTCTCTCCATAGATTGATCTTGGTGACGCGTAGGAATTTTTTTGATTTACTACTACGTTCCCCAACAGTGGCATCATGAGCTAGGTCTATGCGTAGTTTCTTGCACGATTAGAACACATGTTGTTGTGGGCATCGATTTTGTCAATTTTCTTGCCGTTACTAGTCTTATCTTGATTCGGCGGCATCGTGGGATGAAGCGGCCCGGACCGACCTTACACGTACGCTTACGTGAGACAGGTTCCACCGACTGACATGCACTAGTTGCATAAGGTGGCTAGCGAGTGTCTGTCTCTCCCACTTTAGTCGGATCGGATTCGATGAAAAGGGTCCTTATGAAGGGTAAATAGAAATTGGCATATCATGTTGTGGTTGTGGCGTAGGTAAGAAACGTTCTTGCTAGAAACCTATAGCAGCCACGTAAAAATATTTTGCAACAACAATTAGAGGACGTCTAACTTGTTCTTGCAGCATATGCCGTGTGATGTGATATGGCCAAATGGATGTGATGAATGATATATGTGATGTATGAGATTGATCATGTTCTTGTAATAGGAATCACGACTTGCATGTCGATGAGTATGACAACCGGCAGGAGCCATAGGAGTTGTCTTAATTTATTGTATGACCTGCGTGTCAATGAAAAACGCCATGTAATTACTTTACTTTATTGCTAACCGTTAGCCATAGTAGTAGAAGTAATAGTTGGTGAGGCAACTTCATGAAGACACGATGATGGAGATCATGATGATGGAGATCATGGTGTCATGCCGGTGACGATGATGATCATGGTGCCCCGAAGATGGAGATCAAAAGGAGCAAAATGATATTGGCCATATCATGTCACTATTGATTGCATGTGATGTTTATCATGTTTACATCTTATTTGCTTAGAACGACGGTAGCATAAATAAGATGATCCCTCGCTAAAATTTCAAGAAAGTGTTCCCCCTAACTGTGCACCGTTGCGAAGGTTCGTTGTTTCGAAGCACCACGTGATGATCGGGTGTGATAGATTCTAACGTTCGAATACAACGGGTGTAAGCCAGATTTACACATGCAAAACACTTAGGTTGACTTGACGAGCCTAGCATGTACAGACATGGCCTCGGAACACGGATGACCGAAAGGTCGAACATGAGTCGTATAGAAGATACGATCAACATAGAGATGTTCACCGTTGATGACTAGTCCGTCTCACGTGATGATCGGACACGGCCTAGTCGATTCGGATCATGTAACACTTAGATGACTAGAGGGATGTCTATCTGAGTGGGAGTTCATTGAATAATTTGATTAGATGAACTTAATTATCATGAACTTAGTCTAAAATCTTTACAATATGTCTTGTAGATCAAATGGCCCACGCTAATGTTGCCCTCAACTTCAACGCGTTCCTAGAGAAAACCAAGCTGAAAGACGATGGTAGCAACTACACGGACTGGGTCCATAACCTGAGGATTATCCTCATAGCTGCCAAGAAAGCATATGTCCTTGAAGCACCGCTAGGTGACGCACCTGTTTTCCCAGCAACTCAAGACGTTATGAACGCCTGGCAGTCACGTAGTGATGATTACTCCCTGGTTCAGTGCGGCATGCTTTACAGCTTAGAACCGGGGCTCCAAAAGCGTTTTGAGCAACACGGAGCATATGAGATGTTCCAAGAGCTGAAAATGGTTTTCCAAGCTCATGCCCGGGTCGAGAGATATGAAGTCTCCGACAAGTTCTACAGTTGTAAGATGGAGGAGAATAGTTCTGTCAGCGAGCATATACTCAAAATGTCTGGGTTGCACAACCGCTTGTCTCAGCTAGGAGTTAATCTCCCGGATGACGCGGTCGTTGACAGAATCCTTCAGTCGCTTCCACCTAGCTACAAGAGCTTTGTGATGAACTTCAATATGCAGGGGATGGAGAAAACCATTCCTGAGATATATTCAATGCTGAAATCAGCGAAGGTGGAGATCAAAAAGGAACATCAAGTGTTGATGGTGAATAAAACCACTAAGTTCAAGAAAGGCAAGGGTAAAAAGAACTTCAAGAAGGATGGCAAGGGAGTTGCCACGCCCGGTAAGCAAGCTACCGGGAAGAAGCCAAAGAATGGACCCAAGCCTGAGACTGAATGCTTTTATTGCAAGGGAAACGGTCACTGGAAGCGGAACTGCCCCAAGTACTTAGCGGATAAGAAGGCCGGCAATACCAAAGGTATATGTGATATACATGTTATTGATGTGTACCTTACCAGCGCTCGTAGTAGCTCCTAGGTATTTGATACCGGTGCGGTTGCTCATATTTGTAACTCAAAACAGGAGCTGCGGAATAAGCGGAGACTGGCAAAGGACGAGGTGACGATGCGTGTCGGGAATGGTTCCAAGGTCGATGTGATCGCCGTCGGCACGCTACCTCTACATCTACCTTCGGGATTAGTTTTAAACCTCAATAATTGTTATTTAGTACCAGCTTTGAGCATGAACATTGTATCAGGATCTCGTTTGATGCGAGATGGCTACTCATTTAAATCCGAGAATAATGGTTGTTCTATTTATATGAGAGATATGTTTTATGGTCATGCCCCGCTGGTCAATGGTTTATTCTTATTGAATCTCGAACGTGATGTTACACATATTCATAGTGTGAATGCCAAAAGATATAAGGTTGATAATGATAGTCCCACATACTTGTGGCACTGCCGCCTTGGTCACATTGGTGTCAAACGCATGAAGAAACTCCATGCAGATGGACTTTTGGAGTCTCTTAATTATGAATCATTTGACACGTGCGAACCATGCCTCATGGGCAAAATGACCAAGACTCCGTTCTCCGGGACAATGGAGCGAGCAACCAACTTATTGGAAATCATACATACTGATGTGTGCGGTCCAATGAGCGTTGAGGCTCGCGGTGGTTATCGTTATGTTCTCACCCTCACTGATGACTTAAGTAGATATGGGTATGTCTACTTAATGAAACACAAGTCTGAGACCTTCGAAAAGTTCAAGGAATTTCAGAATGAGGTAGAGAATCAACGTGACAGGAAAATAAAGTTCTTACGATCAGATCGTGGAGGGGAATATTTGAGTCACGAGTTTGGCACGCACTTAAGGAAATGTGGAATTGTTTCACAACTCACGCCGCCTGGAACACCTCAGCGTAATGGTGTGTCCGAACGTCGTAATCGCACTCTATTGGATATGGTGCGATCTATGATGTCTCTTACCGATCTACCGCTATCATTTTGGGGTTATGCTTTAGAGACTGCCGCATTCACTTTAAATAGGGCTCCGTCGAAATCCGTTGAGACGACACCGTATGAATTATGGTTTGGGAAGAAACCTAAGCTGTCGTTTCTGAAAGTTTGGGGATGCGATGCTTATGTCAAGAAACTTCAACCTGAAAAGCTCGAACCCAAATCGGAAAAATGCGTCTTCATAGGATACCCTAAAGAAACTATTGGGTATACCTTCTACCTTAGATCCGAAGGCAAGATCTTTGTTGCCAAGAATGGATCCTTTCTGGAGAAAGAGTTTCTCTCGAAAGAAGTGGGAGGAAAGTAGAACTTGATGAGGTACCCCCTCTTGAACCGGAGAGTAGCGCAGCTCAGGAAGATGTTTCTATGGTGCCTGCACCGACTAGAGAGGAAGTTAATGATGATGCTCATGAAACTTCGGATCAAGTTGCTACTGAACTTCGTAGGTCCACGAGGACACATTCCGCACCAGAGTGGTACGGCAACCCTGTCTTGGAAGTCATGTTGTTAGACAACGGTGAACCTTCGAACTATGAAGAAGCGATGGCGGGCCCGGATTCCAACAAATGGCTAGAAGCCATGAAATCCGAGATAGGATCCATGTATGAAAATGAAGTATGGACTTTGACAGACTTGCCTGATGATCGGCAAGCCATAGAGAACAAATGGATCTTTAAGAAGAAGACAGACGCGGATGGTAAGGTGACCATCTATAAGGCTCGACTTGTCGCTAAGGGTTATCGACAAGTTCAAGGGGTTGACTATGATGAGACCTTCTCACCCGTAGCGAAGCTGAAGTCCATCAGAATCATGTTAGCAATTGCCGCATACTATGATTATGAGATATGGCAAATGGACGTCAAAACGGCATTCCTTAATGGTTTCCTTAAGGAAGAGTTGTATATGATGCAGCCGGAAGGTTTTGTCGATCCTAATAATGCTGACAAGGTATGCAAGCTCCAGCACTCAATCTATGGGCTGGTGCAAGCATCTCAGAGTTGGAACATTCGCTTTGATGAGATGATCAAAGCGTTTGGGTTTACACAGACTTACGGAGAAGCCTGTGTTTACAAGAAAGTGAGTGGGAGCTCTGTAGCATTTCTCATATTATATGTAGATGACATGCTATTAATGGGAAATGATATAGAATTCTTGGAAAGCATAAAGGCCTACTTGAACAAGTGTTTTTCAATGAAGGACCTTGGAGAAGCTGCTTACATATTAGGCATCAAGATCTATAGAGATAGATCGAGATGCCTCATTGGTCTTTCGCAAAGCACATACCTTGACAAGATATTGAAGAAGTTCAATATGGATCAGTCAAAGAAGGGGTTCTTACCTGTATTACAAGGTGTGAGATTGAGCACGGCTCAATGCCCGACCTCGGCAGAAGATAGAGAAAAGATGAGCGTCATCCCCTATGCCTCAGCCATAGGGTCTATTATGTATGCCATGCTGTGTACCAGACCTGATGTGAACCTCGCCGTAAGTTTGGTAGGAAGGTACCAAAGTAATCCCGGCATGGAACACTGGACAGCGGTCAAGAACATCCTGAAGTACCTGAAAAGAACTAAGGATATGTTTCTCGTTTATGGAGGTGATGAAGAGCTCGTCATAAAGGGTTACGTCGATGCTAGCTTCGACACAGATCTGGATGACTCTAAGTCACAAACCGGATACGTGTATATTTTGAATGGTTGGGCAGTCAGCTGGTGCAGTTACAAGCAAAGCGTCGTGGCGGGATCTACATGTGAAGCGGAGTACATAGCAGCCTCGGAGGCAGCACAGGAAGCAGTCTGGATGAAGGAGTTCATCACCGACCTAGGAGTTATTCCCAATGCGTCGGGCCCAATGACTCTCTTCTGTGACAACACTGGAGCTATTGCCCTTGCCAAGGAGCCCAGATTTCACAAGAAGACCAGGCATATCAAGCGTCGCTTCAACTCCATTCGTGAACATGTTCAAGATGGAGACATAGATATTTATAAAGTGCATACGGATCTGAATGTCGCAGATCCGTTGACTAAACCTCTTCCACAAGCAAAACATGATCAACACCAGAACTCTATGGGTGTTCGATTCATCACAATGTAACTAGATTATTGACTCTAGTGCAAGTGGGAGACTGTTGGAAATATGCCATAGAGGCAATAATAAAGTGGTTATTATTATATTTCCTTGTTCATGATAATTGTCTATTATTCATGCTATAATTGTGTTATCCGGAAATCGTAATGCATGTGTGAATACATAGATGACAACATGTCCCTAGTGAGCCTCTAGTTGACTAGCTTGTTGATCAATAGATGGTTACGGTTTCCTGACCATGGACATTGGATGTCGTTGATAACGGGATCACATCATTAGGAGAACGATGTGATGGACAAGACCCAATCCTAAGCATAGCACTAGATCATGTAGTTCGTCTGCTAAAGCTTTTCTAATGTCAAGTATCATTTCCTTAGACCATGAGATTGTGCAACTCCCGGATACCGTAGGAATGCTTTGGGTGTATCAAACGTCACAACGTAACTGGGTGACCATAAAGGTGCACTATAGGTATCTTCGAAAGTGTCTGTTGGGTTGGCATGAATCGAGACTGGGATTTGTCACTCCGTATGACGGAGAGGTATCTCTGGGCCCACTTGGTAATGCATCATCATAATGAGCTCAATGTGACTAAAGAGTTAGCCACGGGATCATGCGTTACGGAACGAGTAAAGAGACTTGCCGGTAACGAGATTGAACAAGGTATAGGGATACCGACGATCGAATCTCGGGCAAGTATCATACCAGTAGACAAAGGGAATTGTATACGGGATTGATTGAATCCTCGACATCGTGATTCATCCGATGAGATCATCGTGGAACATGTGGGAGCCAACATGGGTATCCAGATCCCGCTGTTGGTTATTGGCCGGAGAGATGTCTCGGTCATGTCTGCATGGTTCCCGAACCCGTAGGGTCTACACACTTAAGGTTCGGTGACTCTAGGGTTGTTATGGGAAATAGTATGTGAATACCGAATGTTGTTCGGAGTCCCGGATGAGATCCCGGACGTCACGAGGAGTTCCGGAATGGTCCGGAGGTAAAGATTTATATATGGGAAGTTGTTATTGGGGTTCCGGAAAAAAGTTCGGTTTTTTCGGTATTGTACCGGAAAGCTTTCGAAAGGTTCCGGAGGGGTCCGGAAGTCCGGAAAGGGTTCCACCACATCCAATACAGCAGCATGGGCTGTAAGGGGGCGCCCTAGCCTTAATGGGCTAGGGGCACCAGCCCCCCTAAGGCCCATGCGCATGGGAGAGGGGAAACCCTAAAGGGGGAGGGCCTCCACTTGACTTGGGAGGCACTCCTCCCCCCCTTGGCCGCCGCCCCAACCCTAGATGGGATCTAGGGGGGGCTGGCCCCCTCTCCCCCCCAGCCTATAAATAGTGGAGGGGTGGGAGGGAGGCCACAAGCTCTCCCCTGGCGCAGCCCTCCCCCTCTCGAACACCTCCTCCTTCTCCGTTTGAGCTTAGCGAAGCCCTGCCGGAGAACTGCAAGTTCCACCACCACGCCGTCGTGCTGCTGGAGCTGTCTTCTCCAACCTCTCCCTCCTCCTTGCTGGATCAAGGCGCGGGAGACGTCACCGGGCTGCACGTGTGTTGAACGCGGAGGCACAGTTGTTCGGTGCTTAGATCGGAATCGACCGCGATCTGAATCACTGCGTGTACGACTCCTCCAACCGCGTTCTAGCAACGCTTCCGCATCGCGATCTTCAAGGGTATGAAGATACACTCCTCTCTCTCTCATTGCCAGTCTCTCCATAGATTGATCTTGGTGATGCGTAGGAAATTTTTTGATTTACTACTACGTTTCCCAACACAAACCGTTAGTGGATTAGGAGCGCGCGGAAACGAACAGAGATTCACGATCGATGTGACCCCGTCGCCCCGTCTCGAGGACTTGCGGCAAGGGCTAAGAATGCCCGGCCACGCCTCGTAGTTATCTCGCGGGCACCTCTCAGGTCAACCCGACTCCATATCACTTCGCATTCATGCTCGCGCGGGTACCCCTCAGGGCCGACCCGTCTTTAGTAACATGGTTCAAAGTCAAGTCACAATATCCAGAGTAGCTGTGTGTCTGACACCGAAGGGAACCCTGAGGAATCACCCTCGATGGAATTTCCGCTCGATGTTATCATCAAGGTGAACGAAGGAGGAATCACCCTCGAGGTCCACACTTGAGAGGTTGCGCGACGGCGTCGGTATCGGGGGTGGTGTAGGAGGAATCACCCTCGCTTACCACGACCGATTAACTAACCTACAAGGTTATCATCAAAAGTGCTGACGAGGTATCACCCTCGGCACTCGATAGTAACCCAGTAGTGTCGAGCAACATAGGGGGAAGTGACATGCGGTGCCCAGTTCTGATCTTCGATCCCGTTGCTCGGGTCTTCTGAGAGTCCAGCGGGGCAGTCGGGACAAGTGGGTCTCTGATAAGGCTCTACCCATCCTATACTAAACAGTTTAGGAGAACAGGCAGGTATCAAAAGTAGGCTACAATAAAGCAGGCTATGCAGCAGGTATAGGACAACAGTAGCAGCAGTACTTCTAATGCAAGCAAAAGAGAGAAGAGAGTGGGCGATATCGAAATGCTCAAAATGGGGGTGTTTGCATGTCTGCTCGACGGCAAGGGCAGGGTCGTCGGGGACGTAGTCGTACTCCGGAGTGGCGTCTGCCTCAGGAGCTACGGCAACGTCGGGGTCTGCCGAAAGAGAAGAGTGGGAGGAAACAAGTAAATATAATGCAATCAGATGCAACACAGTGCGTGCGATGCTATGATGTAGTGCAAGGTTGCCAAAATATGCCTCTAAGTCATTTTAGTTATTTTTAGAATTAATCTGGGATTTATTAACCGGTGTATGTGCACTATTCATCTACCGGAATCGAGCTCGGAGTTACGAGTTCTCCTACGTAGGAGGTTCCGACAAGGAAACAGACGACACGATTAGACTGGTCTCGTCGTTCTGAGCAACTTTCATGTTTTAACTTTTTCGATCTGAGCTACGGTTTAAAAGTTATTAATTTTCGAAGTTTAAATGATTTTCTGGAATTATTTTATTTACAGAAATGAATTATGACATCAGCATGATGTCACTGTGACGTCAGCGGTCAACACCGGCTGGCCAGAGTCAAACCTGACTAACAGTGGATTAGTTTAATTAGCAGGGTTAATTAGGGAGTGGGCCCCATCTGTCAGTGAGACATTTAGACTAACTAATTGATTTTAATTATTAAAGCGTTTTATTTAAGCTAATTACTAGCGGGGCCCACATGTCAGTGGCTGGGCCGTGCCCAGTCAGCACGTTGACCACAGTCAGCGTGGTCAACTAGGCCAGGGGGGGGGCCACTGGCAGTGACAAAGAGGGGCGCCAGGTGGCGGCCATGTCAGCTCCGGCGACCCAAACGCACGGCGGCGCGTCACCGGAGTTGGCTGGAAATTCACTACAGTGGCCCGTTTCGAGCGCGGCCACTTGCGTTCGATCGGGCGTTCGAAGCCGCGTCGTTTGGTGGCGGTGTTGGACCAAATGGTCGCCGGAAAAATGGCCGGTGACGAGCGAAGGCGGACGCCGGAGTTCGGGTCCTCGCGGATTCGGCGAAATGCAGCGCAATAGCTCAAGCTGATCATCTAGGCAGCAGCAGTAGCACCCCAGGATCTCACTAGAGCCACTGGCTCGAGCCATAGGGGCTCGAGAGCGCGCTAATGGCAGTGGCGGCGGCGGTCAGAGCTCGGCATCGCTGGCAGCTCGTCGGAGACGCCCAAGTACGCGGGGAAGGAAGCAGGGGAAGAGGCGGAGCTCACCTAGCGGCTATGAAAAGCCTTCGTTAGCTTAGTAGCAGCAGGGGGCTCGGGATCGACGGGGATCGCCGGCGACAGAGAATAAGAAGCCGAGGTCGATCTCGTCCGTGCGGTCCTCCCCGAGCTCGAGGTCGATGTGCAGCCGATGCAGATGAGCGAGGCGAAGCCGCAGGATGTCTCGGTGAGGAGAATGGTAGACGGTGGCCGCGGTGGCGCGGGACGAATGGCGGCGACGGTGCTCGGTGACGACGAGATCCAGAGGTGGAGAGCGAGGGGAGAGAGGAGGAGTGGTCGAGGGGATCCAGGGGAAGTGAACTACCTCGACCTTATCCCCTCCTCGTCACTGTTTCGTCGGTGGCGTCGGCGTGTCGACCTGCGGCCGGCGAGCGCGGGCTCGGCCACAGCGGCGGCGACACGCACAGGAGAGAGAAGGGGGAATGGGCCAGATGGGCCGGCTCCAGGCACTGTGCACTAGTGGCAGTGCACAGTGGCCTTTTCTTATTTTCCTTTCTTTGCTTTCCATTTTCTTTAATTCTTTTCTGTTTTGTATTAGTTAGGGCACTTTTGCATTTTTGTAAAGTATGAGAGTTGTTCCCAATATTACAATGCAATATTCCCTTCCACCAAAAATTGGTTTAGGCAAATTTGGATTTCTTTTGAAATTGAAATGATTTTAAATGGATTTAATATTGCTGTTTTGGTGCTGTTTCAAATTGTTTAAGTCACTTAATTAATCCAAGTATTACTGGTGATATTTTTATTTGTGCTCCTGGAATATTTGCTAATTAGTGAACATTTTTCCAAAGGTGTTTGAGTAAATTTATTTTGCACTTGTGAATTTGAGTTGATTTTCAGATTGTAGTTTGAATCATTTTGGTTAACCACTATGACTAGTCTTTGCAAATGATATGACTTGGCAATATTAGCAGTTGATCACAGTGGCTATTACACAGGGGTGTTACACATCTCTCAAGCCTCTAGAGAAGTTACCATACGAGATGACCGAGGAGGAAAACGCGGAGATCTGTCAAGCCCAAGTGAAGGACTTTTTTGCAAAGAAAAATCCACCTCCGGAGGAGAAGATGGATCCGGTGAAATTGAAGCGCACTTTAAAGAACCTGAAGCGACCACCACCGCCTCCGCCGGATGACAACCATGTCCGCACTCTGAAAAAGGCAGTGGAAGGAGCGCGCCGGTCGGGAACTACTTCAAGTGACAAAAGGTTACAACAACGAAGTGGGAACAAAATTCCCCAGCTCGGCAAACAGGCAAACCAATCGTGCCCCCCGCTCAATGTGTCTAGCGATATCGTCGCAAATCTGTCGGGGATGCTGCCCGGTACCAAACCTGGTGATTACCTGCCCGACGATGCACATTTTGATACAATGGAGGTGAACGAACACAAATACCGGTATGGGAAGCCTCTCGTCAGACCTGGTGATCCTCCTCTAACAACTATGATGCGAAGATTCCATAAGTGGTACATGGACACCTGCAAATCTGGGAAGGATATTTTGACGCTGAGAGTTAAAGAGGAGCACGACCTCGTTGGAATTGATCTGTTGTCTGTTCCATTTGAGGAGTTCTTTCAGTTTTTCAATCAAAAGGACCTCGATAAAATAATCATCACTTGCTACTGTCTGTAAGTACTATACTTCTGTAATTAAATCTCTATATATAGCTCAGCTCTTTCATTGCATGTATATATAATTAACCTCACTATATTATGCAGATTGAAGATCGTCGAATGCAAAAATGCACAAATCTATGATATTGGGTTCATTAACACAAATCTCATAGATGAATGGACGGTTAAATATAATGCGAAAGAAACCGAGGCCAACTTGCTACAATCGTTGCTTAAAAATCAAAACAAAGATAAAATACTCTTTCCTTACAGCTTCAAGTGAGTGTTACTGTCTTCTGCATATTCGGTTTCCATTATTACTCGAGATTATAGTAATGTAATTGATGAGTTATGCATGCGTGCGCAGCTTCCACTTTATTCTCCTAGAGATTAAGCTTGAGCAGGGACTAGTAACCGTCTTAGACTCAAGACGAAAAGATCCCAAGGAGTATGTGGCCATGACTGAAATGCTCCAGAAGTAAGTTCAATCGATCATTATCGCACCATATCGGCAACTTTGTTCATTTCCTGATATCAAGTAATTATTTTATTTGTCTCGCAGGGTTTGGAAAGTGTTCACCGCAGAAGCTCCGGGACTGCCGGGGGAGCTGCGATTTACACACCCGAAAGTAAGTACTACAGGCTAGTTCCGCGCATCTCCCATTGATTCTAGCTAGTTTCATCAATACCATTTATAATGCTTGATTATCAGTTTGATTGACCTCTATTTCTCGTAAAGTGGTTGTGGCAGGAAGGCGGGAATAATTTTTGTGGATACTACGTTTGCGAGTACATCTACAACGCGACGACCTCTAAGCGGGGCTACTCTGAAAAACAATATGGAGTGCGTAAGCAATAATATTCACAATTTTATTTTATTACCATCATTTGTGTTGAGTTTCATTCATATATATGTATTGACCCCCTTCTTCAAATTAGATTTGGCAGATGCGGGATGAACTCCTACCACAAGATCGCATAAAAGCAATTCAAGAGAAATTGGCGGGATTCTTTCTTGACCACGTCATCAATCCAGCCGGAGAATACCATGTGAAACTTAACATCAGATGTTAGGGATTGTAAGACATCTTATATTGTATATATGTAGCTAGTAGCGTCGGATAGATATACGAAAACTTGTTGTTCGACCAATCTCTCGGAGAAGGAGGAGGTCGATCACTTCTCTCTGTATATGTTCATGACGATCTTGTGTACTTAATGGTTTTCTTCATTTGCTTACTAGCTAGCATGTCGAGTCCTCTCTATACGTGTAGTACGTAGCGTCGACCAAGCACGGAGATAAGAGAGGACACTTCTCTCTATTAGCTAGCTAACATAATATATGAAATCCCTAAATTAACCCTACAAAACCCCCAACCCCCCCCCCCCCCTTCAAAACAAAAAACAAAAACTCCAGCTCCTGAGCTGCTGACACGTGGATGCTCTTTGGTCCCGGTTGGTGTTACCAACCGGGACTAAAGGCCCTCCTGCTTGGGCTCGCAGCAGTGGCCACGTGGAGCCACATCTGTCCCGGGACTAAAGGTGTTGGGCTTTAGTCCCGACCCTTTAGTCCCGGTTCCAGAACCGGGACAAATGGGCCTCTGGAACCGGGACAAATGGGCCTTTTTCTACTAGTGTTGAAATATATTATCCGTTTCTCCATTAGTTCATGTTTTTGTATGAATTGACTGGAGCATGAATTCAATATGATAACGAAGTCAAAAGGTCTTAAGTTTAAGACTGCCAACGCAGTGTTAAAAAAGATTTTGCAGCCTACCTCGATCTCATGTTTAAGGACTAAAAATTCTAGATGTTTGGATAAGTGTTGACATATATTGTGTGTCTTTTTCCATCATTTTAACTTACTAGAGAATGATTTTAATAGGAAGGTGTTCTTCCATCCCGTAATTAACCAACATTCGAGATGGGACTAGAATGGGGATCAGTAGTTATGACGGGAATCGTACCATGAGGATCGTTGCCATTGAATTGTTGCTGCTGAAACGGTCCACATGGAAGTATACGGTACGTACACCTGTCTCCCGAGGAAGGACCGTTTGAATTTGATGGCGAATGCATGTGCGCGTACACAGAACCAAACAAAATATTTGAATTCTATATTTAGTATCGAGTCTTGAGACCGTTCCAACGAATCAGACAAGGCCCAACCACTCAAACGTAAGATATATGTGCACCATACAGATGTGCGTATGGACACGCTTTGCTTACTTACGCATGCATGCATGTAGCACGTCAAATACTCCATTCGTACCGAAATACTTGTAGCTGGGGAAATTAGTACAAGTTCCCTCAACTACAAGTATTTCGGTATAGAGGTAGTATATTCGATGTTTCGAGTGGACACGCAATGAGGCTAGCTATTCCATTCCCAGGTCTATCTATCTACTATTCATCAGTCATGACCATCACAATCGATGAGACTAGCTAACTTGACGAGATATATATGCTAGCCGGCCGCGATGAAGGAACATGTGTGTACTGGTCTTGCTAGCTTTTGTGTATGTAAGAAGACTATTAATCTAATCAAGTGGAATAATAGAGAGTACACAAAATAAGTGACAGTACAATGAACACCAGAAATAATGACAGTATTTCTGATGTTCGTTGTACCGTCGTTCCCTAGCTTTTTGCGGCGGAATAGAGATTAAAGTCAATGCACGGTGTTTGGAATATCAAGTGATATACTACTGTAGTACTATTCGCAGTCATGCTCGTGGTAAACAAAGACGGTGCCGACTTCTTTAACTATCATGGACTTACAGATCAGGAATTCAGATCATTCATTCCACTATGTGTACGGACAACTTCTCTTTCTGCATTCCAAAACGGATCTACGTCGATCTTGATTAGTACTCCCTCCGTCCCAAAGTAAGTGTCTTAAATTTGTACTATTTTAATTTTGTACTAATTTTAGTATAAAATTGTATTAAGGTTGACACACTTATGTTGGGACAGAGGGCACATAAGTGAATGTATGAGAATTTTTTGTGCGAGAAACTGTCGGTCTATTCATCTCCAATCATAACAGTACAACGAACACCAGAAATAATGAAAATTACATCCAGATTCATAGGCCACCTAGCGACGACTACAAGCACTGAAGTGAGCCGAAGGCGCGCCGCTGTCATCGCCCCTCCCTCGTCGGAGCCGGACACAACTTATTGTAGTAGACAGACGGGAAGTCGTCGTGCTAAGGCCCCATAGGACCAACACATCAGATCAGCAACCGCCGCCGATGAAGAGAAGCTTAGATCGAAAGGATCCAACCTGAAAACACATGAATAAAAACGAACAAAGACCGGATCAGAGCGGATCCACCAAAGACAACAACCGACCGAATCCCGCGAGATCCGTCGGAGACACATCTCCACACACCCTCCGACGATGCTAGATACACCGTCGGGACGGGAGCTAGACGGGGAGAATCTTATTCCATCTTCAAGAAGCCGCCGCCGTCTCATCTTCTTGAGTAGGACACAAACCCTAACAAAATTTGAAGAAGCGCCTGAAAACGGAGCCCTCCCGCCAGCAAGGGCCGGGATCCACCGCGCACCCATGGCCCTAAGGCCACAGGAGAAGTGGGAGATCGGCGGCGCCGCCGACAGGAGGCAGAAACCCTAGCTGCCTTTCCTTGGAGGAGAGACAAAGCGAGAAATGTATGAGAAATTAATAGATATACGACCCAAACTATATTCAATAAAGAACGTTAGGTAGTGTATGTAGGCAGAATGTTAAACATATAAGAACTAGTAGCTAGAGATGACCCATACGCATGAATCATGACGCAACTACAGTGCATTAGAGTAACTTCAACGCGCCGATCCAAACGAACGCACTCTTTATCCGCTTTTCATCCGTTAGGGTCGGCCAGGCAGACGTGCGCGTCCGTTTTTTCATTTGGGTTGGCAGGTGCGTCTAACAGGAGTCCGACCCATTTCTGCTGACGTGGCCGAAACTGACTAATTAAGCACAACTATACATAAATGGCCGGTCAAACGTGGCCAAAGTCACCTTAAACATAACTAAAAAATAAAAATAAAACTCTAATAAACATCCGCACGCTGCCCTAGTAGACCGCCTTGCCCTTGTCCTTGCCCTTGTCGTCGTCGTCGTCGCCGCCGGTGAGGTCAATGAAGACGGGGGGAGGCCCAGCCCAACCGAAGGCGGCTTGATATGCCACCAAGACAGCCTCCTCCGGCGGCATAGCGGCGAGGCCGGCACGCTCCGCCTTCTCCTCGTCAAGCCGCAACGCCTCCTCGTCGTGGTGCAGCTGCTGCTCATATTGCATCTACCGCTCGCCGTCGCCCCCCTCCTCGGCAAGCCAATGCGCCTTCCAGCGCTCAAGGTGGGCCGCCACTTCTTCCGACGTGTAGGCATAGTAGCAGGGAGGTGCGCTCACCCACTCTCGGAGCTAGCCAGTCCACGAATAGGACTCCTCCGGCCAAGTGGGGGGCGGCGGTGACCGCTTTCACGTGGGCGTTGGCTCGTGCTCCGGCTCCGGCTCGGCCTTGGGCTCGACGAGGGGCGGCGCGGACGGTGGTGGAGGTACGAACAGGGGCGCCTGGACGGAGTCCCCCGTCGCGGACAAAGCCAGGGCTTGCTCCAGCCCATCCCAATGGGCGTCCTCCTCGAGCCAGCTCGCCTCCAGCACGTGCTGCAGGGCCTCCTCGAGGGCGGCTTGATACTCCGCCTCCGGCTTTACCCGCAGGGGCGGCGGTGGAAGGACGTGGTCGATGCGGACGCCGAGGCGGCGCTCCTCCTCGTTGTAACACAATGTTACGCCTGGCAGGATCAAGACTGGCCGCACAGACCAACACTAGTCTCTCCTGCGCACTTTGTCCTCACTCGTGCACACTCGGGACCAACTTCCCGGTCGGTCACCCATCCCAGGATTACCCCAAGCCAAGCACGCTTAACTTTGGAGTTCTTTTCGAATGGGCTTCCGGAAAAGAAGAAATCCCTTGTTGATATGAGTAATCTATCATTCCTATTAAGCCAGGCACTCACACTCGTGCTCTAGCGCAAACCAGCGCTCCCAGTTGGGAGAGTCTGCGCGTAGGCACGCATAGCGTGCTGCTCCGGCGTAAGGAGTTGGCGCCATCGGGAAACCTCCTCCGCGTGCGCCCGCGCTGACCGCGGCGCCGCCGGGACGGGGATGCGCTGCGGGTCCAGATGCCAGTCGTGCGGCAAGTTAACATCTGGATACGGCACGGGCTGGCGGTACTGCCCGTGCCACCGCGCCTGGTGGACAGGGATATACAGCCGCTCCCGCTCCCACGGTGGGGTGCCGCGTCTAGCCGGCGGAGATGGAGCAGGCTGCACGCGGGAAGAGCTCGCTCCGGCGCTAAACCTCCCCTTCTTCCCTCCCTTCCCGTTGAAGATCCCATGGCTTTGGCTAGGGTTTTCTGCTGGCTGGCTAGGGTTTCCTGGTCGCCGGCGAGGGAGCAAAGGTGGCCAGATGTGGACGGGGGGAATGGTTGAGGCCGCCCCCGCCGCACGCGTTCATTAAAAAGGACGGGCACGCGACCCTTCCACACACTGCCAGGCGGGCCCTCGGTTGGTTGCCATGTTAATTATGACCGCTGGGGTGGTTGGACAGCCGACAGGCGGGACCGCGGCAGACACGGAGAAGACGTGCGGCGTGTTCGCTTCGCGTCTGCACTGACGCATTTCAGGCACAATTTTGGGTCAGGAATGGCTCCGCACGGACGCAAAACGGACGGTTTTTAGGAATAGGTCGGCGCGTTGGGCCAGCGTTTTTGTCCGCGGCGACTCAAACGAACGTGGGCGGACGAAATAGATCCGCCTGGTTGGAGTTGCTCTTAGTTAATTCAGTAACTAATAATTAAGCTAACCCTTGATTCATGTGGCTAATTTTAGCGTGACAGCGGCCGCTCATACTTTTGGGCCGCCTTTCCGACCGCCAAGTCTCTAGTTAAAGGCTTGCCATTGTCAAAAAAAAAAAAAGTTAAAGGTTTGCCACAATCTTCTCTCTTAGCTATAGTACATAGACAACACACCAAATTTGAACGGTACATAGTTTCTGTCATTTTCTGTTTGTTCCTCCGACTTTTTTTTTCTCGAGATCAATAGTAGTTTATTCCATTAGGGTAGAGCTACAATCCTACGGCAAGAGTTTCTTAATACATGGGGGACCTCTGCCGAGCCACACAGCCTGGCTCGTTCAGAGCGACTGTACCTTGCCTGGCAATCTGCAATACTATTCTGGGATCTATGTAATTTCTGTGGAATAAACACTCTATCGTTCATTAAGTACTTAATCTCAGCTATGAAATGGCCAAAACCCGAACGATCTAAGCTATAATCAGAAAGACAAGATAAATCAGTCGATGACTCGGACTACACCATGACCGGTAGCTCCATATGTTGTCGAGCAAGCGCCATACCGACCATCACTGCATAGATCTCCGCCTCGAGAGCATCATTGCAGTTAAACATGTAGCGGTAAGTAGACAAAATAACCGAGCCATTGTGCCTTCATAGAATCATCCCGGCCGCCGCCGTTCCATCTTCCTCCCAGATTGAACCATCCACCGAGAGTGCCATTACACCGCAAGTGAGTTCCTCATATAGAGTTGTACTCCCTCCTACTCCCTCCCTTTCCAAATACTTGGCATAATAGTTTTTTTTTCTCAAATCCTACTTTGAAAAGTTTCACCGGATTTATGGAAAAAACATGACCATGCACAATACCAAATCAATATTATTAGAGCTGTTATCTAATATATTTCCAGATTATATCAATTTGGTATTAGATGTTGACCTTTTTTAATATAAAATTGGTCAAATTTGACAAATCTTGACTCAAGACAACACTTATATGCTAAGTATTTTGAAATGCAGGGAGTTCTTACGAAGCCACATGATAATATATTTTTGAAGGGGTTTATTTAAACTAGAAAATGGTTCCATAAAAAAAGGTGAATTCTATTTATTTTTTCACCACCTGAGATTAAATTTGTGATACTACTGTTAAATTTAGTAGAAATTTCTCTAAGATGCCGAATCTAAGGAAAATTGTTTTGGTTTATACCTGTTTACAATTTTGCTTTGCACTTAGGTGGGGCCCGCCGTCAGCTCGACATGGTGTGCCGAGTTAGATGTTAGATTGGTATATCCTTCCTCGCGGAGATTCACGAAACATCAATCAGGGCATGCAAGCTGGTTAACCCCAACCAAGTCGCACTATTGGGCAGAGCCGCCCGAATCACTCCACCTTCTTAGTACTGTGCAGCCTAGATTTAGGGATTCTGAGGCGCACGTCAGCGGTGACGACCTTGCATCGGAGGAAGCATTTGCTAAAATGGCTCGTGCTGAAGCGGGATCGACACACCAATCACACATGGAGGGCGACGCAAAGGAAGACTGAGGTTGGCCCGTGCTCTGTATACGACATGTCACACCGATGGGGCACATGGGCCTCACCTGACAATATATGCCAAACTTTAGAAGGGATAAAACCTGGAGTGATCTTGTTTAGATGACATATTTTGGAGGAATTCTGCCAAGTCATGTAAAAAGTGTGGCATACGCAATCTTCAAGGATAAAAAGTAGAATCCACTATATAAAAAATTGAAGCTTGCTGGTCGTTCACGTACATACGTAACTTGATGGGATTCGATATAATTAACTTTTGGATTAGGTGCACGTGCACGTGGTTGAGTGCTGCATCCGAATTCTCCGTAATCCTACCAACTTGTGTCGCTTTTTATCCTGCCGAACCTGATGAAAAGGCTGCCCCCAAAAAGCCCTAAAATGGCAGCACTATACTCACCCTAAGAGCATCTACCGGCCTTGGCAAATCCGCCCGGGCGCGTATACTGACCGGCCACTCTCTAAATCCACGCCTCCATACCCGCGTATCTTATATTCTGAACCCTATATCCATACAAATTCATGCAACTACTACGTAGATCATCAAACGATCAAAATCAACAGGAAACAGGCATATAAACTGTTACCAAACGGGTATAATTCACATAAACATCACCAAAAGATCACCAAACAGACATAAGTCACACAGTTCAACGATCCGGCACATTGTAACTAAATACTAGAACTAGATTATAAACAGGAGAGGGCGAGCTTCACCACTTCCTCGCCGGCCCTTTGCCCTTTCGGTGGCCGGCGCAGCTGTAGGAGTCCACGGCAGGAGGTGGGTCCACGTCGGAGCCGTCCGACCCGTCGGAGGAGGAGGAATCGGAGATGACGATGTAGCCTTGCAAGCGCCGGACGATGCGCTCTTGCTTGCGCTTGAGCTTGGCCACCCTCACCGCCTCCCGCTCGGATTGCTCAATGCCGAGTCGGAGCTGTCGGGCCTTCGTCTCCGCCTCAGTAAGTGACCGACGGCACACCCACTCGAGGAGACGGTCCTCATCGTCGGGCACCTGCATCACGCGGCGGCAGTGGGCGGACTGCGCAGCCGCGTAGGACCCGTCCCCATCTCCCTTGCCCTTTGCCTCTCGCGGGGGGCGGCAAGTGCCTCCGACTCCGGAGTCCGCATCCGCGGCGTCGGCGGAGCGGGCACTAGAACCCACCGCTGCCCGCGCGCAGATCCACGTGCGGGGCGGGAAGGGTCGGCACTGCGGCGACGGGCGACAGGTGGCGTCCGGAGCTGCCACCCGTATCGACCCGCAAGCGCTCGAGCGCGATACGGAGCTCCAGCTCCTCCTCGTCTCTGGAGTTGCCGTCGGAGTGGCTGCCGGTGCTGGACATGCTCACCGGCGCTAGGAATTGGACGGATTGGGAAAATGGGAGCGTCGGGGAGCGGAGCGGAGTGAGTTAGTGTTTCTTCCGAACGGGGGATTTTATGGGGTCGGAGTGGGCTAGCGGTGGGCCGGGCTGACGTGGCGGACACGCTCAGGCGTGCCCGAGCCGCCTTATATCCGTCCTACATTTAGGGCGGATATGAGGGTTCCGGTCAGCCCGGACGTTTGAGGCTCGTTTGAGAGCTCTGGTTGGGTCAATTTTTTGTGACAGGTCAGTGACCGGACGACCTGCCCGGACTTTTGAGACGGATATAAGGCGTCCGGCTGTAGATGCTCTAAGGCAGTCATGGTGCCCTGCCGGATGGCATCTCGCTCGCTGGCTTCAAAGCTTCCACTACGGCGCCACAATGCATGCGGCACACGCAAAACACAAATGTTACATGCGCGCGCGCGTGTGAACCCAGCGTTGCTGCCTCACAAAACATTCGATTATATATACTTATGTAGGAGGTAAAAATGGAAAAGGTTTGGCAGCATAATCTTTTTTTTTGCGGGAAAACTTTCAATCTATTCATCTTCAATCATGGTAGTACAACGAACGCTAGAAATAATTATCGATCAGCAACATGCAGGTAACCTTCATCTAGAAATGTTTTCACTTGATTAGTTGCTCTGAATAGTATGGACGTACATACACCGTTGTGTACAACAATTAGCCACCAGCGGTCGTGTTGTTCAACCGCCCGCTTCGACAGTTGCCTCCAAGAGCAACAATCCAATGCTGTCCAGGAATTATTGCCTCTGCCGGTTATTTTTTTCCAAATGCCCGGTCTGAACTCTGAACACTACCTTCCGATGCAAGAAGGTGCAAAGTCAACGAGAATTACACAAGAAGCTACCGTTGGGAGTTTTTTTTTCCAATCCATCATGTCGACTACATGCTAAGTTTTTACACGGCATAGATCTTTGGTTTCGTGTTATGCAATGTGAAGCGAGCGCACAATCGCTATAAGTTCTTGTTCTTAGGTTATAATTTTTAGAGCGAAGTTCCCATACCAATTCGGAGAAAAATCCTCTCACCGGATGAAACAAGCCACCCATATTTGCTTGTGGGGATGGGCACCACCACGTTATAACGACTACGAGTGCATCCTGCTGTGGCGAACAATGCTAGTGGTTATCAATGAAGTCGAAGTAGCCATATCAGGAGTGATGGGTGATGCTCATGATGTTGCTTGATGGCCTTGTCAGTGGTCTCGTAGTACTGTGTTAAGTCCATGTTGGTGATCAAGTTGGCTGCGGTGCACTGTTTTTCTGTAGAAGTGTTTAGATTTTCACCCTTTTTCCAAAGTTAACGTGAAAATTATATTCTATTAATTTAATAGCGTGAGCGCTTTGGACTCTGGCTGAGAAAACAGTAGCTAGCTCTCTTTTGAAAGTTGAAACTCTATGCCAGTTGAGTCGGAGATAAGATCTAGCAGGGTACAGGTGACAATATGATGATCGTTGATGATGGGGTGGCGATCCCAAAGAAGCCATTGTTGACAAGACAAGCTACAGCGACCAGATCCTTCGTGTGGTTCGCTTTGGCTGTTTTTGGCACTAGAACAAAAGATCAGTGCACAAAAGTCAATACTACGCTGACGTGAGTAAAAGAACCGTCGATACATTAAATGTGTATAATCTAAACTATTTTGCCTCCTTACTCAAGGTGTGGAGGGTGGGAGGAAATTTCCCCGTGCTGCGAGTCAATTGAAAAGTAACTTGAGCGGATCCACACGTAACTTTTTTTTGCTTGTTGCAATGTCAAAGAGGCGGTGCCTAGCCTAAGGGCCAAGCACGTAGCCACATCTTTTTTGCGAGTTCATTGCCGGAATCTGCAGGAATTCATCGCGGCCAGCGAATAATCAGCTTCAGGGAAGCATTTTCCTCGTGACCACATGGTTCTTTGCTCGTTCTCGACGCCAACTTCTCTCACAGCCGAATCCATGGTAGTCCAAGCACATCACATTATACTAGCGACCGTGATGGTCCTAACGAATCTGGTGGCCCAAGCTGATTATCAGGAGACAGCCCAATAACGGCTCCTGGGGTGAAACGACGAAGCGGCGAGGTCAATGTTCAGATTAGCGACGGCGAAACGGCGAGGTCAATGTTCAGATTAGCGACGGCGAAACGGCGGTGGTTGCCAACTTCTCAATCCCTCAGCGGCGCAGCGGTTTCGTCGGTGGTCATGCTCGAGCCGTGGGCTCGCTGCTCGTCGTCATGGCCTCCTCTCATCGGCCGATGGACAGTGTCATGTCACAGCCCTCCGCCGTCTGCTAGCTGCTTGTTCTGACGCGTCTTGCTGCCAGCGTGACGTGTCCTGTGGCCAGCCGATTGCCTGCAACAAACATGCATAGTTAGTTTGCCATGTCAGGAAGATTAAAGCTATGTTTAAATGCTAATACTGCTACTACTAGTAACCAAGTAGCTCTGTTTAATTACAGGAGCATACATGCATTCCCTGGACAGTCAAAACACGGCAGCGTGTTTATGCCCTGCATGGTGGTAGTTTGGCAGTCTGCTGGTGCGAACTAACAAATTTTTGAACTCCTCAAAATAGTATCTTTTGAGGATTTAGGGCATTTCGAACGCTATCCCCTAAAACAGACACACTATCCGTCAACGGACAGGAGTCGGTTATCCAATCATGTCCCTTAAATAGACAACAAATTCGGACAACATAGGTGGGCCAGACGGACCTAATGACAAAGAACATGTGTTGTGAGGACATGTGATCCAATTGATAGTGGGCCAAGCGGACCTTCGCATGGTGTCCGGACTCCCGCAAAGTCACCCCACCCCCTGAGTTTGCTTCCTCTTTAATTGTTCGTAGTATTAGTTTTCAATGATTGATTTACGTCAAAGTTAATTGATGTTTGTCCCTAGCTTTTTTTGATAAACGAAATGTATCGATATAAGAAATATACCAATTACACGCAGCATTAACATGATGTAAAAGAGCTAGTCAAGACGTTAAGGATGTACACATCCAAATTAACTAGTGAAAACATTTGATTGATCGAAATCATGATGAATCCAGAAGAGTCATGGACGTGGTGTCCATCGTGTTTAGCAGGTTAAGGGGGTGGGCGGCACTGAAGAAGTGCATTTTGAGTGCAAGTATGCTGGTGGCCCTGCTTTCTTGTGCATGATGTGGCCCTGGATAACTTATTTTTTGCATGGGCGTGCTCCGCGTCTAGTTTCCTGTCTTTTTTACTGTTTGTACTCCCTTCGTCCAGGATTTCCAAAATAATTAATTGCTAGATTTTAGATGCTATTTAAAGGGAAGGCATACGTTATTTGTATGCTTCCACAAAATTTGTTGTCCTGTCTCTGATCACCTAGATTGCAATGCAGCTCATTAGATGCTCTATGCAGGACGAAATCACTGTTCTGACCTTATACCGAAAGAATTGCACAAAATGAACTCGTCTGGAAAGTATTTCACGATCTGACCCTTTTAGCAACGCCAGAACCCGTGGCGTTTCATTCCAACGTAGAAACGCCGAGCTAGCTAGCGTTGCTGCCCTAGACCGAGCACGCGCTGCTCGCTGACGTGGCAGGTCAGAAACGCCAAGCTAGCTAGCGTTTCTGGAAACGCCAGGGACTATGGCGTTTCTGGTCTAAATAAATTGCAAGGAAACAATCAAAGAAAAATATTCGCATGTTGGCCAGAAACGCCAAGAGACATGGCATTGCTAAACTTCATGAAAACGCCATGATGCATGGCGTTGCTGGCTTGCATAGCACAGCATAAAGCAATTCGACAGTACTGTATTAGTCCAGCAACGCCAACGGTCATGGCGCTTCACGTATGGGCAGAAACGCAATCTAGCTTGGCGTTTCCATGTGACGATGCAACGCAGTCTAGCTCGGCGTTTCTAGGTTGTGAAGAAACGCCACGGGTTCTGGCGTTGCTAAAAGGGTCAGATCGTGAAATATTTTCTAGACGAGTTCATTTTATGCAATTCTTTCGGTATAAGGTCAGAACAGTGATTTCTCCCCTCTATGCACATGGATGGAGGGAGTAGTACATTGTATTTCTACATGGTCATTAATAAACTAGGGAGAGATCCCCTTCTTCAAAAAGAAATAATCAATTGCAGTCAAAGAAGAAGCATAGAAAGTCATGGCGGCTGCCATTGAAGGTCTTGAAACTTCGGTGGAAGGGTGTATTGGATGCGATGAAGATTGCGTGCCAGGTGTTTGGTGACTTGTAACAGCGGTCTCGGCAGCGGGGGCGGCAATATTGGAGGACTGCATTTTTGGTGTTACTCCTCGAGTACCGAGTCTAGATTCCTAGGGTGAAAATCCAAGGTCTGGTCTTTATTGGTTATACCTGGCAATGGCCTTGTTGAAGGCATTGTTTTTGTGCGAACACGGACTTTCTCCACGGTGAAAACCCAAGATCTTCGATCGGGCAACGACAACGCTTGTGCATTGTTTCCTTCTTGGAGGCGTTGCTTTTGGAGAACCTTTTTTGTAATCTAGGTGTTGTCTTTGGTGGTGGTTAGAGTGCTTCTGCTGCGAGTGATTGATCACCGAGGCGGGGTCTTTTTTCTTTTTCTTTTTTTTCTTCTATTCTTCTTATTTTCTTTTTTGGCTGTGTGTATCCTCGATACATTTGGACATCTTGTTGGTACAGAGGCTGGGTGTAATTGATATCTTCGCGATATTAATATATTCCCTTTGTCGAAAAAAGAAGAAGCATCTTGGCCTTGGGGTTGGAGAGAGCAAACGTGTGGCAATTCATCAATTCGGCCAAAAAGTTAGCCCGATAGGTGCCCGTGGTTGCTATGGTAGTTTTTTTTTCTTGAACAATGTTACAACAAGTATGATGATGATGACATGTGAACCAACCCGTTGGATGGTTAGAGAGACAGTGGTATCCCCAGCCCACCAGGATTCAAGTCCTGATGCTCGCATTATTCCTGGATTTATTTTAGGATTTCTGACGATGCGCTTTCAGTGGGAGGAGACGTTCCCGTTGACGACGAGGCGCCTATGATGACTTCGTAAATTTCAAGATGACATGCCGGCTTAGTCTCTCGGAGATGCTCATAGGGGTAGGGTGTGCGTGTGTGTGTTCATAGGGTGAGTGTATGCGCGTATGTATGAGTGCTTGCGTCTGTACTGATGTTCAAAAAAAACAAGTATGATGACCTGCCGTACATCAATACTTCGTTCGTCCCATATCAGTTGTCGCTCAAACGGATATACGTAGTACTGAAATACATCCATTTCAGCGACTACTATATGTGACATAGGGACTAAACATATACAGAATGTACAAAAATGCAGCTCTAATATTTACACATGGGGTCATGGATCACACATCAGAGCCAAGAAGATGAGACGGCGATGTCGAGGTTCAAGTCAAGGTTCAGATCGGCGGCGGCCTCAGGACGACGGTGGCCATCGGCACCTCGACCCCTTGCCAGCGCGGCGGCCTCCTCAGTGGTCGTGCTAGAGGTGTCAGCGTCGCTGGTCGCCTCTGACTCCCCACACCGTCCGATCGACAACGTTAGGTCACACCCCGCTGCCGGTTGCTGCTTCTTCTGGCGCATCTTGTCGTCGTTGTGACGTGACCAGCCGGTCGCCTGCAACAACGTACATGGTTAATTAGCCATTTCAAGAAAATTTAACATGTGTTTGAGTGCTTGTATAATACTGCTAGTAATCAAGCAACTAATATTGCACATCTAACTAGAAGCTTCATCTTTGTTAGAGAACACATGCAGCACATGCATGTATGATCGATGGTAAGTAAGAAAGATATCAATAGGAGTAATATTTGCTTCCTCTAGATTGTTTCATATATTATTTTTTACTGGTCTAAGTTCATTCATGCTTGTCTCTAGCCTTTTATTTATAAAAACTATGTTAATATCAAAAAAAAAAATCAATTACACCCAAACTTTGCATCAACAAGATGTCAAGAGCTATATAAGACATCAGACAAGTACACAATCAAATTAACTTGTGAAATGCTTGATCACTAGTAGTTACTCCAACCTTCCCTGGTGTAATTAGCATGCCGGTGGAGTTCCATGGCAGCCGCTTTCTACTCTCCTCCTAGCTCCTAAAAACCTCTTCGATCGATGGTCTGTACAATGAGATATAGCTGGCATGTTTAATAAACTCAATAATACACTCATATAAACTTCAACTAAGAACCAGATTGATGATCCAATTATGGTAGTACTCACATTTGGCACGGGGGCAACGTCGAGTGGTGGCCGCGGCGAAACACGACGTTAGAGAGAGCGTTGATCCTGTCTGAAGACGCTGTTCTTGTGTTGTTGCCATCGATGCAGTGATCTTGGCAACGATTCACTGACGTGTTGAGTGGGTTATTGTTGTTGTTGTTGTTGTTGCTGCTGCTGCTAGAGCTTGACCTGTACATCTGCAAATGGACCAAGTTTTGAAATAATTAAGAGAAATTAGTCAAGAAGTTGGGTGTGGAAACAACTCATACACGTTTAAGAGACTGAAATTAATGGTTACATGCATCAACTGATGGAGAGGCCAGGTATACCTCCTTTGCGAAAAAACATGTGATAGTAAGAAAGTACCTGAAGATGGCTCTTGATGTGAGATATGCTGACCCCCTTTGTGCCCATGAGCTGAAGAATTCGTTTTGGTGTTGCCTCTGCGCAGACCAAGGGAGGAGAATTGATGTCAGCATACCGGATCATCGACCGGCCGTGAAGAAAAGAACTAAAAATTGATAATCTTGGACATGGTTAAGTTGTGCACAATAGCTATATGTAACTTGACTAAGTGGACTTTGTGGGAGGAGGAACATTTGAAGGAGGAAGAAAGCTGGGGGAAGAAGAAAGGACGGCCAGGCAACTTATCCATAGCCGATCCCTAAGTTGTGACGAGAGCACTTGATGAATGGCAGATAAAGGATGTACGTAACATACAAATTGTAGAGTTCTATAGGCAGAAAAGATCGATTAAAATCATGATGAATGGTGTTTATTTTGGCAAGACGGCAGTTCCGCTGTCGCCTATTACCAAAGTCAGCCAATATTGAAGGAGAGATTAGGGAGAGACAGAGACAGAGAGATGAAGCAGCGCGAAGACGATAGTACTGTCATTTATCATTTGTGTTAATCAATTTAATCATGCATACATATCACGTGGGGCTTTCTTTCATTCCTTTCTGCCATGAATTTGAACCAAATCCGGCCTAATTAACCTACCGCACGACTAAAGCAGTAAACACCTTTAAATCTGTCCATACCGTAAAATATCCACAATATCTGACAGGCCGATCGTCCGGCAGTGCAAATCAGTGAAATCCATGCATGCAATGCAACTGCGCAATTATCCAGAGAGAGAGAGAGAGAGAGAGAGAGAGAGAGAAGAACTGACCGTCCTGGCCGCCGAGGCAGTCGACGGCCTCGATGAATTGCCGGTGCAGCTCCTCCGTCCACTGCATCCGTGGCTCGTCAGACCGGTTGTACTGCCGGACGCCTCTCCTCTCGAACCCTCTCATATCTGTACAGATATGTCTCTCCCAGCTAGAGCTCGCCCTTCAACTCGGTCTGATCCTGATTCCCAAGCTTTGGGTACACAGTTACACACACAGCTGATGATGCTACACCAGAATAAAGTTCCAATATACTTGAAGCCCAGGAGAGAGAGAGAGAGAGAGAGTTATGGAATGTGTGGATCAAAGAAAGAGAGAGATGGCTGACTTTGCTGACCTAGTCCAGTCAAACATCCATGCTCACTTAACTTGCTACCTCTCAGAAAGGTAGCACCTAGCGAACACAGGCCAGGAAGAATTAATATGAACAAGCCCAAATTGGAGAAAAAGTGGCCTGTCCATGTCCACGACACAGCCAACTAGTACTACAATTATTTCACATATAGACTAATAAGGCATAATGGTATTTATCACATATATATGCGTCGACCCGTCGAGCTCACGCTATTAATGGATTTGTCTGGGTCTCTTCCATGCACAGTGACAGGTATGTGTATGAACAGTTCACCCATTTGACAAAAAAAAAAAAAGAAGTTGTCCACTTCATATGTGAAATTTATGCTTGTTCAATGTCTCGGCATTCATCTAAAGAAACGTCTCGGCATTTATTTTCTGTCACTCTCGTTGTCGCTAGGTTTGACAAACTTAATCAAGCAAACTATAGTATATACCAATGTATGTATGAACTACGCTCGTTGAGACGTTGATACATACATACGTGGAGTGGACTGCGTACGTAGACTTGATAAATTCAGTCAGCTGTAGGGTATCAGGCTAGCCAGCTGAAATATTTAAAGTCAACTCAACTCTCTGCCATGCCATGGCATGCATGGATTTCTCCAGGGCAATGGGAAACCAAATGCATATATATATGGCCATAGGCCCATAGATCGAATATCGTGTGCGAAAACATGTGGAAATGGATATATTCGTTTTACCGAAAAAGGCTTTCGCTCCGCTTTACATATAAAGCAAACCACTGAAGCCACAAGGTCCAACAAAGGATACACAGCACACACACACGCGCGCGCGCCGCACACGAGGTAGCACAACACAAGGTACACACAGGTTCTGCTGAGGGCACAGCTCAACAATCCCAAAAATAATAAAAACAAGTGGTGGCACAGAGATATATTCGTTTAAAAAAATCTATTTCATGAAGTTTGTAGAGTTCAAGTTGCTAACTCAATCTGTTGCCTTGTGTTGATTGGAGAAAGAGATGACTAGTTAGATATAGAATTTTAACTTTTGACGAACTATATGAGACACATAAAGATATGAATTGGCAAATTAAGTCGCATAATTATATCATTTTTGAATAGTTCCAATTATTTCTCAAAAAATAAAAGTCCCGAGTATAAGATTGATCACGTAAAAAAAAGATCAGATCGATGCCAAGTTCTCCTCTTCCCATGGGAGTTTATCGACCCACAGTTTATATATACGTGGCTGCTGTTGGAACCTTGCAGGCAGGATAAAACGCAATGAAGTCAAGGTAGCAGTTTGTGATTACCTATCAACATTATTGCACCTAGCAATCTAGTGATGTCACTATCGAAGAAAATGAAGCATTCTCTACGTATCGGAAATGAATTGTGGACTTTGGGACCACATTCTTAGGGCGGGGAAAAGGAGAAAAAAAGTTGCATCTGTCCATATGTCAATCAACAAATCCAGATTCGTGGATGCATTCCCAGTTCAGTTTAGAGTATAGATAGGGGCAGTGACACGCCCTTTTGAAATTCTTTCCCAAGCTAGCTATAGATGTACCTAGCATGCTAGGGATAGTTTTACACATCAAAATTAATTAATCTATGAGAACATGTGAAAGTGCCCCTTTTTTCGCTCCTCGGTCGGTAGGATCTAGAACTCTGGATGAAACTAAAATGTAAAATAATAAAGTATATAAAAGTTCTGAAGAATTATGTAAGATCCATACATTTATATATACGATAATTTATCTCATAAGATACACGTCTATGCATATTATGGGATGACTTATATAATTTTAAAATGTTGGTTACCAAATATAACTACTTGCGCTCGTAGAATAATCAAGCTTGTGTTGCTTTTCAATGTTGATTTGTCTCTTGCATAAGAATTAAATATGAGTATTTTACACATTAAACATATAGAGAAAAGTCTATTTTGAACACTAAATTGTTGTGTTTGGTATACTTGAACCCCAAACTTTGAAATTGACTCAATTAAACTTTGATCTTTCTAAACCTGTTAAAATGAACCCTAGTTATCTATATCAAAAATTGAATTTGTAGTTCAAGACTTTCGAAAATACAACAAACTTCATGGGTGTAAAGACTGTTATGAAATGATAATCACCAAAATAATTAGAAGATACGACTATTTGAATCACGTGAAAAATGAGAGGAGACATTCGTTTTATCTGTTGTGTTTCTAGTACGGTACAAAGATGATCATGTTGGCTGATGTTTTCGTTACGTTCTTACTTTGTAGCATTCTCCATACATGTGAATCACTTCATATGTTGGGAGGTCTTAGAATATGAAAACCTCAAACCAGTTATTTAGGGCGGTTTTGTATCTTTGGAATTTCAGAAGAAATTAAAAAGATCATGAACCTGGGGGTTCTATGTACGGATCAAGAACCAACAATATGAATTTATTTATCTCTATATATTTTTGAACATGACAAAAAAGAATCATATTTTTATGAAGTCCTATATGTTATACATCCTGAGCATCCCGACAACTATGGATTTTCCCATAAGACTCGAGTTACCATGCAACGGTTATTTTTGTGAAATACATTATTACTAAAACTCAATTAATCAATTAACAAGTGTGGAAGTGCATTTTGTTTCCTCCGAGGTCATCTACATCTACATAAACCCAAAATGGAAATAAATAAATTGTAATACGTAAAGCTCAAAGCAATTCTTTTAAATACCATACACATATGAACTTCATCTCATAATATATGTGTATATGCTTGCAAGTTTTGGGATGGAATATACATTCTAAAACTTAGGTTAACAATGTATTACTACTTGAGATATGTAGAATATTCAAGTTTTTGTTGCCTTTTCCATGTTCTATATATGTCTTCCTCTATTGCATAATCGGAGCATATAAGAGCCTTTTACATGTTAAATATATAGAGAAAAGTCTGTTTTGAACATTGGACCATTGTGCATGGTCTAACTTCAACCCAAAGCCATGAAAATGACTAAATTAAACATTAAAGTTTCTAAAAATGTTCAACATGGACCTTAAACCAATCGATTGGAGTTAGTTTTGTATCTTTGAAGTTTTAGAGAGAAAAATTGGATGCTACAGATGGAGAACTTGCAAAAATTCAACCAAAAATAATGTTGATTTACCTTTTGTGTTAAAAAAGGTCAATGAGAATTTATTTTCTTTCTAGATGTTCTTGCATATGACATGACATCGTGCAGGATGTAATTGCATTTCCAGCATATGTCACTTTTTTCCATATTTTTAAAACACGAAAACTGAAATAACTGCCGTTATATAATAAAGTTGTATTGATCGAAAACTGAAATATGCCCTAGAGGCAATAATAAAGTTGTTATTTTATATTTCCTTATTCATGATAAAGGTTTATTATTCATGCTAGAATTGTATTGATCGAAAACTTAAATACATGTGTGAATACATAAACAAATACCGTGTCCCTACTAAGCCTCTACTAGACTAGCTCGTTGATCAAAGATGGTTAAGGTTTCCTAACCATAGACATGTGTTGTCATTTGATAACGGGATCACATCATTAGGAGAATGATGTGATGGACAAGACCAATCCGTTAGCTTAGCATAATGATCGTTCAGTTTATTGCTATTGCTTTCTTCATGTCAAATACATATTCCTTCGACTATCAGATTATGCAACTCCCGGATACCGGAGGAATACCTTGTGTGCTATCAAACGTCACAACGTAACTGGGTGATCATAAAGGTGCTTTACAGGTATCTCCGAAGGTGTTTGTTGAGTTGGCATAGATCGAGATTAGGATTTATCACTCCGAGTATCGGAGAGGTATCTCTGGGCCCTCTCGGTAATACACATCATAAGAAGCCTTGCAAGCAAAGTGACTAATGAGTTAGTTACAGGATGATGTATTACGGAACGAGTAAAGAGACTTGCCGGTAACGAGATTGAACTAGGTATGAAGATACCGACGATCGAATCTCGGGCAAGTAACATACCGACAAACAAAGGGAATTATGTATGTTGTCATAACAGTTCGACCGATAAAGATCTTCGTAGAATATGTAGGAACCAATATGGGCATCTAGGTTCCACTATTGGTTATTGACCGAAGAGGTGTCTCGGTCATGTCTACATAGTTCTAGGGTCCGCACGCTTAACGTTCGATGACGATATAGTATTATATGAGTTATGTGATTTGGTAACCGAATGTTGTTCGGAGTCCCGGATGAGATCACAGACATGATGAGGAGTCTCGAAATGGTCGAGAGGTAAACATTGATATATAGGACGATGGTATTTGGACACCGGAAGTGTTTCAGGTGATACCGGGTACTTGTCGGGTCACCGGAAGGAGTTCCGGGCAACCCCGGCAAAGTAATGGGCTTAATGGGCCAAGTGAGGGAACACACCAGCCCACAAAGGGGCTGGTGCGCCCCCTATAGGTGGCCGGCCCTAGGGGAGAGAAGGAAAGAGGGGACTAGGTCTCCCCCTTCCTTCCCTCTCCCCCTCTTTCCTTCCCCCTTGGGGAATGCATGGCAGGGGAGGGCGCAGGGCAGGGCAGGAGCCCTAGGGCGCGCCCTGGCTGCCTCGCCTCCCCCCCACCTATATATATATGGGGAGGGGGCGCCACACAAGGACACACAACATTGTCTTAGTCGTGTGCGGCGCCCCCGTCCACCGTTTACACCATCGGTCATATTTTCATAGTGCTTAGGCGAAGCCCTGCGGACATCACTTCACCATCACCGTCACCATGCCGTCGTGCTGCCGGAACTCGTCTACTACTTCGCCTGTCTTGCTAGATCAAGAAGGCGAGGACGTCACCGATGTGACGACCCCGGCTTAATCATGCACTAACCATACACGCAAATGCACATGATCAAGCCTAAGGACTCACTTGAAGATATCACAACACAACTCTAAAACATAAATAAAGTCATACAAGCTTTATATTACAAGCCAGGGCCTCGAGGGCTCGAATACATAGCTCGATGGCATACAAGTGTCAGCGGAAGCATCAGATATCTGGGTACAGATATATTACAGAAATAGAGATAAGCCTTTAGGAAGGCGGGGCAAAATAAAACACTATGATCGAAAGGCGTAGGCCTCCTGCCTAGGACCCTCCGAATCCTACTCCTGGTCATCGGTCGGCTCCTCGTAGTAGTACTCGCCGGGAGGGTAGAAGTAGTAGCCGTAGTCGTCGACAGGGGCAGCTTAACTCAGGGGCTCCGTCATCTGGATGCGACAAGTGGATATTGAGAGAAAAAGAAAATAAAGCAAACGTGAGTACTCATCCGAAGTACTCAGCAAGCAAGGATCTACACTACATATGCAACATTTTCAAAGGAGGCTGTATATGTGGACTGGGCTGCAGAAATGCCAGAATAGAGGGGAGAGCAAAGTCCTATCGAAGACTAGCATCTTCATCATCTTCAGCGGTCTTGCAGCATTAGAAGAGTGCATATTAACATAATGTAAAGTAATAGTAGTGTCATCAACCTCGGCCAGAGATTCTTCCTTGACTCCCTGCGAGAAAGCAATCCCAGAGCCATACTATCCATTTCATCTCAAGTCACCAGTTCTAGTTGTACCGACCGGGATACAACTCCGAGTATCCGTTACCGTAGGACAGGCTATCGATAGATTAGTTCTTCCCTGCAGGGGTGCACCAACTTACCCACCACGCTCGATTAACTCCGGCCGGACACACTTTTTTGGGTCATGCCCGGCCTCGACCAAACGATACGCCGCAACCCGACCAAATACTTAACAGAGAGGTCAGCACGCCGGACTAAACCTATGCCCCCAGGGGTCTTGGACCATCGCCCCGGAAACTCCTGCACGTTGCGTCAGGCGGCCGAGAGCAGACCTAGCAACCCCTTAATACAAGCGCAGTTGCGTAACCAGTCCAACTCGGCACGCGCCGCTCAGTCACTGACGTCCATTAAGCTTCGGCTGAAGTATACGACGCAGAACGCCCATACTATGCCCACGTGATGGTTAGTGCTATCAGGCCAGAGGCCCCTCGGATCAAATATCCAAACCGTCAGTGTGTTGGTAGTGTGGTAACGAGCAGAGACTCACGAAAGATGTGACCCCGTCGCCCCGTCTCGAGGACGTACGGCAAGGGCTAGGAATGCCCGGCCATGCCTCGTGTTCAACCCTCGGGCACCATCCAGGTCCACCCGATTCCACATCACTCGCTATTTAGCTCGCGCGGGTACCCCTCAGGGCCGACCCGTCTTTATCCATAATAGCAGTGTCAACATTAAAGTAAGGGCATCCATGTGGCTATCATATCAAGAAGGAATCCGAGGCATCACCCTCGTTGGACTCCCACCTGACGTAAACATCAAGGTGAACTAAAGAAGCATCACCCTCGAGGTCCACACTTGAGCAGTTGCACGACAGTGTCGGTTTCGGGGGTGGTGTAGGAGGAATCACCCTCACTGACCACGTCCGATTAACTAACCTACAAGGTTATCATCAGAAGTGCTAACGAGGTATCACCCTCAGCACTTGATAGTAACCCAGTAGAGTCGAGCGATTAAGGGGAAGTGTCGTGCGGTGTCGGGGCCTGGTCTTCGTTCCCGTTGCTCGGGTCTTCTAATCATCCAGCGGGGCAGTCGGGATAAGTGGGGTCTCTGATGGTCTCTACCCAACCTATTCTAAACAGTTTAGGATAACAGGTAAGTATCAACAACAGGTTACAAGTAAACAGGCTATGCAGCAGATATAGGATACAGTAACAGCAGCAGATTCTAATGCAAGCATAAGAGAGAAGAGAATGGGCGATATCGGAATGCTCAAAAGGGGGTGCTTGCCTGTTTGCTCGGCGGCAAGGACAAGATCGTCTGGAGCATAGTCGACCTCCGGAGCTGCGTCAGTCTCGGGAGCTACGTCGACGTCGGGGTCTACCGAGAGAGAAGAGGGGGAAGACATATATAAATGCACGGCAAATGATGCAATACAGGGTATGCTATGCTAGGATGCAGTGCAGGGTTGCCTACAGATGCACCTAAGTCATTTGAGTTATTTTAGGATTAACGCGGGATTTATTATCCGGTGTATAAGCACTATTCATCTACCGGATATGGCCTCGAAGTTGCTATTTCACCTACGTAGGGGGTTCCGGCATTGAAACAGATGACACGATCAGATTCGTCTCGTCGTTCTGAGCAACTTTCATGTATAAAGTTTTTCGATCTGAGCTACGGTTTAAAAGTTATTAATTTTCGAAGTTTAAATGATTTTCTGGAATTATTTTTATTAACAGAAATGATTTATGATGTCAGCATGATGTCACTGTGACGTCAGCAGTCAACAGCGGCTGACCAGAGTCAAACCTGACATGTGGGTCCAGTGGGACCCACATGTCAGTCTCGGAGACTAAATAGATTTTAGTTAAAACTAATCAGAGGGTTAATTAGCAGCTGGCCCCACCTGTCAGTGACTCATTAACTAAACTAATTAACTTTTAATTATAAAAACATTTTTAATTAATTAAAATGATGTGGGGCCTGCATGTCAGTGGCTGGGCTGCCCAGTCAGCACAGTTGACTGGGTCAACCCAATCAACTGGGGCCCCAGGGCCCATGGTCAGTGGCTCAGGGGTGGGACCCGCCCATGCCACATCTGCGGCGACGCCGGAGAGAGCTCTGGCGAGCCTCCTGTGGCGGCGAACTCGCCGGAGATCGCCGGAAAGCGGTTACAAAGGGCCGTTTCGCGCGTGCCCGGGCTCATTCGAACGGCCACTCGGAGCCGCGTCTGTTGGTGGTGGCTACGACAGCTGTAGTGGCCGGAATCTCGCCGGCGTTGAGCCGCTGCGGCGAGGAGCTTCGGGCCATATCGAGCGCGTGGCTACGGTGAGTTCTAGAGCATGCCTTCGGTCGCTTACGAACCAGCGCGAGGTGCGGCGTCGAACCGAGCTAAAGCGCGGCCCCGGAGACGGCCGGAAGTGGCCGGACGGTGAGGTACCGCGGCGGCCGGAGCGCGGCTAGGCATCGAGTTCGCTATCGAGGAGCTCGGCGGCTTGGGAGAGAAGAGGAGGGGAGAGGAGGCTCACCGTGCGGTTAAGGAAAACCCGCGACAGATTAGTAGCAGCAGAGGACGGCGCCGGAGACAAAGACGGTCAGTGGCGGCCGGAGATGTGGACCAGAGGGATCCGGCTCTTCGGTGCTCCCCCACTCCAACTGAGGCCACCGATCAACGGAGTAGGCGATGGCGGAGCTTCTCGACAAGTTGGCGTAGCGAGGTGGCAGCTGTGGCCGCGGTGATGGGCGAGGCACGGCGGCGATCGCGTCGGACGCCGATGGGATCGAGCAGGGGAGAGCGAGGGAAGAGGTGAGGAGTGACGGAGAGAGGCCAGGGGAGATGCGCGAGGCCGGGGTCTTATCCCCTCGCGTCGGTGGGCGTTGGTGGCGTCGCGCTGTCGCCGTCCCACCGGCGCTCGCCGGCGCGGCCATGGGCGTGCCGACACGGCGATGGAGAGAGAAGGGGATGGGCCAACTGGGCCGGTTTCGGGGCACTGTGCACTTAGGCCCAGTGCACAGTGCCTTGTTTTATTTTTCTGTTTCTGTTTTGATTTTTCTTTTATTCTTTTCTGTTTTGAAATAGTTAGGCCACTTGTGCACTTTTGTAAAACATGAGAGTTGTCCCCAATATTGCAATGCAGTATTACCTTTCACCAAAAATTGGTTTGGGCAAATTTGGATTTCTTTTGGATTTGATATGAATTTAATTCGATTAAATAATTCTGTTTTGGTGCTGTTTCATGTGGTTTGAGTCATTTAGTTAACTCCACCATCATTCTTTATATTTTTATGAGTGCTTCTGGAATATTTGCTATTAAGTGAACATTTTTCCAAAGGTATTTGAACAAATTTATTTTACACTTTTGAATTTGAGTTGATTTTCAGAATAGATTTTGAATTGAATTCTTAACCAAAGTGATTAGGCACTGCAAATTGAGATGACTTGGCATACTTAGCAGAGTGTCACAGTGACAATTACACAGGGGTGTTACAACCGAGCTGAACGTGTGCTGAACGCAGAGGTGCCATACGTTCGGTACTTGATCAGTTGGATCGCGAAGAAAGTTCGACTACATCAACCGCGTTGTCAAACGCTTCCGCTTACGGTCTACGAGGGTACGTAGACACACTCTCCCCTCTCATTGCTATGCATCTCCTTGATAGATCTTGCGTGTGCGTAGAACATTTTTGTTTTCCATGCAACATTTTCCAACAGTGGTACCAAAGTCAGGTCTATGCGTAGATGATATGCACGAGTAGAACACAAAGAGTTGTGGGCGGTGATAGTCATACTGCTTACCACCAACGTCTTATTTTGATTCGGCGGTATTGTGGGATGAAGCGGCCCGGGCCAACCTTACATGTCCACGCACATGAGACCGGTTCCACCGACAGACATGCAACTAGTTTTGCATAAAGGTGGTTGGCGAGTGTCTGTTTCTCCTACTTTAGTTGAATCGAATTTGACTACGGCCGGTCCTTGAAAAAGGTTAAAACAGCAAACTTGATAAATCACCGTTGTGGTTTTTACGTAGGTAAGAACGGTTCTTGCTAGAAACCCGTAGCAGCCACGTAAAACTTGCAACAACAAAGTAGAGGACGTCTAACTTGTTTTTGCAGGGCATGTTGTGATGTGATATGGTCAAGATATGATGTGATATACATTGATGTATGAGATGATCATGTTTTGTAATATCGACAACCGGCAGGAGCCTTAGGGTTGTCTCTTTATTGTATGAGGTGCAAGCGCCATGTAATTGCTTTACTTTATCACTATGCGTTAGCGATAGTTGTAGAAGCAATAGTTGGCGAGACGACCCCGACGCGATGGAGATCAAGGTGTCAAGCCGGTGACGATGGAGATCATGACGATGCTTTGGAGATGGAGATCAAAAGCACAAGATGATGATGGCCATATCATGTCACATTTTTTGATTGCATGTGATGTTTATCCTTTATGCATCTTATTTTGCTTAGAACGGCGATAGCATTATAAGATGATCCCTTCACTGAATTTCAAGATAAAAGTGTTCTCCCGGAGTATGCACCGTTGCCAAAGTTCATCGTTTTGAATCACCACGTGATGATCGGGTGTGATAGACTCTACATTCACATACAACGGGTGTAAGACAGTTTTACACATGCAGAATACTTGGGTTAAACTTGACGAGCCTGGCATGTACAGACATGGTCTCAGAACACTGGAGACCAAAAGGTCGAACGTGAATCATATAGTAGATATGATCAACATAGAGATGTTCATCATTGATGACTACCCCATCTCATGTGATGATCGGACATGGGTTCGTTGATTTGGATCACGTATCACTTAGATAACTTGGGGGATGATTATTTAAGTAGGAGTTCATTAGTAATTTGATTAATTGAACTTAATTTATCATGAACTTAGTCTTAATAGTTTTGCATATCTATGTTGTAGATCAATAGCTCGCGATATAGCTCCCCTATATTTTTTATGCTCCTAGAGAAAACTAAGTTGAAAGATGATGGTAGCAACTACACGGACTGGGTCCGTAACTTGAGGATTATCCTTATTGCTGCACAGAAGAATTATGTCCTTGATGCACCGCTAGGTGACAGACCTGTTGCAGGAGCTGATGCAGACGTTATGAACGTTTGACAAGCTCGATATGATGACTACTTTATAGTTTAGTGCGCCATGCTTTACGGCTTAGAACCGGGACTTCAAAAATATTTTGAAATGCCACGGAGCATATGAGATGTTCCAATTGCTGAAATTGGTATTTCAGACTCATGCCCATGTCGAGAGGTATGAGACCTTTGACAAGTACTTTGCCTACAAGATGGAGGAGAATAGCTCAGCCAGTGAGCATATGCTCAAAATGTCTGGGTGCTACAATCGCTTGAATCAAGTGGGAGTTAATCTTCTAGATAAGATAGTGATTGACAGAGTTCTCTAGTCACTATCACCAAGCTACTAGAACTTTGTAATGAACTATAATATGCAAGGAATGACGAAAATGATTCCCGAGCTCTTCGCGAAGGTAGAAATCAAGAAAGAGCATCAAGTGTTGATGGTTAACAAGACCACTAGTTTCAAGAAAAAGGGCGAGTGAAAGAAAGGGAACTTCAAGAAGAAAGGCAAGCAAGTTGTCGCTCCCATGAAGAAGCCCGAAGCTGGACCCAAGCCTGAAACTGAGTGCTTCTACTGCAAAGGAAATGGTCACTGGAAGCGGAACTGCTCCAAATACTTGGCGGATAAGAAGGATGGCAAAGTGAACAAAAGTACATTTGATATACATGTTATAGATGTGTACCTTACTAGTGTTGGTAGTAGCACCTGGGTATTTGATACCGGTTCAGTTGCTAAGATTAGTAACTCGAAACAGGAGTTGCAGAATAAACAGAGACTAGTTAAGGGCGAGGTGACGATGTGTGTTGGAAGTGATTCCAAGGTTGATACGATCACCATCGCACACTCCCTCTACCTTCGGGATTAGTGTTGAACCTAAATAAATGTTATTTAGTGTTTGCGTTGAGCATGAATATGATTAGATCATGTTTATTACAATACGGTTATTCATTTAAGTCAGAGAATAATTGTTGTTCTGTTTACATGAATAAAATCTTCTATGGTCGTACACCCAATGTGAATGGTTTATTGAATCTCGATCGTAGTGATACACATATTCATAATATTGATGCCAAAAGATGCAAAGTTGATAATGATAGTGCAACATACTTGTGGCACTGCCGTTTAGGTCATAATGGTATAAAGCACATGAAGAAACTCCATGCGGATGAACTTTTAGAATCACTTGATTATGAATCATTTGATAATTGCGAACCATGCCTCATGGGCAAGATGACTAAAACTCCGTTCTCCGGAACAATGAAGCGAGCTAAGGACTTACTGGAAATAATACATACCGATGTATGCGGTCCGATGAGTGTTGAGGCACGCGGCGGGTATCGTTATTTTCTGACCTTCACAGATGATTTAAGTAGGTATGTGTATATCTACTTGATGAAACACAAGTCTGAAACATTTGAAAAGTTCAAAAAAATTCAGAGTGAAGTGGAGAATCATCGTAACAAGAAAATAAAGTTTCTACGATCTGATCGCAGAGGCGAATATTTGAGTTACGAGTTTGGCCTTCATTTAAAACAATGTGGAATTATTTCACAACTCACGCCACCTGAAACACCACAGCGTAATGGTGTGTCCGAACGTCGTAACCGTACTTTATTAGATATGGTGCGGTCTATGATGTCTCTTACCGATTTACCACTATCGTTTTGGGGTTATGAATTAGAGATAGCCGCATTCACGTTAAATAGGGCACCATCTAAATCCGTTGAGACGACACCGTATGAACTGTGGTTTGGCAAGAAACCTAAGCTGACGTTTCTTAAAGTTTGGGGTTGCGACACTTATGTCAAAAGGCTTCAGCCTGATAAGCTCGAACCCAAATCGGAGAAGTGCGTCTTCAAGATACCCTAAAGAAACTATTGGGTACACCTTCTACCACAGATCCGAAGGCAAGATCTTTGTTGCCAAGAATGGAACCTTTCTAGAGAAGGAGTTTCTCTCGAAAGAAGTGAGTGGGAGAAAAGTAGAACTTGATGAGGTAATTGTACCTTCTCTTGAATTGGAAAATATCACATCAGAGAAATCCGTTCCCATGATGCCTACACCAACTAGAGAGGAAGCAAATGATAATGATCATGAAACTTCAGATCAAGTTGCTAATGAACCTCGTAGGTTGACCAGAGCACGATCCGCACCAGAGTGGTACGGTAATCCTGTTCTGGAAGTCATGTTACTAGAGCAAGGTGAACCTATGAACTATGAAGAAGCTATGATGAGCCCAGATTCCGATAAATGGCTTGAGGCCATGAAATGTGAGATAGGATCCATGTATGAGAACAAAGTATGGACTTTGGTGGACTTGCCCGATGATCGGCAAGCCATTGAGAATAAATGGATCTTTAAGAAGAAGACTGACGCTGATGGTAATGTTACTATCTACAAAGCTCGACTTGTCGTGAAAAGTTTTCGACAAGTTCAAGGAGTTGACTACGATGAGACTTTCTCACCCGTAGCGATGCTTAAGTCTGTCCGAATCATGTTAGCAATTGCCGCATTTTATAATTATAAAATCTGGCAAATAGACGTCAAAACTGCATTCCTTAATGGATATCTTAAAGAAGAGTTGTATATGATGCAACCAGAAGGTTTTGTCGATCCTAAAGGTGCTAACAAAGTTTGCAAGCTCCAGCGATCCATCTATGGACTGGTGCAAGCATCTTGGAGTTGGAATATACGCTTTGATGAGGTGATCAAAGCATATGGTTTTATACAGACTTAAGATGAAGCCTTTATTTACAAGAAAGTGAGTGGGAGCTCTGTAGCATTTCTGATATTATATGTGGATGACATATTGTTGATTGGAAATGATATAGAATTTGTGGATAGCATAAAAGGATACTTGAATAAGAATTTTTCAATGAAAGACCTCGGTGAAGCTGCTTATATATTGGGCATCAAGATCTATAGAGATTGATCGAGACGCCTAATAGGACTTTCACAAAGCACATACGTTGACAAAGTTTTGAAGAAGTTCAAAATGGATCAGTCAAAGAAAGGGTTCTTGCCTGTGTTGCAAGGTGTGAAGTTGAGTAAGACTCAAAACCCGACCACGGCAGAAGATAGAGAGAGAATGAAAGTCATTCCCTATGCCTCAGCCATAGGTTCTATAAAATATGCCATGCTGTGTACCAGACCTATTGTGTACCTTGCCATGAGTTTGGCAAAGGGGTACAATAATGATCCAGGAGTAGATCACTGAACAGCGGTCAAAATTATTCTTAGTTACCTAAGAGGACTAAGGAAATATTTCTTGGTTATGGATGTGATAAAGAGTTCGTCGTAAAGGGTTACGTCAATGCAAGCTTTAACACTAATCCAGATGACTCTGAGTCTCAATCTGAATACGTATTGAAAGTGGGAGCAATTAGCTAGAGTAGCTCCATGCAGAGCATTGTAGACATAGAAATTTGCAAAATATATACGGATCTGAATGTGGCAGACCCGTTGACTAAACTTCTCTCACAAGTAAAACATGATCACACCTTAGTACTCTTTGGGTGTTAATCGCATGGCGATGTGAACTAGATTATTGACTCTAGTAAACTCTTTGGGTGTTGGTCACATGGCGATGTGAACTATGGGTGTTAATCACATAGTGATGTGAACTAGATTATTGACTCTAGTGCAAGTGGGAGACTGAAGGAAATATGCCCTAGAGGCAATAATAAAGTTGTTATTTTATATTTCTTTATTCATGATAAAGTTTATTATTCTTGCTAGAATTGTATTGATCGGAAACTTAAATACATGTGTGAATACATAAACAAATACCGTGTCCCTACTAAGCCTCTACTAGACTAGCTCGTTGATCAAAGATGGTTAAGGTTTCCTAACCATAGACATGTGTTGTCATTTGATAATGGGATCACATCATTAGGAGAATGATGTGATGAACAAGACCCATCCCTTAGCTTAGCATAATGATCGTTCAGTTTATTGCTATTGCTTTCTTCATGTCAAATACATATTCCTTCGACTATCAGATTATGCAACTCCCGGATACCGGAGGAATACCTTGTGTACTATCAAACGGCACAAAATAACTGGGTGATCATAAAGATGCTCTACAGGTATCTCTGAAGGTGTTTGTTGAGTTGGCATAGATCGAGATTAGGATTTATCACTCCGAGTATCGAAGATGTATCTCTGGGCCCTCTCGGTAATACACATCATAAGAAGCCTTACAAGCAAAGTGACTAATGAGTTAGTTTCAGGATGATGTATTACGGAACGAGTAAAGAGACTTGCCGGTAACGAGATTGAACTAGGTATGAAGATACCGATGATCGAATCTCGGGCAAGTAACATACCGACGGACAAAGGGAATTACGTATGTTGTCATAACGGTTCGACTGATAAAGATCTTCGTAGAATATGTAGGAACCAATATGGGCATCCAGGTTCCGCTATTGGTTATTGATCGGAGAGGTGTCTCGGTCATGTCTACATAGTTCTCGAACCCGTAGGGTCCGCACGCTTAACGTTTGATGACGATATAGTATTATATGAATTATGTGATTTGGTAGCCGAATGTTGTTCGGAGTCCCGGATGAGATCACGGACATGACGAGGAGTCTCGAAATGATCGAGAGGTAAAGATTGATATATAGGACGACGGTATTTGGACACCGGAAGTGTTTCGGGTGATACCGGGTACTTGTCGAGTCACTGGAAGGAGTTCCGGGCAACCCTGACAAAGTAATGGGCTTAATGGGCCAAGTGAGGGAATACACCAGCCCACAAAGGGGCTGGTGCACCCCTATAGGTGGCCGACCCTAGGGGAGAGAAGGAAAGAGGGGACTAGGTCTCCCCCTTCCTTCCCTCTCCCCCTCTTTCCTTCCCCCTTGGGGAATACATGGCAGGGGAGGGCGCAGGGCAGGGCAGGAGCCCTAGTGGCCGGCAGTCAGCCCTAGGGTGCGCCCTGGCTGCCTCCCCTGCCCCCACCTACAAGGACACGCAACATTGTATTAGCCGTGTGCGGCACCCCCGTCCACCGTTTACACCCTCGATCATATTTTCGTAGTGCTTAGACGAAGCCCTGCGGAGATCACTTCACCATCACCGTCACCACGCCGTCGTGCTGCCGGAACTCATCTACTACTTCGCCTGTCTTGCTGGATCGAGAAGGCGAGGACGTCACCGAGCTGAACGTGTGCTGAACGCGGATGTGTCGTACGTTCGGAACTTGATCGGTTGGATCGCGAAGAAAGTTCGACTACATCAACCGCGTTGTCAAATGCTTCCGCTTACGGTCTACGAGGGTACGTAAACACACTCTCCCCTCTCGTTGCTATGCATCTTCTTGATAGATCTTGCGTATGCGTACAAATTTTTTTGTTTTCCATGCAACGTTTCTCAACACTTTTGTAATGGTATGGTGTCAATTGTCTTTACATCGAGTGTTATCCCTTTGTTGCTGATTTAATGTCTTACATATGAGGTGGAGACTGGCACATGTCTGGTATTAACTTAAGAGGATCACATGAGCACGTGCACATATTCTTGTTGGTGTCAGTGCTCTATGATGGTCTACAAAAACTATAACAATGTTGGTTTTTATAACAAACAGAATTGACAAAATCTTTCCAGAATTCGTTCATATCTATGAGTTCGTTGCTATGCTAGTCCATGCCACAATATCCGGAACACCAAAAAGGCCTGAAGGCAGACATCAACAAGCCGGTGTGAGTTACCAAGAGTTATGTCCCAACATAGATGGCAATTTAGCAATAAAATTTGTAACACATGGGTTCTCAATGTCTTGGTAGCTTATTGCTTCTATGCAATTTTTCTTAGTATCAGGAGTTGTTAAACATTGTAGTAATTATTTGTTATGTGTACCATAGGTGCATGCAACTGCTGGGGGGTCAAACATTCGAGATGGGACTAGAATGTAGATCGATGGTTACATGGGAACCTTACCGTGAGGAGCTTTGCACTGAATTGTCGTTGCTGAAAACGGTCGACATATACGTACACCTGTCGGCCGAGCAATGGAAGTTTGAATTCCATGGCGCATGCTCGTGCGTAGGCGCGCAAGTAAGCAAGAGATCTGAGTGGTATGTTAAGCTTTGAGTCATGTGACCGTCCCAAACGTTTACCTACTCGAACATAAGCGAAATATGCACCATACAGATGTGAGAAAGGACACGCTTACTTATCGATGCATGCACATATGCGTCAAAACATATTCCGTGTTTCCAGTGGACACACGCTAGCTATATATCAATATATGCATGTATGATAGGCTGATAGCAAGCGACCTGAAAATATATAATGCGGCCGGGTCTATCTATCTACTATTCATGGCCGTGGCCATCACGATCGATGAGACTATAGCTAACTTCGACGAGCAATATATGTTATCAGAGGAAGGAACATGTGTGTACTAGTCTTGCCAGCTTTGGTGCCTGTAAGCAGACTAATCAAATCAGGTGGAGGTAGCAGCTAAGTGTGGTAGATGTTAAAGTCAATGCATCGTGTAGATTTGTCATTGTAAATATTCATACTGTTTTCTATAAATTTGATCAAACTTTATAAGCTTTGACTTTAGTCAAAGCTAATATGCAGAGTAAATAAAAATGGAGTGAGTATGGAAGTTTATAGAGTTCAAATTGCTAACTCAATTTGCTGCTGGCATAGCGTGTGTGAAGAAATGTATATATTCGTTTTTAGAAAATTCTATTTCAAGAACTTTATAGAGTTCAAGTTGCTAGCTCAATTTATTGCCTTGTGGTGATTGGAGAAAGAGATGGCTAGCTAGACAAAGAATTTTAACTTTTGACGAACTATACGAGGCACATACAGATATGACTTGGCAAACTAAATCACATAATTATGCCATTTGTATATCTCTCTCAAAACAAATAGTCCCAAGGATCAGATCGATGCAAAATTCTCCCTTCCCATGGGAATTTACTGGCCAACAGTTTATAAATATGTGGCTGCTGTTGGAACCTTGCAGGCAGGATAAAGCGCCATCAAGTCAAGGTAGGAGTTTGCGATTACCTATCAACATTACTGCACCTAGCAATCTAGTGACGTCACTATCAAAAAAATGAAGCATTCTCTACGTATGGGAAATGAAGTGTGGACTTTGGGACCACATTCTTAGGGCAGGAAAAAGGAGATTTTTTTTTGGCACCTGTCCATATCTCAATCAACAAATCCAGATTCGTGGATGCATTCCCAGTTCAGTTTATATTATAGATAGGGACAATGACGCGGCCTATTGAAATTATTTCCTTAGCTAGCCATAGATGTACCTAGCATGCTAGGGGTACTTTTACACATCAAAAATAATTAATTCGTGAGAATGCGTGAAAATGCAGTTTTTTTTTCACTCCTCGATCAGTAGTTCGAACCTAAAATGTACCCAAAAGAAAGTTCATAAATTTTTTTAAGAATTCTGTAAAATCCATACATATATGTACAATAATTTATCTCATAAGATACATGTCTATGCTTATTATGGGGTGACTTATATAATTTTAAAATTTTGGTTACCTAATATACCTACTTGTGCTCTATAGAATAATGAAGTTTGTGTTGCTTTTCAATGTTGTTTACATCCTTCTATCTTGCATAAGGATTAAATATGAGAATATTTTACACATTAAACATATAGAGAAAAGTCTATTTTGAAGACAAAATTGTTGTGTTTGGTAGACTTGAACCCCAGACTATGAAACTGACTAAATTAAACCTCGAACTTTCTAAGTATCTTGAAATAAACACTAGTTCTGTTTCAAAAAAATGATTTTGTATTTCAAGAATTTCAATAATAGAAAAACTTCATGATGTAAATAGTGTTTTGAAATGATAGCCGGAGAAAAATAATTAGAAGATACAACTATTTGTGCCATGTGTTAAAATGGCAAGAGACAATCATTTACCTTTTGTGTTACTTGCATGGAACACGGATGATCATGTTAGCTGATGTTTTTCCCATGTTCTTACTGTGTAGCATTCTCCACACATGTGAATAATTTTATATAGGGTGGTTTTGTAAAATACTCTCATTTTTTTGGCTGGACACGAGGACGGCGCTGGCGGACGTGACCTCTCAGGCGTCGCCGGTTCAATGTGGACGCCGCGTCCCGAGGAACCAACTCCGGCCGCTGCGCCGCATTGAAACGGGCTGACCGCACCTTCGCCTGGCCTGGTCGCGGCTATTTAAGCCGTGCACCGGCGACGCATAGAGGCGCACTCCCCCTCCCCGAGCACTGCCCCCCCCCCCTCCCTCCCCTCCCCCGTCTCCATGCCCGAGCCCAGCGGCAGCAATGCCGAAGTCATGGTGCTCCATGCCGGCAGGCGGAGTCGGTGAAAGCTCCTCGTCCGGTGGTTCCTAGCGCCGCCGCCCACGCTCTCCGGGCCCTTCCACGTCCAGGGCGGCCAGCTCCTCAGTGACGAGAAGGACCAGACGCCGCAACCGCAGTCGCAGCAGCTGCCCCATCTCCTCAAGGAGATCGCTGTGACGGACGGAGATTTCGTCCGTCAGATCGAGATAATGACGGAGCGTTCGCTCCATCACATGGGCCCGTTGCCACCATCATCGGCGTGCATCAAGCAAGAGCAGCCGTCCCCGCCGCGCCAATACGACGGTACCGACGGCGATGGCGGTGCGGCAGGACAGGGCTGCCACACGTACGAGGTGGTCATCCGGCATAGGGATTAGGTTTTTTCCTAGTTTTTTGTTAAACGGTCAAAAATCGACCTTTTTATGTAAATTATAACTGAACTTGCATGAAATCCGCCATTTTTGCATGTATTTCGTCTGGTTAGTTCGAATTAGTGTTGAAATGTATGCGGACAACGTTGGATAGCGGTCTCCGGCATCAGTATCCGCGGAATGGCCCCCCTGTCCGTGGACGGGTGCCAGAGAAAATTTGCGGATCAGGGTTAGAGATGCCCTTACCATATGTGTCACGTGGTATTGGTAAGCACCAACTCGTGTAGCTTTTACCGTTCAACATGAATGATGAGCTATATCAAAAACTCGTGTGACTTTTTATCCTGCCAAACCGAATGGAAAATGTTTCCTCAAAGCCACCCCAATTCGTGGTGCCACGCCGGACGACATCTCGCTCGCGTCGCGTGTCTCCAAACTGGAAAGCTCCTTTCTTTCTCGGGGATGCTAAAACTCCATAGCTTCTACGGCGCCACACATTCGACTAATTAATCCAATCACATGGTACATGTGGATGTGTATGCTCGTACGTATCGATAGAGCATAATTTTCAAATCGAAAGAGTTTGATAGTATAACCTGCAGTAATTATCGATATAATCAGCAGTGATTATCGACTGCATGCAAGTAATAGTAGAATTTTTCACTTGATTAGTTGGTCTGAATAGTATGGACGTATCACGTACACCATCGTGTACGGCAATTAGTTACCAGTAGCCGTGTTCTTCAACGGCATACAGCGACAGTTAACTCACAGAGCAACATCCAAAGCTCCCCAAGAATTATTGCCTCTTCTGGTTGTTATTTTTTTCAAACCTGTCAAAAATGTCAAAGCTCGGTCTGAACTCTGAACACTTGATGCAAGAATGGGCAAAGTCAACCAGACTTACACCCGAAGTTACTGCTGCACGTTTTTTTCTTTCTATTTGCACCCCCACGCGTTGATCATATCGACATTGACGAGTTTTTCTTCTGCCTATGGATTTCGTTCTGTGGTGTGGAATGTGAAATGAACGGACGATCACTAGAAATTCTTGTTTTGGAGTCGCAATTTTTCTACAATATGGTATCGAACATTGGGAAAAAAAACCTGGCACCCGGCCTTGATCGAGTTTGTTAAGTCTGTGTGAACGGACACCATCATGTTTTTTTTTTATTTTTTGCAGGACACCACCATGTTGTTGCAACTATGGGTGTCTCCAATTTGGTTATCGAGGATAAAGTTGAATTAGCCATATTCATGTTGCTCAATGGCCTCAATGATAGTTTTGCAACTACATTCAAAGACAGAGTTGAAGGGCGAGCAGGGGCATTAGTGTAAGCAAAATTTCTTTAAGTACGGAACATTTGCAATACAAATGATTCAAGAGGAAGGACGACTAAAGAAAACTAAAGAGCATTCTTCCCATTTTGTGGTTCATAACGAAGCTAGCAGTAGCAAGGCTAAACCAGGAAAGAAAAGTAAGAAGAAGATCAATCTACTGGCAAGGACTAATGATGGAGAAATCCGTAAGGATCTGAAGTGTCACTTCTGCAAGAAGAATGGTCACTTCAAGAAGGATTGTCCGAAACATAAAAGCTGGTTCGAAAAGAAAGGTATGTACTATGTTTCAGTATGTTATGAATCAAACCTCATAGAAGTTCCAAATAATACCTGGTGGTTAGATACGGGCGCAACCACTCATGTTTCGCACGTTACTCAGGGATTCCTTTCGATTCAACCCATAAGAGGAACTGAAAGGTACTTGTACATGGGGAACCGAATGAAGACACAAATCGAAGGAATTGAAACCTACCGGTTGATCCTGAATAGTGGTTACCAATTGGAATTGGAGAAGTGTCTATATGTTCCCGAGTGTGCTAGAAATTTAGTTTCTGCTGGAGTGTTAGATAAACTAGGTTATAAGTTTGAGATTGGAAGTGGTGTGTTTAAATAATGCACTAGTAGAAAAAGGCCCATTTGTCCCGGTTCATAAGGCCCATTTGTCCCGGTTCGGGAACCGGGACTAAAAGGTCGGGACTAAAGCCCAACACCTTTAGTCCCGGTTCTTATACAAACCGGGACAGATGGGGCTCCACGTGGCCGCTACGGCGAGCCCAGAGAGGAGGGCCTTTAGTCCCGGTTGGTAACACCAACCGGGACCAAAGATCATCCACGTGTCAGCAGCTCAGGAGCTGGGGTTTTTGTTTTTTTTTTTTGAAAGGGGGGGTGAGGGTTTTGGGGGTTTTGTAGGGTTAATTTAGGGGTTTCATATATTGTGTTAGCTAGCTAATAGCTAGAGAGAAGTGTCCTCTCTTATCTCCGTGCTTGGTCGACGCTACGTACTATACGTATAGAGAGGACTCGACACGCTAGCTAGTAAGCAAATGAAGGAAACCATTAAGTACACAAGATCGTCATGAACATATACAGAGAGAAGTGATCGACCTCCTCCTTCTCCGAGAGATTGGTCGAACAACAAGTTTTCGTATATCTATCCGACGCTACTAGCTACATATATACAATATAAGATCTCTTACAATCCCTAACATTTGATGTCAAGTTCCACATGGTATTCTCCGGCTGGATTGATGACGTGGTCAAGAAAGAATCCCGCCAATTCCTCTTGAATTGCTTTCATGCGATCTTGTGGTAGGAGTTCATCCCGCATCTGCCAAATCTAATTTGAAGAAGGGGGTCAATACATATATATGAATGAAACTCAACACAAATGATGGTAATAAAATAAAATTGTGAATATTATTGCTTACGCACTTCATATTGTTTTTCAGAGTAGCCCCGCTTAGAGGTCGTCGCGTTGTAGATGTACTCGCAAACGTAGTATCTACAAAAATTATTCCTGCCTTCCTGCCACAACCACTTTACAAGAAATAAAGGTCAATCAAACTGATAATCAAGCATTATAAATGGTATTGATGAAACTAGCTAGAATCAATGGGAGATGCGCGGAACTAGCTAGTAGTACTTACTTTCGGGTGTGTAAATCGCAGCTCCCCCGGCAGTCCCGGAGCTTCTGTGGTGAACACTTTCCAAACTCTGCGAGACAAAGAAAATAATTACTTGATATCAGGAAATGACCAAAGTTGCCGGTATGATGCGATAATGATCGATTGAACTTACTTCTGGAGCATTTCAGTCATGGCCGCATACTCCTTGGGATCTTTTCGTCTTGAGTCTAAGACGGTTACTAGTCCCTGCTCAAGCTTAATCTCTAGGAGAATAAAGTGAAAGCTGCGCACGCATGCATAACTCATCAATTACATTACTATAACCTCGAGTAATAAGGGAAACCGAATATGCAGAAGACAGTATCACTCACTTGAAGTTGTAAGGAAAGAATATTTTATCTTTTTTTTGATTTTTAAGCAACGATTGTAGCAAGTTGGCCTCGGTTTCTTTCGCATTATATATAACCGTCCATTCATCTATGAGATTTGTGTTAATGAACCCAATATCATAGATTTGTGCATTTCTGCATTCGACGATCTTCAATCTGCATAATATAGTGAGGATAATTATATATACATGCAATGAAAGAGCTGAGCTATATATAGAGACTTAATTACAGAAGTATAGTACTTACAGACAGTAGCAAGTGATGATTATTTTATCGAGGTCCTTTTGATTGAAAAACTGGAAGAACTCCTCAAATGGAACAGACAACAGATCAATTCCAACGAGGTCGTGCTCCTCTTTAACTCTCAGCGTCAAAATATCCTTCCCAGACTTGCAGGTGTCCATGTACCACTTATGGAATCTTCGCATCATCGTTGTTAGAGGAGGATCATCAGGTCTGACGAGAGGCTTCCCGTACTGGTATTTATGTTCGTCCACCTCCATTGTATCAAAATGTGCATCGTCGGGCAGGTAATCACCAGGATTTGGTACCGGGCACCATCCCCGGCAGATTTAAGACGATATCGCTAGACACCTTGAGCGGGGGGCACGATTGGTTTGCCTATTCGCCGAGCTGGGGAATTTTGTTCCCTCTTCTTTGTTCTTGTAACCTTTTGTCACTTGAAGTAGTTCCCGACCGGCGCGCTCCTTCCACTGCCTTTTTCAGAGCGCGGACATGGTTGTCATCTGGCGGAGGCGGTGGTGGTCGCTTCAGGTTCTTCAAAGTGCGCTTCAATTTCACCGGATCCATCTTCTCCTCCGGAGGTGGATTTTTCTTTGCAAAAAAGTCCTTCACTTGGGCTTGACAGATCTTCGCATTTTCCTCCTCGGTCATCTCGTATGGTAACTTCTCTAGAGGCTTGATAGATGGACCGAATTTGTATTTCCTCCCGCCTCTGGCTGTACTGCTAGACGCCGGAGCAGCCGGAGCGGCTGCGGCTGTCTTCCTTCGTTGCTTACAAGGCGGAGAAGGAGGCGGAGTGCTACGATGCGCCGGAGCAGCCGGAGCGGCGGCGGCTGTCTTCCGCTGTTGTTGACGAGGCGGAGAAGGAGGCGGGCTGCTCGGACGCGTCGGCGCAGGCGGAGAAGGAGGCGGAGTGCCGCCACGCGCCGGAGCAGCTGGAGAAGGAGGCGGAGTGCCGCCACGCGCCGGAGCAGCCGGAGAAGAAGGTGGAGTGCCCTGATCACTCGCCAGAGGAGGAGGCGGAGTGCCCTGACTCGCCGGAGGAGGAGGCGGAGGCGTCCAGTTCGGAAGGTTGATGAGCTCCTTCCGCCATAGACATGGAGTCTTCAGAGCAAGACCCAGCTGAGTCTCCCCTTCACCGGTAGGGTGGTCAAGCTCGAGCTCCTCAAATCCCTCCATTATTTCATCGACCATCACAACAACATAGCCTTCTGGAATCGGAAGGCAGTGAAAAGTTGCGCCGGGTTGAGGAGGTGCAACAGAGCTGACAGCCGCCTTGACTTTGAGGTGCTGCCATTGCGCCATAAGGTGGCAATCTTGAGCCTCCGTGATAGCATCCACGGGGTAGCTGGGAGCCGTGAAGTGAGGCTGCTGAAGGAGCTCGGTGGAAGCCACGCTGCTTCTCCGCTGAGATGGCGGGGTAGCTTCTGGGGTAGCTTCGGCAGGTCGCTGCCTCTGAACTAGTGCTTGTTCCTCTAGCGCTCGTACCCTTGCATTCAGCTTCTGCAGTTCGGTCTGCTCCACTTTCCTCCTCCTCTCCCGGGTTTTGTAACCGCCTGCGCTGGGAAACCCTTCCTTCCACGCAACGGAGCCTACCATGCCTCATGTTCGTCCTGGGTGCTCAGGATTCCCGAGGGCCTGTGTGAGCTCATCGTTCTCTCTGTCGGGAATGAACGTCCCTTGCTGCGCTGCGGCGATATACTTCTAAAGCTTCTTGACGGGTATTTCAAGTTGCTCCTTCATCCAACGCCACTTCCCTATTTCAGGGTCCAAGGTTCCCCCAACCCCGAAGAACCAAGTCCTTGAACGGTCTGGCCAGTTCAATGTCTCTGGTTCGACCCCTTTATCAAGCAGGTCCTTCTCAGCCTTGTCCCACAACGGCCGGGCTTTGAGGTAGCCACCTGACCCCGTGCGATGGTGATACTCCTTCTTTGCAGCATTTTTCTTGTTTGTCGCTGACATCTTCTTACTCTTCTCTGATGTCTTGTGGGCCACAAATGCGGGCCAGTGATCTCTTATCTTCTCAAATCGGCCGGTGAATTCTGCAGTCTTCCCTTTGTCGACAAACGTTGATTTCAACTCATTCTTCCACCTCCTGAATAGATCTGCCATCTTCTTAAGAGCATGAGCCTTGACTAATGGCTCTATAACTGGCTTATCTGGATCCTCCTCTGGCGGTAGGGTGAAATTTGCCTTCAGCGCGGTCCAAAGATCATCTTTTTGTCTATCATTGACAAAAGACACTTGAGGGTCTTCGCTCTTAGGCTTATTCCATTGGTGGATGCTGATCGGGATCATGTCCCTAACAAGAACCCCGCACTGAGCAGAAAATGCTTCCTTGGTCCGGCTGGGTTCAATCGGTTGGCCATCGCCCTTGATTGTTGTGATCGTGAACCTTTCATCCTGGCGCAACCTTTTCTTCGGGCCTCGTCTCGTTACCGAAGTTTGGCTCGATCCGAAGGGCTAGAAAAGAAGAAAGAAGAGAGTTAATATGTGTACATACCAAAACAATTAATGCATCAATTAGCTAGTCAGCACAGGCTTAATTAATATATATACCTCGCCGGACTTTGCAACATCTCCTTCCTCCGTTCGCTCACCGGAGCAGTCATCACGGTCTCCTTCTTCCACCGGCATTCCGTCACCGGAGCCATCATAATCATGTCCTTCCACCTCCATTGTTCGATCACCGGAGCCTGCTTCACCCTCTCCTTCCAGACCATCGGTGTCGTTGAGAAACGACAAGACATCACCTCCGCCGAGGATTATGTCCCCCAACAACTGTTCTGCTTCGATGTCTCGGTGCTCCATAGTTTCTGCAAATATTACAACATGGCAATTAATATACAAACATGACAGATGGATATATTAGTGCAAACGTAGAACTAGCTAGCTCGACGCTTCTACGGTTTGGGGTGGCCTCGACAACTCTTCTAGGGTTTGGGGTGGCCTAGGCAATGCTTCTAGGGTTTGGGGTGGCCTCGACAACGCTTCTAGGGTTTGGGTCGGACCGCCTCTCTCATGAATGTCCGACGTCCGGACCGACAAGGGATTTAACAAAATGACGCCATTCTGGATGTGCAGAAAATGGTCCATATTTTTCCTGATCTCATCTACACTTCTATATGTCACGTTGTCTAGTGTTAAAGAATTCAAGAAAACCATGACTTCATCATTAGCCGGAAATGACAGGCGTATAATGGTACGAAGCTCTTCAAAGTTGTTTTGCAACGGAGTTCCCGATAGAATAATTCGCTTTTTGGTACAAAGTTCAGCAAGAGCCTTCCGAATATCGCTATTTGGAAGGCCTTTGCTGAAATTCGTACCAAAAGGCGAATTATTCTATCAGGAACTCCGTTCCAAAACAACTTTGAAGAGCTTCCTAGCATCATACGCCTGTTACTTCCGACTAATGATGAAGCCATGGATTTCTTCAATACTTTGACAGACAACGTGACATATAGAAGAATATATATATATATATATATATATATATATATATATATATATATATATATATATATATGAGATCAGAAAAAAAAATTGGATCAACTTGTCCACATCCATAATGGGGGCATTCTTGATAAATCTATATATGTCAAAATTCAAACTTTGACATATGATCAAACTTTGATATATGATCAAATGTTGCATATGTCAAAATTCAAACTTTGACATATGATCAAACTTTGATATATGTCCACCGCGATATAAAATAATACATAGACTTGTTCGGGCAAGAGGGGGTTGATCGACGTCCCCCCTCATGTCGAAGTGAATGAACAACTCTGAATTTTTTTTACATGTACTCCTACAATATGAAAATTTCTAAGTGATTGCCAAACTGTTTGCTAAACTTTTATGCTTCATTTATATGAAGATCAATTGTCCAATATAACTATGTTCGCGATATGAGGCATTGGACATTATCTAGATCACATGCCTCAAAATCAAAGGAAAAACTCCTCTCACAACTATCCGCGGTGCCCAACAATATGAAATCATTCACAAATATTGATGTTGGACTCGACTAAATATGCACTCCATAGTCCAATCAAGTATATAAGTCCGCGGTGATCAAACACATACAAGTTACAAAAATTTCTATGCTCACAAAAATATAAGCCCGAGGGGAATTGAAGTTATCGGGGTTATGTTTATACAACAAATGGACATCTCATCTCATTTCATCTCATCTGAAAAAATATAGCACATCTAAAAAAAATACATACATACATGGAAAAAAATTGCTATGAACAAAAAAAACATCATATATGAACATTTTCTATATCCATCCATCCATACATACATACATTGAAAAAAATGCTATGAACAAACACATCAGTAGTAATTATTTTTATAATGATTTGTCCTCAAAAAATTCTTTTATTAGTATTTTCAAACTCTAGAATGACCCTGTTGCACTAGAACTATTTCAAATAATTCTTTTCAAATGCCACAAATTTTTTGAGAAGTCCTCTGATGCCTATAGATCATTTTTATGCAAAAACCCACTTTGGTCATTTGAAACTTTTGAGCACAACTTCCATTTTTCAATTTTGGTCCAATCTTGGCATTGAACTACAACCCTATTTTTTCCTTACTAAATTTTTTTGAAAAAATTACACCAACTTCATGACAGTACCCACACTCCATTTCACCAAAAACCTTTTGATCCATAGTTCAAAATTTTCAAATTTCGTTCAAATGAAATTTGAACCAGATTCAAATTCCTTGCTAAAAACCTATTCTAAACCACTCCAAAAATTCTGAAATTTTGCCATCACCTTTGTCTTGCATCAGTACCTCACCACAAAAAAATTCAGAAATTTCAAAAATGCCCAAAGCCATCTAGCATTTCATCAAACATCTTCTATGCATTTCATCAATAAATTTCAGAAAATTCAGAAGGGGGGGAGGGGGGCTGCTGCTCTTCACTGTCCACTCCTTCTCCTCTCCTTCACGGCGTCGCTGCTGCTCTTCAATGCGTCGGGGCCGGCGGCGACCATGGAGCAGTGGCAGAGCAAGGCCGAGCTCGGGGGAGCACGCGGCGACGGGGAGCAGGGGACCATGGGAAAGGGGGGTGCTCACTGGGGGGCGGCGATGGCTGGAGGCCGGCGAAGAGGACGGCGGGCTCGGGGTGGCACGCGGCGACGGGGACAATGGGGCACGGGCGCGGGCTCAGGGAAGACGACGGCGACGGCGACGACGGGGCACGGGCGACGGCGACGACGGCGATGGGGACGACGGGGCGACGGCGACGACGGCGACGGCGACAGGGCGCGGCGACGGGGCAGGGCGCGGCGACGGCGGTGAGGAGCGGCCTGGCGGCGTCGAGGGAGAATGGGAGCACTTGGGGAAATTTTCCTAAGTGTTGGCTTATATAGCAAAGGCTTTAGTCCCGGTTGGTGGCACCAACCGGGACCAATACCACCCTTTGGTCCCGGTTCGTGCCACCAACCGGGACCAAAGGTCTCTTTTGGCCAGGCGAAAGGGCGGGAAGCACAACCCTTTGGTCCCGGTTGGTGGCACGAACCGGGACCAAAGGGAGGGATTGGTCCCGGTTTGTGCCACGAACCGGTACCAATGCAACCCTTTAGTCCCGGTTTGGTGTCACCAACCGGGACCAAAGGCCTTGTGCTGCCCGCGGCCAAAAGTTTAGTCCCACCTCGCTAGTTGAGAGGGGCGCGGAGTGGTTTGTAAACCCCACTGCCGCTGCCCTCTCGAGCTCCTCTCAAATGCAGGCTTACGGGCCTAACCTCACTCTCCTCTGCCTGTGGGCCTACTGGGCCTTCTGCGGGCCTGAATCCTGGCCTGTGTTGGGTTTCTAGTTGTATTCAGGCCGTGGTGGCCCAGTAGGTGGCATTTTTTTTTCTTTTTTTTCCAGTTTTTCTGTCTTGTTTTTTGCTTTATTTATTTTCTTTTATTTTTTAATTCTTTTTGCTTTTAGGTAATAAATATTATAAACTTTCTGTAAGTGCCATTAGTTTTCCAATTCAAATAGTTTAAATTTGAATTCTTTGAAATATGTGTGAATCACTAGTTTGTGATTAACTTTAATATAAAAATAGATTTTTGAGTGATTCTTTTAACTGCTATTTAATATTACTGTGTTTTATCATTATATTCAAAAACAGTTTTTGTTATTTTAGTTTCTAACAAAAAAAATCTTTTTGCTTTTTGTTATTTTTGAGTGATTCACACAAAAAAAAATTCTAGTTTTTCTGTTTTGTTTTTTGCTTTATTTATTTTCTTTTGTTTGTTGCTTTATTTTTTTAATTCTTTTTGCTTTTAGGTAATAATATTATAAACTTTCTGTAGTGTGCCATTAGTTTTCCAATTCGAATAGTTAAATTTGAATTCTTTAAAATTTGTGTGAATCACTAGTTTGTGATTAACTTTACTAGAAAAATAGATTTTTGAGTGATTCTTTTTACTGCTATTTAATATTACTGTGTTTTATCATTATATTCAAAAACAGTTTTTGTTATTTTAGTTTCTAACAAAAAAAATCTTTATGATAATTCTTTTTGCTATTAAAGTTTCTAACAAAAAAAGTTCTTTTTGAAAATTCTTTTTCCTTTTAATGTTTTGAACAGAAAATACTTTGCTAATTTTAGTTGCATAAATTTTAGTTGATTCCTTTTGCTATTAGAGTTTCATTAAAGTTTTCTAGTTCATTCTTTTTTCTATTAGAGTTTCATTAAAGTTTTCTAGTTCATTCTTTTCGTGTACAAAATGGACAATCTCTTTCGAAGTATCAGGGTTTCGGACGAAAACTCATCTGTTACAAAGGGATTTCATTTTTTTGAACTTATTTGAACTCCACACTTTTTCTGTGCTCAAAATGAACCATTCAAAGCAACATCATCAATTTTCAACCCTTTTTGAGTTCATCTGTTATTTTTCATGCATTTACTGATTTTTTTGAGCTAAATGACCCTGAAATTGAAAAGCACTTCAAATGAACTCTGAAGAGGTTGAAAATTGGCATGATATCATCATTTCACCCTCATAGCATGTGATAAAAAGTTGAGAGGGTTACGGCAAAAACTGGATGCACTTCGTGTACAAAATGGACAATCTCTTCAATTGTATGAGGGTTTTCGACGAAAACTCATCTGTTACAAAGGGATTTCATTTTTTTGAACTTATTTGAACTCCACACTTTTTTGTGCTCAAAATGAACCATTCAAAGCAACATCATCAATTTTCAACCTTTTCTGACTTCATCTGTTATTTTTCATGCATTTACTGATTTTTTTGAGGTAAATGACCCTGAAATTGAAAAGCACTTCAAATGAACTCTGAAGAGGTTGAAAATTGGCATGATATCATCTTCACCCTCATAGCATGTGATAAAAAGTTGAGAGGGTTACGGCAAAAACTGGATAACTTCGTGTACAAAATGGAAAATCTCTTTCGAAGTATCAGGGTTTCGGACGAAAACTCATCTGTTACAAAGGGATTTCATTTTTTGAACTTATTTGAACTCCACACTTTTTTCTGTGCCAAAATGAACCATTCAAAGCAACATCATCAATTTTCAACCCTTTCTGAGTTCTTCTGTTATTTTTCATGCATTTACTGATTTTTTTGAGCTAAATTACCCTGAAATTGAAAAGCACTCAAATGAACTCTGAAGAGGTTGAAAATTGGCATGATATCATCATTTCACCCTCATAGCATGTGATAAAAGTTGAGAGGGTTACGGCAAAAACTGGATGCACTTCGTGTACAAAATGGACAATCTCTTTCGAAGTATAGGGTTTCGACGAAAACTCATCTGTTACAAAGGGATTTCATTTTTTTGAACTTATTGAACTCCACACTTTTTCTTGTGTCAAAATGAAACATTCAAAGCAACATCATCAATTTTCAACCTTTCTGACTTCATCTGTTATTTTTCATGCATTTACTGATTTTGGAGGTAAATGACCCTGAAATTGAAAAGCACTTCAAATGAACTCTGAAGAGGTTGAAAATTGGCATGATATCATCATTTCACCCTCATAGCATGTGATAAAAAGTTGAGAGGGTTACGGCAAAAACTGGATGCACTTCGTGTACAAAATGGACAATCTCTTTCGAAGTATGAGGGTTTCGAACGAAAACTCATCTGTTACAAAGGGATTTCATTTTTTTGAACTTATTTGAACTCCACACTTTTTCTGTGCTCAAAATGAACCATTCAAAGCAACATCATCAATTTTCAACCTTTTCTGACTTCATCTGTTATTTTTCATGCATTTACTGATTTTTTTGAGGTAAATGACCCTGAAATTGAAAAGCACTTCAAATGAACTCTGAAGAGGTTGAAAATTGGCATGATATCATCATTTCACCCTCATAGCATGTGATAAAAAGTTGAGAGGGTTACGGCAAAAACTGGATGAACTTCGTGTACAAAATGGAAAATCTCTTTCGAAGTATCAGGGTTTCGGACGAAAACTCATCTGTTACAAAGGGATTTCATTTTTTTGAACTTATTTGAACTCCACACTTTTTCTGTGCTCAAAATGAACCATTCAAAGCAACATCATCAATTTTCAACCCTTTCTGAGTTCTTCTGTTATTTTTCATGCATTTACTGATTTTTTTGAGCTAAATTACCCTGAAATTGAAAAGCACTTCAAATGAACTCTGAAGAGGTTGAAAATTGGCATGATATCATCATTTCACCCTCATAGCATGTGCTAAAAAGTTGAGAGGGTTACGGCAAAAACTGGATGAACTTCGTGTACAAAATGGAAAATCTCTTTCGAAGTATCAGGGTTTCGGACGAAAACTCATCTGTTACAAAGGATTTCATTTTTTTGAACTTATTTGAACTCCACACTTTTTCTGTGCTCAAAATGAACCATTCAAAGCAACATCATCAATTTTCAACCCTTTCTGAGTTCTTCTTGTTATTTTTATGCATTTACTGATTTTTGAGCTAAATACCCGAAATTGAAAAGCACTTCAAATGAACTCTGAAGAGGTTGAAAATTGGCATGATTCATCATTTCACCCTCATAGCATGTGTAAAAAGTTGAGAGGGTTACGGCAAAAACTGGATGCACTTCGTGTACAAAATGGACAATCTCTTTGAAGTATCGGGTTTCGGACGAAAACTCATCTGTTACAAAGGGATTAATTTTTTGAACTTATTTGAACCCACACTTTTTCTGTGCTCAAAATGAACCATTCAAAGCAACATCCAATTTCAACCTTTTCTGACTTCATCTGTTATTTTTCAGGCATTTACTGATTTTTTTGAGTAAATGACCCTGAAATTGAAAAGCACTTCAAATGAACTCTGAAGAGGTTGAAAATTGGCATATTCATCATTTCACCCTCATACATCATGTGATAAAAAGTTGAGAGGGTTACGGCAAAAACTGGATGAACTTCGTGTCAAAATGGAAAATTCTTTTCGAAGTATCAGGGTTTCGGACGAAAACTCATCTGTTACAAAGGGATTTCATTTGTTTGAACTTATTTGAACTCCACACTTTTTTTGTGCTCAAAATGAACCATTCAAAGCAACATCATCAATTTTCAACCCTTTCTGAGTTCTTCTGTTATTTTTCATGCATTTACTGATTTTTTTTTAGCTAAATTACCCTGAAATTGAAAAGCACTTCAAATGAACTCTGAAGAGGTTGAAAATTGGCATGATATCATCATTTCACCCTCATAGCATGTGCTAAAAAGTTGAGAGGGTTACGGCAAAAACTGGATGCACTTCGTGTACAAAATGGACAACCTCTTTCGAAGTATCAGGGTTTCGGACGAAACTCATCTGTTACAAAGGGATTTCATTTTTTTGAACTTATTTGAACTCCACACTTTTTCTGTGCTCAAAATGAACCATTCAAAGCAACATCATCAATTTTCAACCCTTTCTGACTTTATCTGTCTTCACTTTTTCTTCGCTTGTGTCCTTTGCTTATTGCGCCGTAACCATGGATATTCTTCATCGCTTAACAGGGTGCTTGGGTCAACCTTGACTTTGAAGGGAGGAATTTCATGAAACTTTTCATAATCTTCAGACATGTCTGTCTTACCCTCCACTCCCACGATGTCTCTTTTCCCTGAAAGAACTATGTGGCACTTTGGCTCATCGTATGATGTATTCGCTTCCTTATCTTTTCTTTTTCTCGGTTTGGTAGACATGTCCTTCACATAGAAAACCTGCGCCACATCATTGGCTAGGACGAATGGTTCGTCTGTGTACCCAAGATTGTTCAGATCCACTGTTGTCATTCCGTAATGTGGCTCTACCTGTACCCCGCCTCCTGACAGATTGACCCATTTGCACTTAAACAAAGGGACCTTAAAATCATGTCCGTAGTCAAGTTCCCATATGTCCACTATGTAACCATAATATGTTTCCTTTCCCCTCTTGGTTGCTGCATCAAAGCGGACACCGCTGTTTTGGTTGGTGCTCTTTTGATCTTGGGCGATCGTGTAAAATGTATTCCCATTTATCTCGTATCCTTTGTAAGTCAATACAGTCGAAGATGGTCCCCTGGACAACGAGTACAGCTCATCAGAAATAGTGTTGTCACCTCTGAGACGTGTTTCCAACCAACTGCCGAAAGTCCTGATGTGTTCACATGTAATCCAGTCGTCACACTGCTCCGGGTGTTTGGAGCGCAGAATGTTCTTGTGTTCATCGACATACGGGGTCACCAAGGTAGAGTTCTGTAGAACTGTGTAGTGTGCTTGAGACCAAGAATGCCCGTCCCTGCATATTATTGAGTCCCCTCCTAGCGTGCCCTTTCCAGTCAGTCTCCCCTCATACCGCGATTGAGGGAGACCAATCTTCTTAAGGTCAGAAATGAAGTCAACACAAAACCCAATAACATCCTCTGTTTGATGGCCCATGGAGATGCTTCCTTCTGGCCTAGCGCGGTTACGGACATATTTCTTTAGGACTCCCATGAACCTCTCAAAGGGGAACATATTGTGTAGAAATACGGGGCCCAGAAGGACAATCTCGTCGACTAGATGAACTAGGACGTGCGTCATGATATTGAAGAAGGATGGTGGGAACACCAGCTCGAAACTAACAAGACATTGCGCCACATCACTCCTTAGCCTTCGTATGATTTCTGGATCGATCACCTTCTGAGAGATTGCATTGAGGAATGCACATAGCTTCACAATGGCTAATCGAACATTTTCCGGTAGAAGCCCCCTCAATGCAACCGGAAGCAGTTGCGTCATAATCACGTGGCAGTCATGAGACTTTAGGTTCTGGAACTTTTTCTCTGCCATATTTATTATTCCCTTTATATTCGACGAGAAGCCAGACGGGACCTTCATACTGAGCAGGCTTTCAAAGAAGATTTCCTTCTCTTCTTTGGTAAGAGCGTAGCTGGCAGGACCTTCATACTGCTTTGGAGGCATGCCGTCTTTTTCGTGCCAACGTTGCAGGTCCTCCCGTGCCTCCGGTGTATCTTTTGTCTTTCCATACACGCCCAAGAAGCCTAGCAGGTTCACGCAAAGGTTCTTTGTCACATGCATCACGTCGATTGAAGAGCGGACCTCTAGGTCTTTCCAGTAGGGTAGGTCCCAAAATATAGATTTCTTCTTCCACATGGGAGCGCGTCCCTCAGCGTCATTCGGAACAGATAGTCCGTCGGGACCATTTCCAAAGATTACGTGTAAATCATTAACCATAGCAAGTACGTGATCACCGGTACGCATGGCGGGCTTCTTCCGGTGATCTGCCTCGCCTTTGAAATGCTTGCCTTTCTTTCGACATTGATGGTTGGTCGGAAGAAATCGACGATGCCCCAGGTACACATTCTTCCTGCATTTGTCCAGGTATATACTTTCGGTGTCAGCTAAACAGTGCGTGCATGTGTGGTATCCCTTGTTTGTCTGTCCTGAAAGGTTACTGAGAGCAGGCCAATCATTGATGGTTACAAACAGCAATGCATGCAGGTCAAATTCCTCCTGTCTGTGCTCATCCCACACACGTACACCGTTTCCATTCCACAGTTGTAAAAGTTCTTCAACTAATGGCCTTAGGTACACATCAATGTCGTTGCCGGGTTGCTTAGGGCCTTGGATGAGTACTGGCATCATAATGAACTTCCACTTTATGCACAGCCAAGGAGGAAGGTTATAGATACATAGAGTCACGGGCCAGGTGTTGTGATTGCTGCTCTGCTCCCCGAAAGGATTAATGCCATCCGCGCTTAAACCAAACCATACGTTCCTTGGGTCACCTGCAAACTCAGTCCGGTACTTTCTCTCGATTTTTCTCCACTGCGACCCGTCAGCGGGTGCTCTCAACTTCCCGTCTTTCTTATGTTCCTCTCTGTGCCATCGCATCAACTTGGCATGCTCTTTGTTTCTGAACAGACGTTTCAACCGTGGTATTATAGGAGCATACCACATCACCTTGGCAGGAACCCTCTTCCTGGGGGGCTCGCCGTCAACATCACCAGGGTCATCTCATCTGATCTTATACTGCAATGCACCGCATACCGGGCATGCGTTCAAATCCTCGTACGCACCGCGGTACAGGATGCAGTCATTAGGGCATGCATGTATCTTCTACACCTCCAATCCTAGAGGGCATACGACCTTCTTTGCTGCGTACGTACTGTTGGGCAATTCGTTATCCTTTGGAAGCTTCTTCTTCAATATTTTCAGTAGCTTCTCAAATCCTTCGTCAGGCACAGCATTCTCTTCCTTCCACTGCAGCAATTCCAGTACGGTACCGAGCTTTGTGTTGCCATCTTCGCAATTGGGGTACAACCCTTTTTGGTGATCCTCTAACATGCGATCGAATTTCAGCTTCTCCTTTTCACTTTCGCACTGTCTCCTTGCATCAACAATGACCCGGCGGAGATCATCATCGGGCACATCGTCTGGTTCCTCTTGATCTTCAGCTTCCCCCGTTGCAGCATCATCATATTCAGGGGGCACATAGTTGTCATCGTCCTCTTCTTCTTCGGTGTCTTCCATCATAACCCCTATTTCTCCGTGCCTGGTCCAAACATTATAGTGTGGCATGAAACCCTTATAAAGCAGGTGGGTGTGAAGGATTTTTCGGTCAGAGTAAGACTTCGTATTCCCACATATAGGGCATGGACAACACATAAAACCATTCTGCTTGTTTGCCTCAGCCACTTCAAGAAAATTATGCACGCCCTTAATGTACTCGGAGGTGCGTCTGTCACCGTACATCCATTGCCGGTTCATCTGCGTGCATTATATATAATTAAGTGTGTCAAAAACCATTACAAAACATCATGAATAGATAAGTGACCAAATTAATAGAAGTTCATCATCACATTAAAACCAAAGTACATACATAGTTCTCATTGAACAACATATAGCTCTCCAGAGCATCTAATTAAACCATACATTGAAACTATATAAAACATTTCAATGCAACAACAAATGCGATCATAATCGCAACCAAGGTAACAATTGATCCAACGGCATAATGATACCAAGCCTCGGTATGAATGGCATATTTTCTATACTTTCTAATCTTGAAGCGCATTGCATCCATCTTGATCTTGTGATCATCGACGACATCCGCAACATGCAAGTCCAATATCATCTTCTCCTCCTCAATTTTTTTCAAATTTTCCTTCAAGTAATTGTTTTCTTCTTCAACTAAATTTAACCTCTCGACAATAGGGTCGGTTGGAATTTCCGGTTCACATACCTCCTAGATAAAAAAATCTATGTCACTTGGTCGACATAATTGTCATAAACAATAAATGAACCAAATAGTTATAAAATATATTATATACCACATCCGAATCATAGACAGGACGAGGGCCGACGGGGGCGGATACCAAAACCATCGCACTATATAATAACAAACAATAATAAAAGTAAGAAAATTAGACAAGTATCTATCTAAATCATACAAGTAAGAATTTTTTTTTTAGAAAGAAGATAAGAACAAGAGGCTCACCACGGTTATGCCGGCGACGAGATCGGCGCAGGCGATCGACGGCGGTGAAGACGGGGACGGGACGTGACGGACCGCTAAACCTAGACAAATCTTGAGGAAAATGGAGTTTGGACAAGGAGCTTCGAGAGGAGAAAGGTTAAGTGTGGCTCGGGCATTTCATCAAACACCTCATGTGCATAGTAGGTGAGCTAGAGCACCACAAACCCCTCCCCTCGCCGGCCAAAAAAAAACAGAGCAGTGGAGTGCTATGCTCGCGGGCGAGGCGTATATATATAGGCACAACATTGGTCCCGGTTCGTGGTTGGAACCGGGACTAAAGGCCACCCTTTGGTCCCGGTTCCAGCCACGAACCGGGACCAATGGATGCGGGCCAGGAGCGAGGCCCATTGGTCCCGATTCGTGTCTGGAACCGGGACCAAAGGGTCCGGACAAACCGGGACCAATGCCCCACGAGCCCCGGCCGGCCCCCTGGGCGCACGAACCGGGACGTATGCCCCCATGTGTCCCGGTTCCTGACTGAACCGGGACTAATGGGCTGGGCTGGCCTGGACCAAAGCCCTGTTTTCTACTAGTGATGTAAGAATATTTTATGTGGCCAATGTAAATTATAGTGAGATTTTAATTAAGAGTTCTAGTATGATGGTTGCTAGAAATGATAGATTAAAATCTGGGTTTCAACTCCCTCTTTTCTCCCTCTGGTAATCTTCACAATTGAGGTATATGTTAAAGCAAACTATGTGGTGTGTATATACATGCTGGTTATGTACACAGTGCTTTGCTTGCAAATGTATGTGTGTGTGTATGGCGAAGTCACGTTCCTAATGCTTGGACGTGTACTAGTGCTCATGCATGCATAGATGGCTTGATGTTCTCAGCGATCATTATGCGCATAAAGTTTAGGCTCAGTCGATTAGACCTTTCCCAAGCCTCATAAAAATACTTACCTTCATCGGTACTTTGATCAGTAAGCACTGCGGGTTGCTCCTCCATTACTAATGCCATGTCTAAGTTCATGACTCCCAAATGGAACCGGACATATTCAGCCCATTCAGCATAATTCAGCCCATTAAACTTGACCGGACCATTCATAGCGACTGCAAACATTAATTGTGCTCACTTGTTAATAGGCGTTCGATAATGTATTCAAACATCAACTTTAGTCACATATTTAAGAACATCTTTGGATGAAACTTAAATACGAAACTGAAACCACAATGCTGCTAATACTTTAACACACGTAGCCACACTTAAGCAAAATATATATGTCATCTTTGGATAAACTATATATATCTCTCAAGTATATTTCTAGTTCCTCTTATGTCACAAATTAATCTTGCAATGGCCACCTTTGGGTGATCACGGCGTAAAAATTAGTGACTATAATATACCATGAATTATTAGCAACAAAAATCAATTTGCACTATAAATATTTGACCATAAAATGCTAGGCCACTTTGGTGACAAACAAGCATGCTCTCCAATAAATATTTATTTGGCAAAATCACATGAACAATTATACCAATAAATTGGCCTTTCCAGTCTAATAATTATACGGACAAAATGTATAATTTTGGATGCAAAACATACTTTGCCAAAATATGATCATCTACGTAACGCAATGCAATAACGTGAGCAATGATAAAAAATGAAAGAACGACAACAAGTCTTGAACATAGGATGAGAAAAAGAATAGATCGACGGAATAATGAATCAAAATCTCGACTTTAATGTGAATCGGAAGTGTGGCAACAACAAGGCTCTGATACCAAATGTAAGCAAAAAAAAATTAAGTGCGGAACATTTGCAATACAAATGATTCAACAAAACATACGAGAGATTTTCTATTCATGATCCGAGTGTACCTTGTTCCATCATGAGACCTTTCGAAGTCGATTCCATCGTCGTCAAACGTTCTTCTTTTCTCTGCCTCTTTACTTCACAAGTTCCTCTGATAGATGAAGAACCGACATTTCTGTGTGTATGTGTCGCTCCAATGCGGCAGTGTTGTCGCTGTGCAATACGAAGTAAATTACCCCAAGCGAAATACAAACAAATGGCAGGGGCATGGCCCTTTTATAGCGTCCCCGCGGACGTGTCTCTTGAGCGAACAACGCATCCGTCGGTTCAGCAAATGGACACGTCCCAGTTAGTCACAAGTCAACCGATGCATCCGCGCCAAGAGATACGTCTCCTAGATGAAACGATGCCTCCCACTGCCTCAACTGCACATACTTGTGCACGCATGCATGCATCAACCGTCGGCTGATTACACGTGCATTAACGCACATGCACTTACACAACTGTGACGCCCCCGACTCAATCGTACACTAATCATACACATAAACGTGTACGATCAAGCACAGGGGCTCACGGGAAGATATCACAACATAACTCTAAACACAAATAAACGGAGATCCACAATATTACAGACCAGGGATCACGAAGATCCGAATACATAGTCAGTCTTACAAATATTATCTGAGTACAGATATAGTTAGACAAGTTTTGCCTTAAGAAGGCTAGCACAAACAACGACTCTAGATCGAAAGGCGTTGGCCTCCTGCCTGGGAGCCTCCGATCCTACTCCTGGTCGGCTGGCTCGATCCAGTAGTACGTGCCCTCTGGACCCTCCTGGTAGTAAGCTCCTGAGGTGGCATCTGGCTCCGGGGCTCCATCGTCTGATGTAACATCAAGGTGGGGTATGGGAAAAAGAGAAAGTAAAGCAACCGTGAGTACTCATCCGAAGTACTCAGCAAGCAAGGATCTACACTACATATGCAACATTATCAAAGAGGAAAAGGCTGTATATGTGGACTGGGCTGCAGAAATGCCAGAATAGAGAGAAGGCCTATTCCTATCGAAGACTAGCATCTTCACGAAGCCATCATCTTGCAGCAGTAGAAGAGAGTAGAATAGCATTTTATTTAGCAAACATGTTGAAGCAAAGCCTAGAGATCCTTCCTCGACTCCCTGCGAGAAAGCGATCCCGAAGCTTCAATTAAGTAACAAGTATCCAGTTCAAGTAGTAGATCGAGATACACAAACTGAGCGTCCTTTACCGTAGGACCGGCTATCGATAGATCATTCATCCCTGCAGGGGTGCACTACTGTTACCCAACACGCTCGATCAACTCTGGTTGGACACACTTGCTGGGTAATGTCCGGCCTCGGGAGATCAACACGAAGCAGCGCCCTACCTAGGCTTAGCAGAGAGGTCAGCACGCCGGACTAACCTATGCACCCAGAGGTCTTGGGCCATCTCCCTGGGCACCCTGCGCGTTGCGAGACTGGCCGGGGTGCAGGCGCGACACTGAACTCGTCAGTGAAGTATCCAGCCCAATCCCGACAATCAGCCCGCACGGTGAATCGTGACGTCTGACGAGCTTTCGGGAGAAACGTACATCGCAGAGGGCCCCATAACCATAATCCCGTGTGGTGGTAGTGCGTATAGGGCACGTCGACCCACTCAGATCACACACCCAGATCCAATAGGCTCATTTAGTATCACGCGGAGACAATCAGAGTCTCTGATGCTCCGCCACAATATCACACTCGAGTGCCCTTCCGGCACACCCGACATCGTAGATCCCCAGCGGGTACCCACCAGGGTCGACCCGCCTGTAACAAAGGTCTAAGTAACCGTGTGGTCATAGCATCAAGGGGGAAACCCGAGGAATCACCCTCGGTGGATTCCACTCGATGAAATCATCAGGGTGAACGTATGAGGCATCACCCTTGAGGTTCACACTGAGGGGTTGCACGACAGAGTCGTATCGGAAGTGGAGAAGGAGGAATCACCCTCGATGACCACGACTGAACAGCTACACTGCAGAGTATTCATCAGGAGTGCGTTACGAGGTATCACCCTCGGCACTTGATAGTTACTATGCAGAGTCGTACAACTAAGGGGGGTGTGAAGTGAGGTGTCGGTCTCTGGTCGACGATCACATTGATCGAGTCGTCGATAATCAAGCAGGAGCAACAAGGGTAAGGTGGTGGGGGTCACTGATGGTTCACTACCAACCTATACTAAGCAGTTTATCATAAGCAGGTAAGGTAGCAATAAACAGGTTACAAAAGCAGACTATGCATCAGAATAGGAACAAACAGTAACAGTAGTAAAATCTAATGCAAGCAGGAGAAATGGAATGGGCGATATCTGGATGCTCAAGGGGGGGGGCTTGCCTGGTTGCTCTGTTGCACGGGAAGAAGGGTCGTCGGTGACGTAGTCGCACTCAGTGGCATCAGCGCCGGTCTCGGGGTCTACCGGAGAAGAAGAGGGGAGAGAAACGGTAAATACGGATCAAACAAAGCATCACAAAATATAACAAGGCAATACGCGGTGCCAGGGGTGATCTAACTCAGGGATAGGTGATACCGGCGAAGGGGGAAAACATCCGGGAAAGTATCCCCGGTGTTTGGCATTTTCGGACAGACAAACCGGAGGGGATTGTTGCATGTTCGCTATGCTAGGGACGTGTGGCGGACGAACGGACTGTTTATTCGGATTCGTCTCGTCGTTCTGAGCAATTTTCATGTACAAAGTATTTTCATCCGAGGTACGGATTATTTTATATGAATTTACAAAGTTTTAAACATTTTCTGAATTTACAGAATTTTTTTAATTCAAAATAAAACTGCAAAATACTTTTGTCACATAGTGCTATTCTAGCCGTAGTGTATGAAGGTGGGGCCAGTGGGGTTGGGTTGACCCAGTCAAATGTTTTGACTAGTCAACATAAAAATAGTGTAGAGGCCACATGTCAATGATTCATTGGCCTAATCCTAATGCTAAATTAGCATCTAACCTAAACAGGGCCGGCCTAGTGGCACATCCAGCCTCACGGCTCTACGCACACACGCACACATAGGCCACCAGTAGCAGTAGTAGTTAGCAGCCAGCAGGAGCAGAAGCAGCACACTAGCAGCGGCAGTAGCAAGCCGCAGCAGCAGCAGCCTAGGGCGCCGGCGGCCATAGCGGGCGTGCACGGCGACGCGGCCGAGGCGCGATGGGCAAGCGCAGCAGCAAGCAGCACTAGCAGCAAGCGGCAGCGGGCAGTATCAGTAGAGAGCAGCAAGCAACAGGCAAGGAACAGCAAAGCAGCAGTGGCGCAAGCAGGAGGCGAGGCGGCGAGCGTGTGGGCGCACGCCTTGGCGCGGCCGGCGAGCAGCGTGCGGGGGAAGCGGCAGTGGAGTGGCCGGGGCGAGGCGGCCATGGGTGTGAGCGAGTGCGCGCCCAGGCGCACGGGAGCTGCAGGGGGCGCGGCCATGAACGGATGTACGCGTGCAGACACGAGCTCCGGCCATGGCGGCCATAGCGAGCGAGGGACGATGGCTACGGCCTGGATTGAGCTAGGGAAAAGAGGGCAATCGAGGGAGGCGCTCACAGCGGTGCCGAAGGCGAGGTCGGGGAGGCCGACAAGGCTCGGGGTGGCGCGGATTTGAGGAAGAAGACGGTGGCGTGGGGCGATGTAGAGGCGTTCAGCTTCGGTTCGTCGGCGCAGTCGAAGGAGGGGACGACGGCGAGCACGCTGGACACGCCGGGGGGGGGGGCGAACGGGGCACGGTGGCCGTGGCTACGCCGGAGCCATGGCGGCGGTGGCGCTCGGCTGCGACGGGGGAGCGAGGGAGAGGACGAGTGGAGTGGCTAGGGTTCATCCCCGGGGTTGGGGATGTGCATATAAAGGCGTCTGCGACGCGCGGGTGGCCGTTGTCGATCGGGGACGAGGGGGGGCCGGCGCACACGCGCGTGCGCGTTCGACAGCGGGGCGAGGAGCAGTGCGGCAGGTGGGGGACGGCGCGGGGTGGGCTCTAGGCCGGCGCTGTAGCGATAGGCTCGAGTGCACAGTAGCTACATTAGGCCTTTTCTTTTTTCTCTTTTTCTGTCTCTTTTCTTTTCTGTTTGCAAAATGTTTGGGCACCAAATGAATTTTGTAAAAAAAGTGTGATCTAGTCCATAAATACCAGTGCATTATACCCTAACACCAAAAATTAGTTTGGGCAAAACATCATTTCATATTTGATTTAGATTAATTAAAAGGTTATTAAATATTATTTTCAGTCACTGTTAGAGGAGGTTTGGGTTTCCCAACTAATTTATTAAATGTTGGTTATAATTTTAGAATGATCTCTGGAATATTTGCTATTTATTGGACATTTTAGTTTCTATGTTGAACAAGTTTTATCTTCCACTTTCGTTTAAATTTGGATTCTGACTTAGAAGTTGAAATGCAATATGATGCTAATGATGATCATGCACTGTTAAACTTGCTGACTTGTCATTATCAAAAGTGATTACTGTGGCTAAGTACATGGGGTGTTACAATTCTCCTCACCTATCAAGAATTCTCGTCCCGAGAATTAAGAGGAAGACTGAAAGAAAGTGGGGTATTCTTCACGAAGACGATCCTCGCGTTCCCAAGTGGCTTCATCTTCAGAATGATTCGACCACTGAACCTTGAGGAATTTGATTGACTTCTGACGAGTTCGACGCTCAGCTTGATCAAGAATACGGATGGGATATTCTGGATAAGACAGATCTTCCCGTAATTCAAGCATTTCGTGATCCACAGCTCGAATAGGATCCATGCAATCGCTTCTGATTGGCCAGCCTTCTATGCATGCATGAGCAGTAGTACACGCCCAAGCACTAGGAACGTGACTTCGCCATACACACACACACATACATTTGCAAGCAAAGCACTGTGTACATAACCAGAATGTATATACACACCACATAGTTTGCTTTGACATATACCTCAATTGTGAAGATTACCAGAAGGAGAAAAGAGGGAGTTGAAACCCAGATTTTAATCTATCATTTCTAGCAACCATCATACTAGAACTCTTAATTAAAATCTCACTATAATTTACATTGGCCACATAAAATATTCTTACAATTAGAACTCTTGTTTGCTGATAAGTTTGTTATATCCGCTCCCTCGTAAAGTTTACAATACTAAACCAGGCAACTGACGCTTGTCAAGATCAAAAGTTGGCCCCATCCTTGATCGAGTTTGTTGAGTCTGTGTTGGTAGATAAGTTGGTCGATTGAAGGTGTCCTATTTGTTTGTGGACGAGTATCTACTGTGTGGGTTTCCTATAGTTACCGAATAACTCTCTTCTACTTATTTAGTAGAGTAAGGTCTTTGGACAACTGTTTCAAACAATATAGCCCCCTCCAACTCTCAAAACAATATTGACTATACATGGTTAGCTCTTAGTAGAGTCCAAACTTTGCCTCGGAGATTGGATCTAGGTGGACGCGACACATGGCAGTGTGATGACTGTCGATGATAGCATGGCGTGCCCAAAAAGAAGTTGTTAGTGACGAGCTAAAAGGCTGGAACTGACACGGTCTGCTTTGGCGCATCGAACTAAATCCTTGGTGAACTAGTTGATGCACTGAATTACGTACTACGCACTGAAGCAACTAGTCTATTGGCGCACAAAACTCAAACTTGTGATGGCACACACAAAACCAGTCTGATACATTAAACATGTGATCTAAACCATTTAGCTCGCTGCCGGGTGAAAGCTCGGGAAGGGAGGGAGGAGGGGAGGTAAGTTAATTGACAAGTAACTTGACCGGATCCACATGTAACTTTTTCTTGCTTGGTGCAAAGTCAAAGAGGCGGTGCCTAGCCTAGCTCACAACCACATCTTTTTCTATGAGTTTATCGCCAAAATCTGTAGGAAATCCTCGCAGTCGGTGAATAGTCACGCAATGAAACTATCTAGGCAGGGACGATGAATCTAGCTAGGAGAGGGAGATCGTAGTTGCGCGAACCCTGGAGATCACCAGTGAGTTGGCGTCGATCCACAGGTTTAACGAGTGGACTACACTGCTAGAAGAGAGCGGTCATTTTGAACAAGCAATCAGTGGGGTCGAATAGGGAAAATAAGTCCAACGGTAAACTTGTTACGAGTCGTCCATAAATACCGACAAAGCACGGATAAATTGCCTCGATTGATTAGCGAAAAGCGGGAACACATCAGGAAAACTGATTGGATTCTAGTTAGCATTCAACGACGATCAAATGCAACTCCAAGTGAGTTTATCTACAGCACATCTAAATAGGAGTGTGCACTGTGTTTTCATTCTCTCCAGAAAGAGAACATGTCGCCATGGCATTGCCATTGTGTTCTAAATTTTTATCACTAGCTGGGAGATGACGCATGATTGCCTGCCAAAGGAATATTTTGATCGTAAGCGGGATCTCTGCATCCCAAACGCCATTGAATCGGTTGGAGCATCGCCCCTACGCAACGCTTGGAATAAAGGGACTTAACAGAGCACTTGCCAGAGGACGAGTGAGGAAAAATGAGCTGATCAGAAGCCTCTGAGAGGTTTGGGAACAGAGCAGTGAGCTCTTCCCAGTTCGCCACCTCTACGGGAGAATTGGATCGGCGGAAACCAAAATCACAGTTATTAGCAGCTACCTTTGAAATGGAGATCTTTGGGTTAGAATAATAGGAAAACATAACCTACGCGATATTAATATATTTCCCTTGTCGAAAAGGAAAACATAACCGGGAAGGAGATCCTATGGGGGGTCACCCTCCTGCCTCCGGTTTAACCAAAAGCCAAACATGGTCACCGAACCAGCCTCAATTTTGACCGGAGAACAAAATTCATCACGAACTTTCACTGAAGATTTCCAGAATTTGAATTCTGGACCCTCCCGTAGGATTGGCATTCAAGGGATCCACGTCAGGAAAATACTTGGCCATTTGGAGTTTAAACCATTACGAGTTTAAGCCATAACACTTGAGGCAAATCATGGTGAATGCGCCACCACCACTTCATGATTATACATTTGTTCATTTAGGAGGTTTTCATGATGCCCACCCCCCATAGGTTTTGGGTCTGCCAATTTAACCAATCGGTATTTCTTCTTGTTGTCTATCGTGTTACAGTAAAAAGCATTGCGATCTTTGTTGAAACTACCATGATTAGTCGCAAAAAGGCGATAAAATCCCATAGTATAAACATCGGTAGAAAAAGAAGAAATGATAGGGAGATAACCCCCCCCCTGGATTGTGTCTATCCAAGTAGCACCTCTAGATCCAACTTTAAGCTCAACAGGATGAAATTCAACTTCAATCTCAATAATACTTGGTTAGAAAGGAGCCAATCTTGCAATTAAGAAGATTAGCGATTCCGGTATGCTTAGCAGGGTGGCAAAGAGCAAAGGTGTGGCAGTTCATCAACTAGACCAAAGGATTAATCAACTGCCATAAAGCAACCCGCATTTCTATTGATCTACTGTACATCAATAGAAATATACATATTATGTACCTCTACAAACATGCAACTCTATATATTTACACAGGAGGTTATGGATAACACATCAGAGCCAAGAAGATGAGATGGCAAGATCGAGGTTCAGGTCAAGGTTCAGATCAGCGGAAGCCTCAGGACGGCGATGGCCACCGGCTCCTTGACCCCTTGCCGGCACGACGGCCTCCTCAGTGGTCGTGCTCAAGATGTCAGCGTCACTACTCGAGGCCTCCTCCTCCCACTGGCCGATCGATAGCGCCAGGTCACACCCCGCCGCTGCCCGCTGCTTCTTCTGACACGTCTTGCAATTCGCGTGACGTGACCAGCCAGTCGCCTACAACAACGTACATGGTTAATTAGCCATGTCAAGAAGATAAACATATGACAATCACTGCCAATTTCTTTCTTCATTACTATATTTGGTGTCTTGACTGGCTCTTCACATTGCTAGTAGCTTCATCTTTGTTTGAAAACATACATAGCACATACATGTATAGTGGATAGTAAGTAACAAAGACAATTAATTTGAGTAATATTTGCTTCCTCTAGATTTGTTGATATGTTAACTTTTAATGGTTGGTTTACATATAAGTATAAGTTAATTCATGTTTGTCTCTAGTTTTTTTATTTATAAATATGATATATTAATATAGAAAAGATATTAATTACACCGGATCTCTGCATCAACAGGACGTCAAGAGCTAGTCAAAGACATCAGGAAAGATGTACAACAATAATCCTAGACGCACGGAAGAATACAGGCTTCTGAACGCTAATTAACCCCCACCCCCCTATTTTCATGGGGGTGGGCCCTGCCTCCCTCCTAATCTCCTACCAAAAACTACCACCTAATTACAATCCTTGAATCCGTAACAACCAGTCCGTGCGAGTAGCATTACTCGATGTACACAATCAAATTAACTAACGAAAACACTTGATAACTAGTAGTTACGCTTACCTTCTCTGGTGTATTTAGCATGCCGGAGGAGTCCCATTGCAGCCGCCCTCTACTCTGCTCCCAGCTCCTGAAAACCTCCTCAATGGACGGTCTGCACAATGAGATAGCTAGCATGTTTAATAAACTCAATCATACAAACGTATAAAAATTAATTAAGAGCACAAATGATGATCCAATTATTGGTAGTACTCACATTTGGCACGGCGGCGACATCGAGTGGTGGCCGTGGCCAAACACAGCATAAGAGGGAACATCCATCCTGTCTGAAGCCGACGCTGCCGTGATGTTCCCATCGACGCAGTGATCTTGACGACCATTCACTGATGCATGGGGTGGGTTGCTGCTGCCGCTGCCGCCGCTGCTAGAGCTTGATCTGTACATCTGGAGATGGCTTTTGATGTGAGATATGCTGACTCCCTTTGTGCCCATCAGCTGAAGAATTCGCTTTGGTGTTGCTTCTGCGCAGACAAGATATGTGAAGAGAATTGATGTCAGCACCAATTCATCGACTGGCCGTGAAAAAATGAACTAAAATTTGGTACTCTTGGTTAAGTTGTGACGAGAGCACGGATGAATGGCAAGTAAAGGATGCGCGTAATGCACAAATTGTAGAAAAGATTGATCAAAATCATGATGAGTGGTGTTTATTTTTGCAAACCGGCAGGTCCGCTGTCACTTATTGCCAAAGTGAGCCAATATTAAAGGAGAGATTAGATAGAGGCCGAGAGATCAAGCACGCGGTTGTGAGTGAGCATCAGTTTGATGGAACGGTGGGGCTTTCTTTGTTTCCTTTCTGCTAAACTTGAATCAACTCCGGACAGATTAACCTATCACACGACTAAAGCAATAACTACGTACGTATACCCTTAAATCGACCCATACCGTGAAATATCCACAATATTTGACAGGTCGGTCGTCCGGCAGTGCAAATCGATGAGATCATGCATATCATTCATGCCATTGTGCATTTAGCCGGCATGCATGTGATGCATGTGGGACGGGGAGAGAGATATAGATAGAGAGAAACGCATCGATCATAATACGTATGAGATGCACCGTCAAAAAGAACGTCTGAGAAGCAATAATAAGCAAGCACTGACCGTTCTGGCCGCCGAGGCAATCCACGGCCTCGACGAACTGCCGGTGAAGCTCCTCTGTCCAACGCATCCGCGCCTCGTCCGACCGGTTGTACTGCCGGACGCCTCTCCTCTCAAATCCTCTCATGCTTTTATCGTCCTCTCCCTGCAGCTAAGCTATCCGGCCTTCAACTCGGTCCGATCGATCCCAAACCTAAGCTTCTAGTATAAACACAGCTGATGATGCTTCTCCAGAATCAAGTTCCAATATATATATGTGGAGAGAGAGAGAGAGAGAGAGAGAGAGAGAGAGAGAGAGAGTTTTGGTTTGGCCAAACAATGATGAACTCGAAGCTCAAGTACTATTTTTAAAGTACAAGCGTACTATATAGGGCCGATGTATGGAATGTGTGGATCCAAGAGAGAGCAAGGGAGAAAGAGAGAGAAGGCTGACTTTGCTGACCTAGTCCAGTCCAACATCCATGCTCACTTAACTTAGGTAGCTACCTAGAGAACAGGGGCAGGGAAGAATCAAGAGGAACGAGAGACAGCCAAGTAGTACTGAAGTTCTTTCACATATATGCGTCAACCCATCAAGCTCAGACTTAATTGATTTGTGTGGGTCTCTTCCCTTCACAGTGTGACAGCAGCCATATATGTGAACAGTTCACCCGTTTGACAAACTAACCAAGACGTTGTCCACTTCGTATGTGAGATTCAAGCTTGTTCAACGTCTCAGCATTCATCTCAAAAAAGAAAAGAAAACGTCTCAGCATTTATTTTCTGTCACGCTCTCTATTGTTAGGTTTGACAAACTTACTCAAGAAAACTATAGTATATAGCAACATTCGTATGGCCTACGCTCGTTGAGACGACGATACATATGTACGTAGAGTTGACTGCGTTCGATAGACATAAATTCAGTCAGAGAAGTAGGACATCAGGCTAGCTAGCTGAAATATATGTCTAAAGTCAATTCAACTCTCTGACATGGCATGCATGGATTTCCCCAGGGCAATGGGAAACCAAACGCATGTAGTGAATGTGAATATGTATATATGGCCATTGCTGCATAGCGTGTGTGAAAGCATGTGGAAACGTATATATTTTCGTTTTAGAAAATTCTATTTCAAGAAGTTTATAGAGTTCAGGTTGCTAACTCGATTTGTTGCCTTGTGTTGATTGGAGAAAGAGATGGCTAGCTAGACACAAAATTTTAACTTTTGACCAACTATATGATGCGCACATATATAGATATGACTTGGCAAATTAAGTCACATAATTATGCCGTTTGGATAGTTCCAAGGATTTCTCAAAAAAAAAAAGTCCCAAGGATCAGATCGATGCAAAGTTCTCCTCTTCCCACGGGAATTTATCGACCAACAGTTTATATATATATGTGGCTGCCATTGGAACCTTGCAGGCAGGATAAAACACCATCAAGTCAAGGTAGCAGTTTATGATTACCTATCCGCCTAGCAATTTAGTGACATTGCCATCGAAGAAAATGAAGCATTCTCTACATATGGGAAATGGATCGTGGACTTTCGGACCACATTCTTAGAGAAGGCAAAATGAGAAAAAGGTTCCATCTGTCCATATATATCTCAATCAACCCCGCAAAAAAAAATCTCAATCAACAAATCCGGATTCACAGATGACTTACCAGTTCAGTTTAGATTATAGATAGGGACAATGACGCGGCCTTTTGAAATTCTTTCCCTAGGTAGCTATAGATGTACCTAGAATGATAGGGGTACTTTTACACATCAAAAGTAATTAATCCGTGAGAATGTGTCATAGTGCATTTTTCACTCTTTGATCGTTAGTCCAGAACTTTAGATGAACCTAAAATAAAAAATAAATAGAAGTACATAACAGTTCTACAGAATTCTGTAAAATGCATACATAAGATACATGTCTATGCTGACTTACATAATTTTAAAATTTTGGTTACCTAATATAACTACTTGGGCTGTGTAGAATAATCAAGTTTGTGTTGCTTTTCAATGTTGTTTATGCCCTTCTCTCTTTCATAAGGATTAAGTATGAGGGTATTTTACAGGTTAAACATATAGAGAAAAGTCTATTTTGCACACAGAATTATTGTGCTTGGTCTGACTTGACCCCCAAAAAATGAAATTGACTCAATTAAACCTTGAATTTTCTAAACCTGCTAAATGAACCGTAGTTATGTTTCAAAATATGATTTTTTTTATTTCAAGATTTTCAAAAATAAGAAAAACCTCATGGATGTAAAGAGTGTTATGAAATGATATCCGCAAAAAATCATGAGAAGATACAACTATCTGTATCGATCATGTGTAAAAATGACAAGAGAGATTCATTTAACTTTCGTAATTCTTGGATGGAAGATAGATGATCAAGTTAGCTGATGTTTTTGACATTTTATTACTTTGTAGCATTCTCCACAGTCCATACATGTGAATCATTTCATATGTTGTGAGATCTTAGAATATGAAACCACTATTCAAACCTCAAACCGGTTATTTAAGGTGGTTTTGTATCTTTGGAATTTCAAAAGAAATCTAAAGATCATGAACATGAGGGGTGCTATGTATGGATCAAGAACCAGCAGGAAGAATTTAGTTATCTCCGTATATTTTTGCACATGACACACATATTCATATTTTTATGGAATTGTATATGTTATACATCCCTAGCATTTCTACAACTATGGATTTTTCCATAGCGCTCGACATAGGAAGCCACGGGTATTTTGTTAAATATATTAAACTTAATTAATCAATGAACATTTGTGGAAGTTCCATTTGTTTCCTCCCGGGTCATCTAGACAAACCCAAAATTTAAGTAAATAATTTGTAATTCATGAAAAACAAAATAATTTAGTTAATCACCCTACGCATACACTTCATCTCCTGATATATGTGTATATGCTAGAAATCTTTGGGATGGATATAAACTCTAAAACTTTGGCGAACAACATATTATTACTGGTGGTATGTAGAATATTCAAGTTTGTGTTGCCTTTTCCAAGTTCTCTATATGTCTTCCTCTGTTTTTCTTTTGGAAAAGGAGGATCACCCCCGGCCTCTGCATCAGACTGATGCATGCAGCCATATTATTAAAAGAAATATCCAAACGGGTTGTGTTGTAGTACAAGCTCACTCGAAGCTTAAAAAATGAAAAATAAGATAAAAGTTGCCACAGCTGGCGAAAATAGGTCGAGATGAATAAACATTTGCCTATTATTGGACCACCATCCAAACCGGTTGAAGATATCCCGCGCTAGCATCTCCCACCGGGTACACCTAGTATCCAAAGCGCCCTGGCTTCCGCAGGAGTGAGTAACAACCACGTACAAATCCAAGTAGTCACCCTGTAAATAACTTGCCAAAAAATTATATGAGTCTGTCTATTAAAAACCATGTCATTTCTGCAGTTCCGTATCGACCAAAGTAATGCGTATACTCCTATCCCAATATGTCCCGCAGTGTTTAGCTCCACTCCATTTAGCCACGTCCCAAATAACATGTTAGTATTACTTGGAGGGCTGACATTAAAGGCTATATGAATCGAGTGCCTTAAAAGTTTTGCTAGAGGACAACTGAGAAAGAGGTGCTTAATAGTTTCATCTTGATCATAAAAACAACATCGTTGACTGCCCTTCCATCTTCTCTTTTCTAACTTACCCTTTGTTAGAATCACCTTCTTGCGAACAAACCACATGAAGGATTTGGTTCTTAAAGGCACTTTAATCTTCCAAATATTTAGCGATCTCAGGATTGGACCAAAGTCAATTAAATCTAAATACATAGATGTCAATGAGAAAATTCCATTTACAGATACATCTGGCTCATCAAAGAGTTGAATGTCCATAAACCTCCGCAAGAGATGCAACCATGCACCCCGTCGGTCTCCTACTTCAGATCTCTTGAACTGGATGTTTAGAGGGACAGACTATAATACTGTAGCAAGATAAGCATCCTTACACTGTACAATATTATAAAGAGACAGATATTGTGTGGCTAAAGGTGTCTCGCCTAACCATGTATCCTCCCATAATCTAGTCGAATTACCATTTCCAATTATGAATTTAGTCCTATGGAAGAAGGTTGCTTTCGTCCTCATTAGCCCTTCCAGAAAGGTGAATCATTGGGTCTGACGGTAACTTGGGCCAAGGTCTTAGATTGCAGGTACTTATTACGCAAAATATGTACCTCGGTCTCAACCGAAAGCCTGTACAACCATTTACTGAGCAAACATCTATTCTTGACCTCTAAATTCACAATCCCGAGCCCATCCTGGTCCTTCAGTCTACAAATAATATCCCACTTGCTAGCCTGTATTTTCTCTTCAGTTCATCGCTTTGCCAAAAAAAAAACTTGATCGATAGAAGTCTAACCTTTTCCGTGCCCTACAGGAACTTCAAAGAAAGACAGTGGGAACATCGGCATACTTGTGAGCATTGAATTTATCAGTAGCCGTCCACCATAAGACATAAGCTTACCCTTCCAGAAGCATAGTTTTTTTTTCAAATCGATCTTCATTACACTTCCGCTTCTTGTTGGATAGCATGCGATGATGAATTGGTATGCCCAAATAACTAAACGGAAGGGCACCCAGTTCACATCCGAACAGTCTATAAGTGTCTTGTTCATCTTTGTGTGACCCCCCCGGCCCGATCGTGCACTAATCATACACGCAAATGCACACGATCAAGCCTAAGGACTCACGGGAAGATATCACAACACAACTCTAAAACATAAATAAAGTCATACAAGCTTTATATTACAAGCCAGGGGCCTCGAGGGCTCGAATACATAAGCTTGCGAACAAGCGTCAGCGGAAGCATCAGATATCTGAGTACAGATATGAAATAGAAACAGAAAGGCCTTTAGAAAGGCGGGGCAAAATAAAACACTACGATCGAAAGGCGAAGGCCTCCTGCCTGGGACCCTCCGATCCTACTCCTGGTCGTCAGTCCACTCGTAGTAGTATCCATCCTCTGGGTAGTAGTAGTAGCGATCGTCGGGGCATCTGTCTCAGGGGGCTCCGTCCTCTGGTCACGTCAAACTGATATGGGGAGAAAAGGAAAACAAAGCAACCGTGAGTACTCAGAAGTACTCAGCAAGCAAGGGTCTACACTACATATGCAACATTATCAAGGGGAGGCTGTATATGTGGACTGGGCTGCAGAAATGCCAGAATAGAGAGAAGGCCTAGTCCTATCGAAGACTAGCATCTTCAGCGGTCTTGCGCAGTAGTAGAAGAGAGTAGAACAGTACAATATAATGTAGTAGTATCATTAAGTCTCAACCTCACCCAGAGATCCTTTCTCGACTCCCTGCGAGAAAGCTCCCAGAGCCATAATTCATTCAACACACTTCGTCTGAGATCCTTTCCTCGACCCCCCTGTGAGAAGCGATTCCCAGAGCCAATACAGTCATCAACCTGTTAACGTCTCAAGGGTCCAGTTCTAGTTGTATCGATCGGGATACAACTCCGAGTGTCCTTTACCGTAGGACCGGCTATCGATAGAAGTGTTCTTCCCTGCAGGGGTGCACCAACTTACCCAACACGCTCGATTAACTCCGGCCGGACACACTTTCCTGGGTCATGCCCGGCCTCGGCCAAACGACACATCGCAACCCTACCTACAGCTCAGCAGAGAGGTCCCCGCCGGTCTACATCCTAAGCGCAAGGGGGTCTTGGCCATCGCCCCTCGCCCTCCGGGTCGTTGCGTACATGGCCCAGATCCAAGCACCACCGAAATGGCGCCAATCACTCCATGCCGCACTGCTGAACTGGACGTCTGACAGAGCTTTCGGCTGATGCATACGATGCAGAACGCCCATACTATGCCCACGTGATGGTTAGTGCTATCAGGCCAGAGGCCTGCTCGGATCAAATATCCAAATCTTTAGGACTAGGGCTTGCGGTAACGAGCAGAGACTCACGAAAGATGTGACCCCGTCGCCCCGTCTCGAGGACTTGCGGCAAGGGTTAAGAATGCCCGGCCGCGCCTCGTATTCACCACTCGGGCACCACACTGGCAACCCGCCTTCACATCACACGCGGGTACCCCTCAGGGTCGACCCGCCTTTCCAAGTAACATTGTAAAGTCCAAGTATCCGTGTGTCCATAACATCAGGGAATCCGAGGTATCACCCTCATTGAATTCCCACTCGATGTATCCGTCAAGGTGAACTCGGAGGAATCACCCTCACTGGGTCCACACTTGAGGTGTTGTACGACAGCGTCGTTATCGGAAGCGGTGAAGGAGGAATCACCCTCGATGACCACGACCGAATAACTACTCTACAGAGTTAACATCAGAAGTGCTACATGAGGTTTCACCCTCGACACTCGATAGTAACGCTGCAGTGTCGTTACAACTAAGGGGGGTGATGTGCGGTGTCGGGTCCTGGTCTTCAATCCCATTGATCGGGTCTTCTGACGATCCAGCGCGGCAGTCGGGGTAAGTGGGGTCACTGATAGGTCCCTACCCAGCCTAGACTAAACAGTTTAGGATATGTAGGTAATTATCAACAGCAGGTTACAATGAACAGGCTATGCATCAGAATAGGTAAAGCAGCAGCAGCAGCAGCAATTCTAATGCAAGCATGAGAAATAGAATGGACGATATCGGTATGCTCAAAGGGGGGGGGGGGCTTGCCTGGTTGCTCGGCGGCAAGAGCAAGGTCGTCAATGGTGTCTTCGGGCTCCGGAGCTGCGTCGGTCTCGGGGACGACGTCGGGGTCGGGGGCTATCGAGAGAGAAGAGGGGGAGGAAACAGTATAAATATATAGCAAACATGAGCATGACAAATACGATACACGGTGCTAGGGGTAGTCTAACGCAGCATCACACGTAACAGACGGAGCGGGAGAATATCTGACGATATTTCCCGGGTCTTTGGAATTATCGGACAGAGGATAAGAGGGGAACGGTTGCAAGTTCGGATAGTTAGAGACGCGTGACGGACGAACGGAGCGCGTATTCGAATTCGTCTCGTCGTTCTGAGCAACTTTCATGTACAAAGTTTTTCCATCGGAGTTACGGATTATTTAAAATGATTTTCTAAAGTTTTTATTAATTTCTGGAATTTATTTAATTATTTAAAATAAACATTATCCAGAATAGTAAAAGATGACGTCAGCATGACATCATGCTGACATCAGCAGTCATTAGGGTTAGTTAAGTTAACTAATTGATTAGTCTAATTAAACAGGATTAATTAATTTACTAATTAATTAATTAATTAACTATTTATTTATTTTATTAATTATTTATTTATATATTATTTATTTTCCTTTTCTGTTTTCTCTTTTATTTTTATTCCAAAAGACTTTTGTAAAATATGAGACTTGCTCCATTATTTACAGTGCATTATCTGTCACTGCTAGAATTTGGTTTGGGGTCCATATCTTTTTGTTTGGATTTTATTTAAATTGAAAAAGGATTGAATAGTGCTATGTTGCTGCTGTTTCTAGTTGTTCGAGTCCTTTTACAATTTCAACTAATGTTGCAATCATTTTTACAAATGCTATGGGAATATTTGCAACATGAGGCACATTTTGGTTTTCCAGTTTGAACAACTTTTATTTCCCACTTTAGTTTAAATCTGAATTTTGACTTAGGAGTTGAAATGCAATATGATGCTAATGATGATCATGCACTGTTAATCATGCTGACTTGGCATTATCAAAATGGAATTACTGTGGCTAACCACTGGGGGTGTTACAAATCTCCTCCACTAATAAGAATTCTCGTCCCGAGAATTAGGAAGTAGAAGGAAAAAAGTTCGGGGTATTCCGCACGAAGATTATCTTCGCGTTCCCAAGTGGCTTCATCTTCAGTATGATTTGACCACTGCACTTTGAGGAACTTGGTAACCTTCTGACGGGTTCGACGTTCAGCTTCATCGAGAATGCGGATCGGATGTTTCTTATATGAAAGATCATCATGCAATTCGAGCATCTCGTGATCCACAGCTCGGTGTGGAGATTCCTTGAAGCATTTTCGAAGTTGCGACACATGGAAGACGTCGTGGATATGAGAGAATTGCGGCGGCAATTCCAATTTATTTGCCACCTGACCACGTCTAGCAATAATGCGGAAAGGGCCAATGTAGCGTGGAGCTAACTTGCCTTTGATTCCAAAACGGTGAGTGCCCTTCATAGGAGTGACTCGCAGATAAGCTTGATCACCAGGTTGATAAGTCAAACCCCACCTTTTGCGATCATAGTTGCTCTTCTGGCGGTCCTGAGCTGCCTTGAGATTTTCACGGACGACACGGACTTGTTCTTCGGCGTGTTGAATAATATCTGGACCCACGAGAGGTCGTTCCCCAGTTTCTGACCAATTCAGAGGGGTTCGACACTTACGTCCATATAGAACTTCGAAGGGGGCCATTTTCAAACTGGCTTGATAGCTGTTGTTATAAGAGAACTCGGCATATGGAAGAGAGTCTTCCCACTTCTTACCGAACGATATAACACAAGCTCGCAACATGTCTTCAAGCACTTGATTAACTCGTTCGACTTGGCCTTGAGATTGAGGGTGATAAGCTGAACTCCAGGTAATATGAGTTCCCATAGCTTCTTGGAAACTTTCCCAGAACTTAGAGGTGAAAAGACCGCCACGGTCCGAACTGATCTCCTTCGGAATACCGTGGAGTGAAACAATTCTGGAGATATACAACTCTGCTAACTGACTAGCAGTGATAGTTTCTTTGACGGGCAGAAAGTGTGCAACTTTAGAGAGTTGGTCGACGACGACAAGAATAGCATCGTGACCCTTCTGTGACCTGGGAAGTCCTGTAACGAAATCCATCTGAACCTTATCCCATTTCCATAGAGGAATAGGAAGTGGTTGCAGAATTCCAGCTGGTTTCTAATGTTCTGCTTTAACGCGGCGACACACATCACATTCGGCAACATAACGAGCAATGTCCTGCTTCATTCTAGACCACCAGTACCTTTGACGGAGATCACGATACATTTTGGTGCTACCCGGATGAATAGACAATGGTGTGTCATGTGCCTCCTTCATGACTTTGTCAGTCATAAGCTCGAAGCGAGGTACGACAATGCGGTTTCTGAAATACAAGGTTCCATCTTCAGACAGCGAGAAATCCCTGTACTTTTCATGGTGAAGATTTTCCTTCATCAGATCAACTTCAGCATCTTTAGCTTGTGCATTTTTAACAGCTTTCTCAAGATCTGGTTGTATCACGAGGTTATTAAGAGATCCCTGTGGAACAATACACAGATTCAACTTGCACAGTTCTTCAAAAAGACGAGGTTGAGCTCGCCTAACCATGAGGTTGTCGCAATATGACTTGCGGCTTAAGGCATCAGCCATCACGTTAGCCTTGCCAAGGGTATAAGATATACCCAAATCGTAGTCCGCAATGGCCTCCATCCATCTTTGCTGACGGAGGTTTAGAGATGGTTGAGTGAACAAGTACTTCAGACTTTTATGATCCGTGTAGATCTCGCAACGATTACCGAGGAGGTAATGTCGCCACAACTGCAGTGCATAAATGACAGCAGCTAGTTCTAGATCATGTACCGGATAATTCTCTTCATGTGGGCGCAACTGACGAGAGCCATAAGCAATCACTTTACGCTCTTGCATTAGGACATAGCCTAATCCTTCACGGGATGCGTCACAATAGATCACAAAGTCTTTGCAGGTATCTGGAGGAGATAGTACTGGGGCAGATGTTAGCTTGTCTTTGAGTGCTTGAAAACTTTGCTGACATTTTTCTGTCCATTCAAACTTAACGCCCTTGTGAAGCAGATCAGTCAGGGGCTTAGCAATCTTAGAAAAATTCTCAACAAATCGACGGCAATAGCTTGCTAGGCCAAGAAAACTTCTCACTTGCTTAACGTTTTTTGGAGGAGTCCAGTCCAGAATAGCCTGAACTCGTTCTGGGTTAACGGCAATGCCATCTTTGGAAATCACATGACCAAGATATGTCACTTCAGATAACCAGAACTCGCATTTGGAGTATTTGGCATACAACTGGTGCTCTCGGAGTCTTTCCAGTACTAGACGGAGGTGTTCGGCATGTTCTTTCTTATTCTTCGAATAAACCAGAATATCATCCAGATATACCACGACGAATTTATCGAGGTAATCCATGAAGATGTAGTTCATTAGGCGGGAGAATGTGGCTGGAGCATTTGTTAAGCCAAATGACATGACAGTGTACTCATAAGAGCCATAGCGAGTAACAAATGCAGTCTTCGGAATATCCTCTTCACGAACACGGATCTGATGGTATCCCAATCTCAAATCAAGCTTAGAGAATACTGAGGAACCGGCAAGTTGATCATACAAATCATTGATCCGGGGAAGCGGATATTTGTTCTGGATTGTTGCTTGGTTGATAGGTCGGTAATCCTGAACCAACCGGTTAGTTCCATCCTTCTTCTTAACGAAGAGTGAAGGTGCTCCCCAAGCAGAGGAACTGGTGCGGATGAAACCTTTCTTAAGTGACGTGTCGATTTCTTCCTTAAGTTCAAGAAGGTGGTGCGGAGGCATCTTATAAGGACGCTTCGCAATAGGAGTTGTGCCAGGCTTCAAGTCGATGACGAACTCAACAGCTCTAGCAGGCGGTATTCCTGGAAGTTCTTCTGGAAAGACATCTTGAAATTCACGAACAACTGGAACGTTCTCGATGCCTTCAAGAGGTGAAGCGTTCAGTGCATTTAGGACATATATCTGAGCTTCGGCGTCCTGCACTGTACGAGCGGAGTATCTGACAGTCTGACCGAAAGGGTGTGTGAGGCGGACTGTTTCAGTGGCACAGTCAATCAAAGCTTTATGAGGCTTCAACCAGTCCATACCCAGAATAATGTCAATGTTGGAGGTCTTAAGGGCAATGAGAGAAACGGGGAACATCAATCCTCCAATCACAATGTGATTACCGTGGCTTACCCTGGTAGTTTGCCAATTAGCCCCAGGTGAATGGATTACTAATGGGATGGACATCTCCTCGAAAAGTATATCATGGCTTCGCGCAAAACTTTCGGACATGAAGAAGTGCGATGCTCCAGAATCAAAGAGGACTGAAGCTGGGATTGAATTCACTAGAAGGGTGCCCATCACAACTCAAAGCTTTGGAAGCACATAAAGCCTAAAAAATAAAGTTGTGATTAATCTAGTAGATGTTCATTCTGTCTGCTCCATTTTGTTGTTAGATAGCTACATTATGCCTTTTCGGAGTGTAAATTTGTGTTCCTGGCTTCTTGCTGTCAAAGATTGATTCTTCATTAGCTTCGTGTTTTGCAGTTTGTTATTGTAGAATTAGGAGGTTTCTTGCAAGCACATAATCTTGTGCCTGCCTAATTTTGAGGGTTTAAGCACGGACACGGCAATGCGCGCCTCTATGGTCTAGTAAGTATAAGTACTATAACTAATGCGGGAACGTTTCGAATTTTCTGGTTTTTCTAAAAAAATTTGGCTTTACACGGCAACGTCGCAGTCAGTGAACAGTAATTCCTGATGAATAGTAACAACATGTAAACAGTAATGCCTTATGAACAGTATCTTTTGATGAATAGTACCCGCAGCCAGTGTTTTATTTCTCTGGAAAAAAATCCCCCGAAGAAAAAATATGCAATTTAGAAAAATAACAAAATAGATATATTTTACACTTCATTTATCTCCCCTTCCTCCACCCTCATGTCCTTATATAGAGAGTTAGGATTTAAAATTTTCTATACATCATTTCTCGACACCGACATACCGATGCACAACGCCGCCGTACCGGTATACAACCGCCTCAATCATCTCCTAATTCTTTCCGATGATAGTGTTAACAAAGCACAAAAACAGTAGGCCGTAATTGTATATTTGCACGAACAGTAATCCATGAAAAATAAAATTCTGGACCGATTATTGCCCATTTTTACAACGCAACAATAATTAAAATTACACTAACAAATACCCGAACAATATCCGGACATTTGCCGAATGAATTCACGACTACTAACCGAAACTGTAGCCCAAATAAACCGAAACAACAACTCCGAATAACCCGGAGCAATAAAACCAGCGAAATAGAACAACACCCGAATAAACCAAAAATATTAACCCACATGGATCATAAAACTAAAACAGTAACCGAATTTTAAACCAAAAACAATACACCCGAATAAACCGAAACAACTAAAAAAAATACTACACATTCACATGAACAGAAATCCATAAGAAATATATTTAAAAAAATGGAACTCCTCCTCCCCAGATCTGAAACAGTAAAACCAGTGAAACAGACCAATACCGGAATAAACCAAAAACATTAGCCCACCCGAATCATAAACAAAAACAGTATCTACTAACAAATATCCAAACAAAAACCGGACATTATCGGAACGAACTCAGGACTACTAACCGAAACAATAGCCTTTCTGGTTTTTTGAATTTTTTTGGCATCTACTGTACACTTTACGGCAACGCCAACATCAGCAACCGTAAAAATGAACAGTAACAAGACGGTACCCGTGAACAGTAAATAGACATGAGCATGAACACGTAAAACAGGAAGAGTTTTTTTTTTTTGAAAGGTGCTGTTGAAATATGCGTCTCTGATGAACAGTTACCATACTTCAGCAAAAAAAAAAAAGACTTCTTTTTTACGTACTGAATATCATCATAGGTATTTATGTTTCAAAAAAATATTTTTTATTTTATTTTTCTTTAGGTCCGTTCTTACGCACTGGTACCCCATAATTTTATTTTCCTCTAACGGTTTAAATGAAATACCTATGATTTTTTTAACAATAACCTGAATAAACTAGAAAAACAAATCCGAATAAGCCGAAACACTATTCCTGAAACAATAATTTCGTACGCAACAATGTTTAAAAGAGAACATAACTTTGAATGAACAGTGGTAAAGGATTGTTTTTCCTCTTTTAAAGATTTTTTATATTACCCACTGTCGAAAAATTATGTAGGGTGATTACACTTGTTGTATGTCAGTTTACCTCAGAAACTTCTCAATCCGAGTCCTACCACTCACCGCTTATCTCACTCACTAGTCACTCTTTGCGAGACATCATCGACCGCTTTCTTCTACTAAAACAATTCTTTTCGACTCCCCTTCTCTCTCCTGCCCTACCTCTCTCTCGATTCCTAATGTGTTTCGTTTCTCTGGAGGGTAAATCTGCAATAAATCCCACAACGTTTCTATCTTTTTTCCCCAAAAAATTATTTTAACATACATGATACGTCATCTTGCTTTGTTAAAAAATTCCTGTTGATTTGTCCTTTATCTATTTTGTAATTGCAGTACCACAACATAGAGATTGGATTTTGATACTATTTCATGGGATGCCCTATTAAAAATTCTAAAGAGTCAATAAACAATTATTTTGTATTATGTATTTCTTTCCTACGTACAATCGAGAGAAGAGTAATATTTTACCTATCCAATGTAAAATTTATCTCCCTTAGTGAGCATATTCTATGGATAAAGACAAAGCAAAACTTGATTTTGTATATATTCTGTTTCCAGACAATTGATCTGATCAAAATGGTGTATTGTATATCTTCTTCTGACATAAACTATTTAATTATATTTTACTTCAAAGTTGACAAGACAATAATCTTATTATAACAAAATTGGTGAGAAGACTTACCACCTAAATTCTCATTTATTCGATCATGAGTTCCTTATGAGTAAGAATTAAATGTCTATAACAAAAAAGGTTTCCTACTAAATGAGGTTCATTTCCATGGCTTTGTAAGAGAACGGTGGGTCAAAACATAAGATAGCGAAGTTGATCCATAATATAGATAGGAACAAAGAGTTACTATAATTTTGTCCAAACATTCCATAGAATATAACCAAATATAGATGAAGATATAGCATATAAGGTGTCATTGCCACTCGATAATTCAAAGTGTGAAGCACCTAAACATTATCTTCAAAGTCAACTATTGAACAAGCCCTCTTAATAGTTTACGCAAAATAAACCATTCCTTGCTTTTTTTTGATAGAAATATACTAATAATAGATTAATTGCTGAAAAGGATGTACTACATGTTCAATCGGAAGGAACTACCCAAGGACCTACATCAAACTATTCGTCGTAAAAAAAGTCACTCAACCAACCTCTTCGCTTCACTTCCTATTCCTTTTCTTTAACCAAATGAACAACAAAAATTCAGACGGGCTCTCTTACGGGCGCGTCACGCCGCGCTTTTTTCGGTGCTAGTTATACATATGAGGGGGAGGCTGGCACATGTTTGGCATTAACTTCAGGGGGGTCCCATGAATATTACGTGCATATATTTTTGTAGGTGTTAGTGCTCGAAGTTGGTCCACAAAAACCATACTGATTTTGTTTTTTATAACAAAAAGTGTCAAATTCTTTCCAGAATATGTTCTTATCTATGAGTTAGTTGCTATCCTAGTGCAGCATCCGAAAGACTGAAACATTAGGAAAACCTGAAGGCGGGCATCAACAACGTTGTAGTGGGTTACCAAGAGATTTATGTCCTGACATAGATGGTGATTTATCTTTCCCCACAAAAATAAGGATGGTGATTTAGCAGTAAAATTTGAAACACATGGGTTCTCAACGTGTTGCTAGCTTATTGCTTCTATGCAAATTTTCTTAGTAATTTTTTGCGAGAGTTAAACTGTGTAACAATTAGCTGGGTGCACCTCAGGTTCAAAGGTTGGGAGACATAACAAAAGAAATTGAGATGGACATAACAAACATTCGAGATGGGACTAGAAAGTGGATCAGTGGTTACGATGGGAACCTTACCGTGCGGAGCTTTGCCACTGAATTGGCGTTGCTGAAAACGCTCGGCATGTACGTACACCTGTCGGCCGAGCAAATGACAGTTTGAATTCCATGGCGCATGCACGTACGTACGCACGCAATCAAGCAAGAGATTTGAATTGTATATATATTTAGCCTCTAGTCATTGAGACCGTTCCAAGAGTTTGACAAAGCTCAACCACTGGAACGTACGGACACGCTTACTTAGGCATGCATGCCCGTACGTCAAACATATTCGGTGTTTCCAGTGGACACACGTTATATACGATAGCAAGGCGCATGAGAAATACAAAATGTGGCCGGGTCTATCTATCTACTCCCTATTCATGGCCATCACCGTCCATGAGACTAGCTAACTCCATGAGCTATGCCAGCCGAGGAAGGAACATGTGTGTACTGGATCTTGCCAGCTTTTGTGTGTCGCGTGCAAGACTAATCTAAATATCTAACCAAGTGGAGCTAGCAGCTAATAAGTGTGGTAGACGTTAAAGTCAATGCATGGTGTTTAATTTGAATATCAAGTATATATACCATAGTAGTACTACTGTTTGCAGTCATCATCGTGCTAATCAAAGACGGTGCCGACTTCTTAACTGACAATTAAGCTAGCCCTTGATTATCATCACATGGCTAATTTCAATGTGACAGCGGCCACTCATACTTTTTGGCCGCCGTGTGACCTTTCGCCAAGTATACCCACAGTCTTCTCTCTGGCGCGGCGATCTATTGGCAATCGTGTATACCCTTTGTCATTTGCATTTTGTTCCTCGCGGAGGCTTCTACTCCCTCTGTGTCAAAATACTTTGCGTAATAGTTTTCTCTTGAGTCGTATTTTGTGAAGTCTGATCAAGTTATATAAAATAATAATATCAATGTGCACAACGCCAAACCAATATATTTAGATCCTTCATGAAATGTATTTCCAAACTGCATTTATTTTTGTATTGTAGATTTTGATATTATGTCAATAAAAAATGTTCGAGCAAGATAGAGTTCGACTTAAGACAAAACTAATATACAAAGTATTTTGAAATGGGTAGTACTTATGTAGTCTGGTTTATATGAAAATCCGTCGTGTTTGCATGAAATGAGTAGAAACTAGAACAAACTTGCTTAAGTGGTACTAACTCTGCAAACAAATACAAGACGTTTTAGGTCACTGCTTTTGAAGAAATTATGCTACACCATGTAAAAAGTGCCACATGCTCAGTCCTAAAGGAAGGATATAAAGTGGAATCCACTATTGAAAGGATGAAGCTAGCTAGTTTGTCGTGCACGTAGTACCTATCGTAACTTTGGAATTCCATACACCCATATTAGCTTTTTCGACTAGGTGCACGTGCACGTGCACATATTTTACAGACTTGCGTGACTTTTTATCCTGCTGAACCGAATGGAAAAGCCCTAAAAAGGCAGACTGCACCCCAAGGTCTTGTGTTGCCCTGCCGGACGGCATCTCGCGTCGCATGCCTCCAAGTCCAATCTCCAAAACTCCAAAGCTTCTACGGCGTCGCAGTGCATCGCAACACACATTCGACTAGTTAATCCAATCACGTGGTACATGTGGATGTTCGTACATGTCGATTGAGCACAAATTTCAAACATGCAGTTTCACAGCTTACGTAAGAGATAATGGCAAAGTTTGGTACAGTAGTACATATAATTTCTAGCGTTTATCAGCTGCATATAAGTAGCCTTCATCTAGAATTTATCACTTTTTTTAACACAGTACAGACGCAAGCGCCCATACATATGCGCATATACTCACCCCTATAAACGCGCACACGCACACTCTACCCTATGAGCACCTTCGAGAGACTGAGCCGGAATATCATTTTGAGATTTACGAAATCCAGGAATAATGCGAGCATCAGGACTTGAACCCCGATGGGCTGGGATACCACTGTCCCTCTAACCATCCAACCATATATTGGTTCGCATCTAGAATTTATCACTTGATTAGTTTGCTCTTAATAGTATGGACGTCTCACGTACACCATCATGTACGGCAATTAGTTACCAGCAGCCGTGTTTTTCAACGGCATGCGCGCTGCGACAGTTCCCTCACAGAGCAACTATCCAAAGCTCCCCAGGAATTATTGCCTCTTCTTTGTTTTTTCTCTCTCTTTCAAACCTGCCAAAAGAGTCAAAGCCCGGTATAAACCCTGAACTGAACGGGCAAAGCCAACCAGAATTACACCCAAAGTTACTGTTGATTTTTTTGCTTCTGTTTGCACCTCATGCTTGATCATGCCGACATCGGCGACATTTCGAGTTTTTCTCCTGCCTACAGATTCGGTTCTGTGGTATGGAATGTGAAACAAATGTCCGGTCACTAAAAATGTTCATTTTAGAGTCGCTATTTTTGTACAATATGGTACAAAAAACAAACGTCCGGTCACTAAAAATTTCACTGGAAAAAACCAGTCGCCCATATTTGCTTGTGTGAATGGGCACCACCATGTTGTCCCAACTATGAGTATCTCCTCCCTCAAAAAAAAACTAGGAGTGCCTCCAGTTTGGTTATCTAGGATGAAGTCGAATTAGCCATATTCAGGAACAATGGGCGACGACATTGCTCGATGGCCTCGATGATGGTTTTCAACCACATTCAAGGCGAAGACCGGCCCCCCTCCGAAATTTAGATTTTGTGACCCCCACCCCTTCATAAAGTTTATAGTACTAAACGAGTCAACTTAGCCGCGTCAATATCATGTTTGTTAAGTCTGTGTTGGTAGATAAGTTGGTCGGTGGAGGGTGCCCTATTTGTTTGTGGACGAGTGTCTATGGTGTGGGTTTCCACTAATTACCGGATTACTCTCTTCCGCTTACTTAATAGAGTGAGGTCTTTAGACCACGGTCCAAAAACATAGCCCCTCTCACTGTCAAAACACTATCGACTTACATGGTTAGCTCTGAGTGGAGGCCAGACTTTCCCTCGGAGATTGGATCGCGGGGGGGGGGGGGGGGGGGGGTGACACAATGGCAACGTGATGGCTGTCAATGGTAGTGTGGCAGCCCAAAGAAGCCATCGGTGACAGGCCAAAACATCCAGAGAATTTGGCGCGTCGGACTAAGGCCCAGTTCTTTTGCCAGAATCTGGGGATTCTCCCAGAATCCGACCCCTACTCAGCTTCTCCCAGAATCTTTGAGCCCCATTTGTTTTACAATCCTATCTAATTAGACCATAACTAGATAGGATTGTAAAACAAATGGGGCTCAAAGATTCTGGGAGAAGCTGGGTAGGGGTCGAATTCTGGGAGAATCCTCAGATTCTGGCAAAAGAACTGGGCCTAAACCCCCGGTGACCTAGTCGATGCATCGAATCGCACACTACGCGCTAGAGCAACTAGCCGATCGGCGCATAAAACCCAAATACCGCGGTGACGCACAAAGAGGTCCAGTCTGATACATGAAAAGCGTGATCTAAACGATTTACCCGAATTCCAGGTAAAAACTCGGGAAAGCGAGGAGAAAGGGAGGCGGCGAGTTAATTGACAAGTAACTTGAGCGGATCCCCACGTAACTTCTTTCCTCCTCGGTGCAATGTCAAAGAGGCGGTGCCAAGCCTAGCCCGCAGCCACATCTTTTTCCGCGAGTTCTTCGCCGGAATCCGCAGGAAATCCCCGCGGCCGGTGAATAGTCGGCGTCTGGGATACAATTTTCCTCGTGGTTACAGTGTTCCTCGCTCATCCTCGACGCCGACTTCCCTCCCACCCGAATCCACCACAGCGGTCAAATCACGTCGCGTCGCACCACACAGCCCGCGACCGCGACCCGTTCGTTCTTTGCCCGAACGCATGTGCGGCCCAGGCAGACTACCACGGGACGGCCCAGTGACGGCAGAATAGCTGGGCTGCAGTGACGAACTTAGCCCTGCTGACGAACCGGGCCGAAACACCCCGGGCCCGGCCCGTCGCGCCGAGCTTCTTCGAGTTTCACTACGGCTACCTCTCTCTCCGGTCCCCTCCTCCTCCTCCTGGTGTCCCATTTCAAACGGCCACCTCGCCTCCGTCCCCATCCCGTCCCGATCCGGCTGCGACGCGGCGGAACCCTAGGCCCCGGCGGAGCCCCGATGTGCGGGTGCGCGGAGGCGCTCTTGAGGGCGGTGGTCGCCTTGTTCGACGCCGTCCTCGTCGACTGCTTCCTCTCCTGGTTCCGCCGCCGCCCCGGCCCCGACAGCCCCGCCTCCGCCCACCGGGTAACCGAACCCTACCTCTCCCTCTCCCTCTCCCTCGCGTCCGGCTCCTCGGTTCGTTCGTGCTTCGAGCCCAGGCGGTGATGATTATTTTTTTTGGGTGCGTTCGCGTCTGTGCAGGATCCGCTCGTGCCCAAGGGCCGGGGAGGGGAGCCGCTCCCGGCCTCGGACGAGGAGAAAGGTATCCTCGATTTACTCCCTCAGATTTGCGATTCCGGCCGTATGAGTTTGGTGTGCTGTGGTTAACCTCTGTGCCGTTCGTTTCGATGTGTGCGTGGTGTTGCTTCAGGTTTTACAGAGAGCACAGGGTCGAATGAGCAGTTGGCAGATGGCGATGACACCGACGAGGAGCTAAGGCGAGAGGTAAGCGTACCAGAGCACACCGAAACGAATTTCTGTTACTTTTTCAGTCACACGCGTGAGGAATGGCTGCGTGTTATTGTTGCTGTCTGTCAGGTTGTAGTTCTAGGTTCAGAACTCAAGGTTTCCAAATTGCGCCTGAATGCGCATGATGTGTGTGGATGGTTTAGATGGAGAGATTACAGTCTCCACAGTGCCTAGTGATAGCTAAGTGAACTTCTGCCCCTGTTTTGGGTCACAGATGTGGGGAATGGTTGTGCGCTTGCTTACAGTTACAGTGACTGTCAGATTGTGGTTCCAGGCTGATGTTGTGATTGCATATCTGTTACTGTATTTCCCCGGTGCGCACAATGTATGTGGATAGTTTAGATGGAGAGATTAAGTTTACACAGTACCTAATAACTGAATGTATGCATGTCCCTCTTTTGAGTCACACTTGTGGGGAATGTTTGTGTAAGACCATTTTGACTGTCCCATTGTAGTTCGACGGATCTAGCTTCATTTTTTGACTGTAATATTTGTTACCTTTAGGTACCCATCTGCTACAAGGTAGCACTTTAGATTGAATTTGATTGTACCTGTATTTCTGTGTTGAGCATTACCGTAGTTTATATGAAGGGGTTTAGGTTTACCCAGTATCACAATGTACCTACTAGCTGTGGCATACAATTTTCCATGAAAAGTGCTTTAGTTAGTGTATTTTGTCAAATGCACACTGCAGATAACTACTTTATATGTTATGACCAAATAAAAGGATGGTTCTGGAATTTCATGGACTGGGTGTTGTATATGGTAAATCATTCTTTTTATATGTTCTGGTTATAAAAATAGAAACTTCCTGTATTCCTTTTTGACTGCATGAAAGCAAATGTGCGGCTGGCATAGCCAATATACCCACAGCTGTATGTACATTTGCATTTTTGTAAAGTATATCTGTAAAAATTACATTTTAATTGTCCTGTAGCTGTATAAGTAAATCCAATGTTTTCAAGAGTTCACGAGCTTGATTCATTGCACCTGCTGATAATAATTCTATTTTAAGCATTGGAACATATGGGCTTAGTCCAGAATTTTTCATCATTCCTAGTCCTATCTTATTGGGAAAGCTCACTGGTGCTGGTACTATTGACCAAAATGTACAGTCTGTTCTGATCTCTTATATTTTTATCTTCTGCATTTGTTTACTTTTTACGTTCTGGCAGTACCTGACTTTGTTTTCAGAGCTTGGGAGTATGTAAAATATTCCAAGAACTAAGGCGTTTTTATATTCTATCCTAATTTGAATTTTCATGTGGCTCTTAAATCCACCCAGGCAGTTCACCTCCAGTTGTACGGCACAATATCGCAAACCCCGGCTGAACTTCGGAATGTGTCATATGAAAGTAATTCTGAATCCGCTAATGAGGTGGGGACAGTATCTATGGAATAATTTTGTTATTAGTTCCATATCTCTGATGCCTTCTTTTTGGATATGCAGTCTGATGACATGTCCATCAATGCACTTGCAATGGGAGGAACATCAATATCTGGATTTAATTCATCTGAATGGTAATAACTGCCCCGGTTTTCCTATGTGTTTGGACTTTCTTTAACATGGTTTGATGATGTTATATAATTGATGTCTATGTCAACCTTTCAGCTTCAAATGCGAGGAGGATTTGATGACTGAACCTGAAGTTTCACAAGATAAATCACTTGATTCTGTTCCTCGATCAGTTCTCCGTGATAAGTCCCCATTCTGGAGCATGCAAAATAGGTTCTCTGACTGCAATGGTTCACCCTTCCCGACACCTTTGGTTCTCAGAGATGATATGCAGACCCCTGGAACAATTTATACTTCACACACAGGGTCTACTATGTCTAGGAAGCGTGTGCGCACCCGCAAACAGTTTGTCTATCCTGTCTTGAGACCCATTGAGAACAAGCTTCAGCAAATGGAACCGCCAGAAGATTCTTCACCAATGCTGCCCTCCAGTTCTCCAAAACGTACAAATTTGGGAGCAGATCATATCAAGAAACTGCAGCAGACCTCTTCAAATTCAGTCGCTAAGGTGGGATTCTCAAAATCTCTGCCATTCAGTTTTCCCAGTGAGAATGCTTCATACCAAGAAAAAGGATCACCCCCTTCGGAGGAGTCGAAGTGCCAAACCAGAAGCCCGAATCTATTGGATGGTGGAGCTCTATCAAAATCAAATTCAGGCGAAAAGCATGCTGCAATGAGTCTGACCCACTGGCTAAAACCTTCATCCACGGTCAGTGAGGATCAAGGTGTTGTCACCTCATCTGCTTCCGACCAACCGCGCGATGAGAACACGCTTTTCACGGAGACCCCCGTCTTCACGGCAGCTTCTGGGATGGACGCAGATGTTGAGAACCCTACTCCAAGGTTTCCCAAGGCATGGGATGGCAACGGCATTCCAAACACAACCACCAAGTACAAGGAGGTATGTGCTGATGGTTCATGGTTTGTCTAGTAATGCATACCCAAACTTATGGTTAACATGAGCTAACCATTCTAAGATGTCACTGGTGTTAGGATCAAAAGGTCAGCTGGCATGCGACACCGTTCGAGGAGAGGCTGTTGAGGGTTTTGTCGGATGAGCAGCCTAACGCTCCGATGTTCGTTCCTTTCTATACATGAACGCAAATTTTGCCTTTGTTTTTGCTTTTTCAACTCTTTTGCCATGCATCAAACTACTTGCCACCAACCCATTGCTCATTTCACTGATCTGGTGCTAACATCATGGTTCTAACACAGGAAACTTATCAGAGGAGACTTGTTTCTTGTAGAGGAGGAGACTTGATGGTGGAGGAAGCTGAATATTATTGGCAAGAGTTCCCAATCCAAATGTTGATATATGTCAGTCCTCAACCTTTGAAGCTGCGCGCCTGAATGCTGTATCTTTTTTTGTCACTCCACCATATACCTGTCAGCGAACTTTCGCCACCTTCACCTTGATGCAATGTTATACTGCTGCTATGAATATCATCAACCTCTGGTAGAGGCTTATAAGATGTAAGAAATGTTACTTGGCTGTCCTGTATTTAATACCCTTTCTGCTGCATACACAATACTATGACTGCTCAAACTGAGTGAGCTCACATTACTCCATAGCGCAAGCACACTGAGACGTCTAAGCGTCTCTTTTATCTTGTTCTGAATAGTTATACCAAATTCTGGAATTACCATGAGTTCATGGCTCAATAGTTGTTACCAAATTTAGTTCTGGAATTATAATGAATCATCGTGTTCCTTGGTTTTAAAATGTTTTGGCTGTTTTCCGCAGTTACAAATGCAAAACTGAGTAGTTATACAACTGTCATGTTCATGGAAACATCAGTTCTGAGTAACTCTGGTATCTGAACCGTTTTCAACTATACATTTTTCACATGTTTCAAGTTCTTTTTCCTGCCTGAAATGCAGGACGAATGTATACAAAAATATTACATATAAGCATTTAAAAAATTGATACACACACTGCGTGTAAAGGTGTTGTCCTAAACAATCCATTGTGCATTGCCAGTCGTTGTACAGACACTGATGTAGCTGCCGGGTCCATATTTGTATGCGAAATCACTCTGTCGAAGCGTGCACTTCTTGCCCTACTTGGAGCCATCTCTCTGCGGCGGTCTCATCTCCGCTCAAACCGTCTTCATAGTTCAACAGGACACCAAACAAAATCTTGCCCTGGAAACATATGAACAGCATTAAAAAATTACATGGCGAAAAACGCAAGTGCCGGCTCGCTCAACAGGCAGGCGACTCACCTTTTCTCGTCGGTAGGAGGCCAACGTAGCCAGCGGTTCCTTCGACTTGATCACCTGCCCCACGTTCTGATGTAGGTTGATCATCTGGCAACGGTTGCATCCTCCCATGGACTGCACACGAACCGTCCGACAAATGAAATGAGCAGCTGAACAACGTTTGGTGAACAGGCGTAATATCCAACATGTCAAAAGAGTGTACAGACGTGTACTACACCCGAGTTTGCAAAAAACTGAAAAACGTGATGAAAACAAATCCAAAATTTCTGAAAATTTGACACATCAAACTTTACCAAATGCTCGAGCAACTTGCAAAATTTCAGCCAAAAATAACATCTGAGGAGCTCTCACTGAAAAAAACAAAATCAATGTTCAAAGTTTTGTGCACTGTTTGAGCATTGATTTTTTTTTGTGAGAGCTCCTCATGTGTTATTTTTGGCTGAAAATTTGCAAGTAGCTCGAAAATTTGGTAAAGTTCGATGTCTCAACTTTTCAGATTTTTTGGATTTGGTTTGATCATGTTTTTTCAGTTTTTTGCAAACTCGGGTGTAGTACACCCGAGAGTAGTGGCTACTTTCCCATGTCAGAATAGCTAGCCTCAGGATTTTGTTAAATGAAGGAACTTGGTTACTCTGAAGTAATAGCAAGGAAGTTCAATTGTGTGCACAAAAAAGACCTTCTGTCGATGGATACTGAAAGGAAAAAATAACACTTACAGTAAAATAGGCATCTCCAATGTGAAGCCTCTTCCAGTTGTCCTCTCTGTATGGCGTCGACCCAGAGATAACGATGTTGGGGCGAAATCTCATTGCATCAACAAGAAACTGCTGCTTACCATTTCCATTCCCTGCAAAATGTTGAGGTCAGGTTATCCCAAGAAAATGATTTGCAAATTAGACTAAACATTATGTGAAGTAGTCAAAATTGTAAGAGCTATCTCAATCATTACAATGAATAATCAGAGAGCCCTTTCTGGTCATTTTGCAATATGCAGGGAACAAGGAAAGAAAATTGCATACTTGCACTAAGCCGACTGTTGAGGTCAGAGACGCTCTCTTCAGATATTAGTAGCAATTGTCCTTCGTTGACAAAACTAAGTTTGCTTCGAGTATCCCTGCATAGACGACCGTTCTCGCCAGTAGATGTGCAGAAACTGTTCTTGGAGCTTGAACATCTCATGAAGGTACAATGGCGTCCAATAGCCTCGCTGAACCATGTGTTTACCTTGTCATCATAACTTTCTACCTCATACCTAAAGAAAATTACCATAGTTAATGATCACTATAAATCTGAAGCTACCTATAAAACTGGAGAGGGTCACCAGGTAAAAAGAATCAACCTCAAATAAATCCAATGCTAAATAGTAACGGAAAGAAAGTGGATCAAACAATGAGTATGATAGTAGAATAGCTGGGCATGTATCTGACTATACCTTTGGCCATACACATCTACTTCTGCAGTTAAATGGGTCAGATTCTCCAGAAGAGAAATCTCTAATTTATCTTTCCGTTTGGGTGACTCTAGGATGAGCTTCCCAAGTTCCAGGTTTATCAATGTGCGGATAGAACCCAACTCTGGTACCTGAAGAATATGCAATTCAACTAAGACTGAAAGAAATCCTGACACACGGATTCGGCAAGTTTGAACAAAAGATCAAAAAAGTTCAAATGCTATTCCATTCAAGTTTGTTCCGTTCATGTCTAGGGTGCATAATCTGTCTTCACCTTGTGTAACCATGCTATTTGTTTTACTGGAAGGTTCAAAAAAACTCAGTAACTAAATGGACAAGTAGTGGGTAGTTACAAATCGTGCCCTAAGTTTGCTTTACACTTTTGCTTTCCTCTTTTGCTAGAGCATTGAAGCGTTATCCGTAAGATTGAACACATACAGAAAGCAATTCAGTTACCTTTTTTTGTGTCAAAATTTCACCACCTGATCCTTGGAGAAGCCATTCTCTGTCATATTTTAAACCTAAGTAAAGAAGACAGCATAGTTCATAAAGTGTCAGCAGATGGCATCAGAATCACTGTAACCAAAGCCACACATGAAAGAATAGGCCATGCTATAGAATGCACACGTACCACTAGCGGCCAGCGGCCAACTCTGCACAGTAAATCCTTGGCAAGATTTCACAGGATAAATAATTATGGACTTTAAGCGAACATCTGGAACAACTTGTTGACTCTGATTATCTGCAATTAAAAAGTATAACTACACTGATAAAAGCATACCAACAGATAAACAATCCGTCACTAGTTTCATATGATGAAAAAAAAATACCTAGTAAGTTAAGAGTGTTCATATTCAACGTGTGCCCATTATTGAGTGTGATTGGTTTAGACATAAAAGAAGACTGCAGGAACTTCAGAAATTCCTAGAAAAAGAAAAGGTCGTGAGATTACTGATTACTTCTTAGAGAAGATCTATGTAACGGAAATTTGATAAATGCCACTGCAAACTTGTTAAAATCACACCTCCGCATCTTGATAAGTAGAAATATACCCAAATGATATTCTGACAGCACCAGTTGGTTTTCCGTTTATTACGTCGTTATCATCCCAACAAACATGCCCAGCCTGGCAAGTAAGCACACATTCACATTATTTAGATGTGAAACATTTATAATGATATGCCTATTTCTGTGTTAACTAAGTAAGTCTGTATGGTGTACCTCAAAGTTGGAAACTAGATCCAAGTGCGACAGGCCAAGATACTTAGCACAAGCCCCAGGGTTACAGAAGCAGCCCGTCTGCAAGACATCAGAGGGAAAATCAGTCAAGGAAACAACGTGAGTAGAAGGCCACGACATAAGTAAAATGGAAGCTCAGTCTATAGTTATACACTTACACGCAGATGAATTCCTGATAAGGAAGCAAGCTTCTCCACCTCACGGTATCCAAACCAGGTGCCATCTTCTCTTTTCAAATTGAATGTGATTGTAGGGCTCATCTTCAGATCTGCCACCTACAGCATGTCATATAGAAAATGAACAGAGCCAACATATTACAGGTAAGAAGCCTAGAACATCATGTTCATACTGTCTAGCTCTGATATTGATGACGGCCATTCTCTACCAATGGAAGAAACGCAAAAACAGCAACATGAACTCTTAAAGAAGGCATCAAAATAACCTTGCTTTTGATACCTTAGAAGCTTGTTGTCCATAGATTACACAAACATTTTTCTTATTTCTGTGCTTCATATCCAGCATTTTCTTTCTCACATAAGTAGCAAGAGATGATGTGTGCCTACAAGAGAAGAAGAGGGTGTTTACCGAGAACATCCAGGACAGAATATTAGGACCAAACTATCTTGAATAGATACCGTGCAATTGCAGAGGTAGTTAGCATCTCAATTATGTTAAAACCATGCCGAAGAGAAGCTATGCTCAAGAACGAGATTGTTCCATCCTCAAGAACTTGTTCAATGCTCTTTCTTTTCTGAACAAAGTCGATGTCAGCAATTGAAGCAGCTACCGTTCCTAGAGATGTTACACAAATTCAAAAACTAAATTAGTAACAAGACATAAGATAAATAGAACATCTAAATTACGTAGGGCAACACAAAACCTCCACTGAAGTATGTCTTGTTCAGCAAACTGGCAGCCTCTGTCAAAATGGAAAATATGAAAGATATCATAAAGTTGATACTATTGGGAAGATTGCCAGCAACTAAACAAAGATTTTTATAATAATTTAATTAATGTTAGGATATTTAATGTAGTTTACAGCATGTGAAAAACTGAAAATACAACATAGCTATTATGCCAAGTTGAAGTGTAAGTACTTGTTGCATACCGTTTTTTACAATTAGAGCACCAAGACCAGTTGGATAGCCAAATATCTGCAAGTTTACCAAAATATAGCAATTGGTCACATCTCTAGGACCAAGATTTCAAGCCAATAATAGGTGCATATAGATTTACCTTGTAGAACGAACAGACAACAAAATCAGCAGGATACACATCTAAATTTGGTGGTTCAGTTGCACATCCTTTTGCAGCATCTATCAGAACCATCCATTCAGCCCTGCATTTTGTGTACTTAGTAAGTATAGTCAAGGTACTTGAAGTTCCACTAAAAGAGGGTGACAACCCTTCTATTGAAATTTATTGTCTTGTGCAAAGCATGGCTGTTATATTTATCAACCATCTTACTGCTGCTGCTGCGGGAGCCCCACAAGATTTCCTTCCTTGATAAGATTGACCAAGTTAAGGTTGAATTTCTGTCCGGAGAAATTGCATTCAGAAGGAAATGCAAACAGATTCCAGTTGTTTCCTATAACACAGGGAGAAATAATGACAAAATGATTATAACCACACCAGCACTGCTCTTCAGTTAACTGAGTGAAACTTTAAATTTCGCTTTCGTTTTTTCTATGTGTAACTCATTCATAGATTCTTTTTTTTTTTTTGCTTGCTCCACATAATCACTTTCAGAGTTTGGAGAAAGAACTTCTACCGTCATATATTTAAGTTATCTATGTACATTGCATGAGCTCGAGATACCAATTAAAGAAAAGAAAAAACATGTGTATTAGAAAGCATTCCCAGAAATGCGGACAAATAAGTTGCTCCTAGCTTGTAAGAGTTTCACAGTTCTCTCAAAAACAAAAACAAAATCTCAAGAAGATAAAGCAAGTTAATACTATATAAAATATAACTTCCAGCCATATAACAGAGCATAAGATCTTAACAGTATGTGATGAATGATAGATGCTCTTCAGCCATAAATTTAATACGTTATCACAACTATTGAAACCTGATAAAAGAATATTACCTGAAACCGCTGAAACATTTCCATTCTGACAATTATGTGAAAGGACATCTTCACCTCTTCTTTGGTTTGAGTGTCTCAAGATCTTAAACAAATCGGAACTAGGACTTCCATGGTTCTTTTCAAGACCCTTATCCTCTTCAATATCAACCGCCAATGCAGTTGCACCTCTGCTCAGAGCATATCTATAAATACATTAAGGACACACAAATTCTACAAGATACCCTGCGTCAACATGAACTTCTCAACCTTATACGGACATTTTTTTTCCTAAAATAAAATTAGAGAAACTATTGATAATAATGAATTGATAAGGAACCCGTCGTGCTATTGCAGCTTGTATGTCAGCAGAGGTTATATGCTTCAACAGCCAAACCAGTAAAGTTGTGATCTGGTACTGAACGGAAGGATACTCTCTTATCCCAAGTGCACTATTATGATTTTCCATTGTGTACATGTAACAGCTTTCTCTGCTCCATGGAAAACATTCACCAACAAGTTTCAAAGCCGCTGTTGCCCCGGAGGTGAATATGCATTTGTAGTCTCTCGGAGATGCATTAAAGTATTTTAGGACCTGTCAAGGTAAAATTTGCATCATAACCAAGAAATAGTTGATTGCAACTTTTCTTAAAGTGCATAGAGTAGAGCAAGATGTTGGCAAATAACAGGATCTTCCAACTTTCATCAATATTACTCATGCAATCTCTATGAATATTACTCTCCAGCTTCAGTTATATGCAGTTTGAGCATTTCTGAACCTACCATAAATTGAGATAGGCACAAGAAATAGCTGCATTAGGGCATAAATGGAAAACGTACGCCAAATAACCTCATCGGCAAATCTCCAGCATTGGCTTTTCTTACACAGAAACTGACGCTATGGTGTTTGGTCTTAAAAATGTTTATTGCCACTGATTATGTAAACAGGACTGACTAGATACAAGCCACAAAGGTACCTGATGGCGTGCAGCAGTTACCAGGTCGGTCGCGGCCATGCTCGAGTCACTCTGGCTATCTAACAAACATGTCAAGGACCACACCCACAAGAACTCGCAGCACATACATCAATAACAGGAAATAACACAAGGTCTCTTGATAATGCGAGCCAAGGATACGAGGGTTGCCATAGACATTGGAGGTGAGGTCCTTGACGACATCCGCCATCTGCGGCTCGGAGTACAGCGCCGCGCCGGCATGGTCCAGGTACACCGTCCCTGCTCCCGGAAAACCAAGCAAAGCACAAAATTAAATGCTATGAACTCCCTCCACACACACACACCAGCACATTGATTTAACTGCCAAATCGCCATCACTCTCAACTCAAGAATCATACTCCTTCGTCTTCGTCTAGCTACATCCATTTCTGCGACGAGTGATTCCGAAGGGAGGGAGTACTTTCTACAGGGGACAGTAATCCAAAAAAAAAAAAAAATCCAGTTTCCCCCCTGAAACTCTCTTGTATGAATAAATTGAGAGAAGCGTGAATGGGTTCGCACCTTGGAGGCGCTTGAAGTCGGCGGCCCGCATCTGGTCGACGCCCCTGGGCGCGTCCGGGTAGCCGTAGTCGCCGCCGAACTGCTCCAAGAACTCCTCCCTGCTCTGCTCCATGCCTCCCTCCGTCCCGCCCTCGCTCCCCCGAACCCTCTCAGCTAGGACCACAGCCGGAGCCGGACAGGGCCGGTCGGATTAGCTGGAGCGAGCCCGAGGGGGGGGGGGTCCTGATTCGGTGGCGAGAGTGGAGCTAGTGGCGGCAGGCGTGGCGCGCACTGGGCCAATTAGATTAGATTATTCCCCCCTCGTGCCGGAAGGGGGGATGCGGAGTGGAGCGAGGGAGCCGGACGGCGGTGGTTGGGGTGCTCGGCGGGGGATTAAAAATTGCGGCCAAAAATTGCTTGCGCGTTGCGTCGGCGGACGGCGGGCGGTGGCTTGGCTACGCACGTAATGGCTCACGCACGCACGGGTTGACCCCTCCTATGGCTCATAGTCCTTCCCCATTGGCTGCCCTCCCGCGGTCAATGGAGGCGACACGGAGCTTCTGCAGACGCATCAATGGCGTCACATTCTCTCCTCTCTTTTTTTTTCCTCTTCAGAACGCTAAGCAGTGATGATGTGGTAGGCGTCCAGGCCAGCTCACTTGAGCGCATTGTGAGTGCGATGGCCTGGTGGTGGGCTGGAACGTGCAGGCTGGGCCTGAACAAGCCACCATTTGTCATGGCTTTCGAAAATCATTATCGGTAATCAAGTTCGTGCAGGTGAATGAGTGGCGATATCGTTGCTCTAGTCTAGTCCGGTTGCAGTCTCTTTACTCATATCTTGGCAGAATTTTGTCTTGCAAATATTGGTACCACGGAGAAGATGTCTCCGAGAGATTTAATTGTAACTCATAATTTTAAAATTTACTTTGTAATTTCTTAAGTCATAGATCCAAAGGAATGTATTTGTAATTGTTGCGAGTATAAATAAAACTACAAATGTTTCTAAGAAACAGTCTCCTATATTGGACTTTGTATCCAGTAACTACTGTTGCGAAGTGTCCGTCTGCTCAAATGCTCCCTCATAAACAGTAAAATCAGATGGCAGCAAACAATAGGTAAAAATAAAATTTCAATTTTGGCAAAAAATATTGATGAATTTTCTACATAAGTGCAAATTTTCATGAAGAAAAAAAATTTCCTAATGCTCTAGGCAAGAAAAAACAAAATCATTGCTCCAAGATGCCTTCGAAAAGAGTATTTTTGAAGCACCATTTTTGCTTTTTAGAGCATTTAGAAATGTTTTTTTCTTCACCGAATGTTGTACGTATATAGACAATCTGCAATGTTGTTGCCAAAAAAATAGATTTGTTTTGAATTATTTGACTATTTTTTGAAATGTAATGTTCATGAGGAAGCATTTGAGCTCAGGAGCAAAACTCACACTACTAGGGATAACCCTAGCAGTAGCGCTGGATTCATAGCTATCAGTAGCACTGGTACAAGCGCTACTACTAAGGCGCTACAGCTAACTGGTAGCAGTAGCGCTGATTTTTCAGCGCTACTGATATACCTATTTAGCAGTAGCGCTCCAATGAGACCAGCGTTACTGATAACAGTATGTAGCAGTAACGTTTCTTATGAAAAGCGCTACTGCTAAATTTTCCTGTATTTTTGAAAATGCAGCTCATTGTCGCTGTATTTGTATAGGTTTTATATACAATACTTTCATCATATGATTTTATGACCATGATAAGTTATTATATATATCAGTGGTGAAGTGAACGTGGATTAGATTCAAGTGGAGGCAACATGTGGTGCACATCGAAAGTACTATATAATAGCTCATCATACTCATATAACAACTTAGCATCATGCATCATCATAATAATAAATAACTCTTCATTGTTATCATAATAACAAGTCCTACTCATCATCATCATACAACTTCTACTCGTTATCATAATAACAAGTCATACTCATCATCATCATAGTCATCTAACCAACCCTACTTAATTGTTCTTAGCACATGAACATGAGTATTAGTTAGGACCTACTACCCTCTCTAAGGTAAAATAGCATAAAACAAGATAGGCCCTGACGCTCTATTATGGAGAATGGAGATTATCCTGTCTCCAATTCTTGCGCTTCGCACAATGTTCCTTCCAAGTAGCTTCCTACGATTGTCCATACATTTTTTTCCGTTCTTTGATTGTCATGTCTTCATCGGTTTTAGAAATCCGGTATGAACAGCAGTGAAGCCTAGGATGACCTGGCCGTAAGCTAATAACATCAAGGCGACCTTTCGGAAATATCAGATCAGGCACACAATCCTTCGGGATTTTCTGTTGAAAAACATAGTAATAACGTCGTAGTTAGCAATGTAGTTTAGCTTTAGAAGAATTTATGTAAAAGATGCACGGATGTCGTAATAGTAAAAAATCTTACCATGCCATCTCCATGAATGTTACCGTAGTTCAACACGTGCACTAGTGGCACGTATTGACCATAATGTGCAGGAGTTTGATAATTGATATTGTAATTCTCAACATCATTAATAAATGAGATAAGATGATCTTTATCCTGATAAGTTAATTCTATGTCATCAGTGTAGTAGGTTCTGTCTACCATCTTCCGTACATTTTTTGAAGAATGAAAATAAGTTGTTAATGGAAATAAGCTGTTAATGGAAATAAGCTGTCAACTATTTTGAAATAAACAATATAAATTACTCAATAAATATGTTTGAGAAACTCACATAGAGGTAGAAGTGGAAGCGTATCAACAAGGACCCAAATGTCCATATTCTCTTCGTCGATGTCACTAGTAGAAAACAGGGAACTAGTCCCGGTTCCAGAGGGCCTTTAGACCCGGTTCTGGAACCGGGACTAAAGCCCAAAACCTTTGGTCCCGGTTCGCTTACGAACCGGGACAGAAGGGGCTCCACGTGGCCGCTGCGGGGCGCCCAGGCAGGAGGACCTTTAGTCCCGGTTGGTAACACCAACCGGGACCAAAAGGCTGCCACGCGTCAGCAGCTCGCAGGCGCTGGGGTTTTTTTTTTTGAAAGGGGGGGTGGGGGTTGGGGTTTTGGAGGGTTAATTTAGGGGTTTCATATTGTGTTAGCTAGCTAATAGAGAGAAGTGACATCTCTTTCTCCGTGCTTGGTCAACGCTAGCTACTTTACATATAGAGAGAACTCGACACGCTAGCTAGTAAGCAAATGAAGGAGCCATTAATTACACAAGATCGTCATGAACATATACAGAGAGAAGTGATCTCTCTTTCTCCGAGAGATTGGTCGAACAACAAGTTTTCGTCTATCTATCCGACGCTGCTACATATATACAATATAACATCTCTTACAATCCCTCATCTAAAATCCATTTCAATTTTCAGATGGTATTCTTCCTCCTCATTTATGACGTGGTCAAGAAAGAATCCCGCCAATTCCTCTTGAATTGCTCGTATGCGATCATGTGATAGGAGTTCATCCCGCATCTGCCACATCTAATTTAAAGAAGGGGGTCAATACATATATATGAATGAAACTCAACACAAATGATGGTAATAAAATAAAATTGTGAATATTGTTTACGTACTTCATATTGTTTGTCAGAGTAGCCTCGCTGAGAGGTCGAGTTGAAGATGAACTCGCAAACGTAGTATCCACATAAATTATTCCCGCCTTCCTGCCACAAGCACTTTACGAGAATAGAGTTTAATCAAACTGATAATCAAGCATGATAAATGGTATTGATGAAACTAGAATCAATGGGAGATGCGCGGAACTAGCTAGTACTACTTACTTTCGGGTGTGTAAATCGCAGCTCCCTCGGCAGTCTCGGAACCATTCCGGTGAACTCTTTCCAAACCCTGCCAGACAAAGAAAATAATTATTTGATATCTGAAAATAAACAAAGTTGCCGATATGATATGGTGCGATAATGATCGATTGAACTTACTTCTGGAGCATTGCAGTCATGTCCGCATAAAGCTGGGGATCTTTTTGTCTCGAGTCTAAGACAGTTACTACTCCCCGGTCAAGCTTAATCTCTAGCAGAATAAAGTGGAAGTTGCGCACGCATGCATAACTCATCAATTACATTACTATAACCTCGAGTAAGCAAAACCGAATATGCACAAGATAGTAACACTCACTTGAAGTTGTAAGGAAAGAGTATTTTCCCTTTGTTTTGATTTCGAAGTAACGATTTTAGCAAGTTGTCCTCAGTATCTTTGTCTCTGTTTTGAACCGACCATTCATTTATGGTATTTGGGTTAATGAACCCAATGTCATAGATTTGTGCTTTTTTGCATTCGACGATCTTCAGTCTGCATAATATAGTGAGGATAATTATAAATACATGCAATGAAAGAGCTGAGCTATAGAGACTTAATTACAGAGGTAATACTTACAGACAGTAGCAAGTCATGAGTTGTTTGTCGAGGGCGTCTTGATTGAATAACTGGAATAACTCCACAAATTCAACAGGCGTCACCTCAGTTCCAACGAGGTCATGCTCCTCTTTAATTCCTAGCATCAAAGTATCATTCCCAGACTTCCTGCAGGTATCCATGTACCATTCATGCAATCTTCGCATCATCGTTGTTAGAGGAGGATGATCAGGTTTGACGAGAGGCTTCCCGTACTCGTATCTGAAGATATCTACTACCTCTAACATTTCAAATTGTACATCATAGGCCAGGTAATCAGCAGGATTGGTACCGGGCACTAGCCCCGGATGATTAGCGACGATATCGCTAGACACCTTGAGCGGGGGGCACGATTGGTTCGCCTGTTCGCCGAGCTGGGGAATTGTTTTCCCACTTCTTCGTTTTGCTTCTCTTGCAGCACTGCAAGTACTTCCCGACCGCTCCGCTTCCTTATATGTCCTTTCAATAATGCGCTCATAGTTGGATTGCGGCGGAGACGGTGGTGGTCGCTTAAGAGCACGCAGAGTGCGCTTCACTTTCACCTGATCTATTGTTTCCTTCGAAGGTGGAGGTTTCCGTGCAAAATGGGCCTCCACTTCGGCAGCACTGATTTTCGTGTTTTCCTCGTCGGTCCTCTCATATGGTAACTTTTCCAGAGGCTTGAGGCTTGGACCGTATTTGAATCTCTTCCCGCCGGGTCCTCTTGTACTGCTAGCCGCCGAAGTGGCGCAGTCTCTCTTCCGCCATTGCTGACGCAGCGGAGTCCGCTGACACGCCGGAGGAGGCGGAGGAGGAGGCGGAGTGCCCTCACACGCCGGAGGAGGCGGAGGAGGAGGCGGAGTGCCCTGATCACTCGCCGGAGGAGGAGGAGGAGGAGGCGGAGTGCCCTGACTCGTCGGAGGAGGAGGAGGAGGAGGCGTCCAGTTTGGAAGCTTGATGTACTCCTTCCTCCATAGACATGTGCTCCTTAAAGCATTTTCCAGATGATTCTCCCCTTCACCTGTAGGGTAGTCAAGCTCCAGCTCCTCAAATCCCTCCATTATTTCATCCACCGTCACAACAACATAGCCATGTGGAATCGGACAGCAATGGAAAGTTCCCTCAGCTTGAGGAGGCGCAACAGAGCCGACCGCCGCCTTCAAAGTCAGGTTCTGCCATTTCGTCATTAGCTCGCAATGCTGAGCCTCCGTGATAGTATCCACGGGGTAGCGAGGAGCCGTGAAATCAGGCTGAACGAGCTCCATGGAAGCCACGCTGCTTCTCCGATGAGATGGTGGGGTAGCTTCTGGGGCAGCGTCGAAGCAAGGATCTTCGTGTCGCTGAGATGGTTGGCCGGTAGCTGCAAGTTCCTCTAGCTTTGCTATTCTTGCATTGAGCTTCTGCATTGAGCTCACTTCCGCTTTCCTCTTTCTCTCTCGGCTTCTGTAACCACCGCTGCCGGGAAACCCAACCACCCACGAAACGGAGCCTGGTGTGCCTCGTGTTCGTCCAGGGTGCTCAGGATTCCCGAGGGCCTCTGTCAGCTCGTCCTTCTCTCTGTCGGGAATGAACGTCCCTTCCTGCGCTGCCCTGATATATTCCTGAAGCTTCTTCATGGGTATTGCAAGTTGCTTGTCCGTCCAACAACACTCCCTGTTTCTGGGTCCAAAGTTCCCCCAACCCCGAAGAACCAAGTCCTTGAACGACCTGGCCAGTTCAATGTCGCTGGTTGGACCCCTTTAGCAAGCAGGTCTTGCTCAGCTTTGTCCCACAACGGTCGGGCTTTGTAGTAGCCACCTGACCCCGTGTGATGGTGATACCTCTTCTTTGCAGCATTTTTCTTGTTTGTCTCTGACCTTTTCTTACCCTTATCCGATTTCTTGTAGGCCACAAATGCGGGCCAGTGATCTCTTATCTTCTCATATCGGTCGGTGAATTCTGGAGTCTTCCCTTTGTCGACAAACTTTGTGTTCAACTCTTTCTTCCAGTTCCTGAATAGATCTGCCATCTTCTTAAGAGCAAACGCCTTGACCTTTGGCTCTATAACTGGCTTATTCGGATCCTCCTCTGGTGGTAGGCTAAAATTTGCCATCAGCGAGGTCCAAAGATCACCTTTCAGTCTATCCTGGACATAAGAAACTTCAGGGTCGTCCTTACTCTTATTCCATTGCTGGCCGCTGATCGGGACGCTGTCCCTAACAATAGCTCCGCACTGATGTACAAATGCGTCCTTGGTCCACTTGGGAGCAATCAGTTGGCCATCGTCCTCGATTTCTGTGATCGTGAACCTTTCATCCTGGCGCAACCTTTTCTTCGGGCCTCGTCTCCTTACGGAAGTTTGGCTCGATCCGGAGGGCTATAAAGGAAGAAAGAAGCGTTAATATATGTACATACCAAAATAATTAATGCATCAAGTCAGCACAGGCGGGATTAATATATATACCTCGCCGGACTTTGCAACAGCTCGCTCCTCTGTTCGGTCACCGGAGCCGTCATCATGGTCTTCTTCCTCCGCCATTCGGTCACCGGAGCCGTCATGATCTCCTTCCTCCTCCATTGTTGGATTACCGGAGCCGTCATCCTCTCCTTCCTGACCATCGGTGTAGTTGAGAAACGACAAGGGATCACCTCCGTCGCGGATTATATCCCCCAACAACTCTTCTTGTTCTAAGTCTCTGTCCATAGTTTCTGCAAATATTACAACATGTCAATACACAAACATGAGAGATGGATATATTAGTGGCAAACATAGACCTAGCTAATATCACAACAAGGAATCATATGCATATATGAGCAATGGATTAGTTGCGGACCGCCTCTCTCATGCATGTCTGACGTCCCCCCTCATGTCGAAGTTATCGGGCCGGGGTTATACTTTCAGGGTTTGGGTGGCCTCAATATATCTAGACTTGTTCCGGTTTGGGGTGGCCTTGACAACGCTTTTTCAGTCCCGGTTTGGGTGGACTCGAGAGTTGGTCGGGCGAGAGGGGGTTGATCGACGTCCCCTCTCATGTCGAAGTTACTGGAGTTTTCTTCTAGGGGTTTGGGTGGCCTCGAGAGTTTGTCGGGTAGGGGCGGGAGGGGGTAGGAGATCGACAACGCTTTTTTTTAGGGTTTGGGTGTGGCCTCGAGAGTTGGTCGCCCGATGTGTCCACCGCGATATAAAATGATACATAGATGACAACAATTCTTTATTAGAAAGCAAACCCGATATCCAACATATCTACATATCGTCCGATTTTTCCGATATATCTAGACTTGTTCCGGTTTGGGGTGGCCTCGACAACGCTTTTTCAGTCCTAGTTTGGGTGGACTCGAGAGTTGGTCGGGCGAGAGGGGGTTGATCGACGTCCCCCCTCATGTCGAAGTGACCGGAGTTTTCTATATGAACAAAAAAAATTCCACATGACATGTCCGACGAGCGGACCGCCTCTCTCTCATGCATGTCCGACGTCCCCCCTCATGTCGAAGTTATCGGGGAGGGGGTAGATCGAGAACGACGCTCACCCCTCATTTTGAATATATGAACATTTTAACTTATTAACTTAGTAACTTGGTAAATTTTAACTAATTTCTATGAAAAAAAAAATGCTATCCATACATACATACATAGCCACATACATACATGGAAAAAAATGCTATGAACAAAAAAATACATATAACCACATATATGAACAAAAAAACATCATATATACATCCATCCATACATACATATAGCCACATACATACATTATATATGAACAAAAAAATTCATCATATAAAAAATTCAACATATAAAAAAAATGCAGCGAGCCGGGGCGGCGGCGGCTCACAGCGGGGGCGGCCGGCGACGGCGACGGCGGGGGCGGGCCGGGGCAGGGGCGTGGCCGGGCGCGCTCGGGGGCGGGGCAGGGGCGCGGGCTCGGGGCGGGGCAGGGCCGCGGGCTCGGGGACGACGACGGCAACAGCGACGACGGGGCAGGGGCGCGCCGGGGGGGGGGGGTGGCGGACGGCGTCGGGGCAGCCTGGCGGTGTCGATGAGCTCCGCGTCGTCGGGTGAACTGGCGATGAAATTGTGAAAATCTCTAAGTGTGGGCTTATATACACATACCTTTAGTCCCGGTTCGTGCCACAAACCAGGACCAATGCCTACCTTTGGTCCCGGTTCGTGCCACCAACCGGGACCAAAGGTCTCTTTTCGTCACGAACCGGGACCAAAGGAGGGCATTGGTCCCGGTTGGTGCCACCAACCGGGACCAAAGGTGGGTATTGGTCACCAACCGGGACGAAAGTGGGGTGCTGCCCGGGGCCAAAAGTTTAGTCCCACCTCGCTAGTTGAGAGGGGCTCGGAGTGGTTTATAAGCGCCGCAGTGCCAGCCACTTCGAGCTCCTCTCGACTGCAGGCCTACGGGCCTAAATACTGTCTCTCTGCCTGCGGGCCTACTGGGCCTGCTGCGGGCCTGCATCCTGGCCCAACTGGCGGTTGGGTTTCTAGTCGTATGCAGGCCGTGGTGGCCTAGTAGGCGGCATTTTTTAAAAAAAATTCCCAGTTTTTTTGTTTTGTTTTTTGCTTTATTTATTTTCTTTTTTCTACTTACAGCTAAGTACTTAGAGTTTTTGAGTGATTCTTTTTGCTTTAGGTCACAAAAATTATAAACATTCTGTTAGTGCCATTAGTTTTCAAATTTGAATAGTTTAAATTTGAATTCTTTAAAATTTGTGTGAATCACTAGTTTGTGAATAACTTTTTTAAAAATAGATTTTTTAGTGATTCTTTTTTATGCTATTTAATATTAGTGTGTTTTATCATTATATTCAATTTGGTTATTTTAAATGGGTGTTTTAATCAAAACAGATTTTGTTTATTTAGCTTGCTATTAAAGTTTCTAACAAAAAAATACTTTATGAAATTCTTTTTGCTATTAATGTTTTGAACAAAAGAATATTTTAATTGATTCTTTTTAGTTCATTCTTTTTTGTTATTAGAGTTTTATAAAAGTTTTCTAGTTCATTCTTCTTGCTATTATTTCATTCTTTGAGCTAAATGACCCTGAAATTGAAAAGCACTACAAATGAACTCTGAACAGGTTGAAAGTTGGCATGGTATCATCATTTCACCCACATAGCATGTGCTAAAAGGTTGAGAGGGTTACGGCAAAAACTGGATGCACTTCGTGTCAAAATGGACAACTCTTTCGAAGTATCAGGGTTTGGACGAAAACTCATCTGTTACAAAGGGATTTCATTTTTTTGAACTTATTTGAACTCCAGACTTTTTGTGTGTTCAAAATGCACCATTCAAAGCCCATCATAATTTTCAACCCTTTCTGACTTCATTTGGTATTTTTCATGCATTTACTGATTTGTTTGAGCTAAATGACACTGAAATTGAAAAGCACTACAAATGAACTCTGAAAAGGTTGAAAGTTGGCATGGTATCATCATTTCACCCACATAGCATGTTCTAAAAGTTGAGAGGGTTACCAAAAGCTGGATGCACTTCGTGTACAAATGGACAATCTCTTTCGAAGTATCACGTTTTGGACGAAAACTCATCTGTTACAAAGGGATTCATTTTTTTGAACTTATTTGAACTCCAGACTTTTTGTGTGTTCAAATGCACCATTCAAAGCCACATCATCAATTTTTCAACCCTTTCTGACTTCATTTGGTATTTTTCATGCATTTACTGATTTTTTTGAGCTAAATGACCCTGAAATTGAAAAGCACTACAAATGAACTCTGAAAAGGTTGAAAGTTGGCATGGTATCATCATTTCACCCACATAGCATGTGCTAAAAAGTTGAGAGGGTTACGGCAAAAGCTGGATGCACTTCGTGTACAAAATGGACAATCTCTTTCGAAGTATCAGGGTTTCATACGAAAACTCATCTGTTACAAAAGGCATTTCATTTCTTCACATGTAACTGCAGTGATATTCTAGATCAAAGGCATCATCATAATAGTTGTGGAGAGAAAGTTTTCACTTTTTCTTCGCTTGTGTCCTTTGCTTATTGCGCCGTAACCATGGATAATCTTCATCGTTTAACAGGGTGCTTGGGTCAGCCTTGACTTTGAAGGGAGGAATTTCATGAAACTTTTCATAATCTTCATACATGTCTGTCTTGCCTTCCACTCCCACGATGTCTCTTTTTCCTGAAAGAACTATGTGGCGCTTTGGCTCATCGTATGATGTATTCGCTTCCTTATCTTTTCTTTTTCTCGGTTTGGTAGACATGTCCTTCACATAGAAAACCTGTGCCACATCATTGGCTAGGACGAATGGTTTGTCTGTGTACCCAAGATTGTTCAGATCCACTGTTGTCATTCCGTACTGTGGGTCTACCTGTACCCCGCCTCCTGACAGATTGACCCATTTGCACTGAAACAAAGGGACCTTAAAATCATGTCCATAGTCAAGTTCCCATATGTCCACTATGTAACCATAATATGTGTCATTTCCCCTCTTGGTTGCTGCATCAAAGCGAACACCACTGTTTTGGTTGGTGCTCTTTTGATCTTGGGCGATCGTGTAAAATGTATTCCCATTTATCTCATACCCTTTGTAAGTCAATACAATCGAAGATGGTCCCCTGGCCAACGAGTACAGCTCATCAGAAAAAGTGTTGTCACCCATGAGACGTGTTTGCAACCAACTGCCGAAAGTCCTGATGTGTTCACATGTAATCCAGTCGTCACACTGCTCCAGGTGTATGGAGCACAGAATATTCTTGTGTTCATTGACATACGGGGTCACCAAGGTAGAATTCTGTAGAACTGTGTAGTGTGCTTGAGACCAAGAATGCCCGTCCCTACATATTATTGAGTCCGCTCCTAGCGTGCCTTTTCCAGTCAGGCTTCCCTCATACCGCGATTGAGAGAGACCAATCTTCTTAAGGTCAGGAATGAAGTCAACACAAAACCCAATGACCTCCTCTGTTTGATGGCCCGTGGAGATGCTTCCTTCTGGCCTAGCACGGTTACAAACATATTTCTTTAAGACTCCCATGAACCTCTCAAAGGGGAACATATTGTGTAGAAATACAGGGCCCAGAATGGCAATCTCGTCGACTAGATGAACTAGGACGTGCATCATGATATTGAAGAAGGATGGTGGGAACACCAGCTCGACACTGACAAGACATTGCGCCAAATCACTCCTTAACCTTGGTAGGATTTCTGGATCGATCACCTTCTGAGAGATTGCATTGAGGAATGCACATAGCTTCACAATGGCTAATCGAACGTTTTCCGGTAGAAGCCCCCTCAATGCAACTGGAAGCAGTTGCGTCATAATCACGTGGCAGTCATGAGACTTTAGGTTCTGAAAATTTTTCTCTGGCATATTTATTATTCCCTTTATATTCGATGAGAAGCCAGACGGGACCTTCATACTGAGCAGGCATTCAAAGAAGATTTCCTTCTCTTCTTTGGTAAGAGCATAGCTGGCAGGACCTTCATACTGCTTTGGAGGCATGCCGTCTTTTTCGTGCACACGTTGCTGGTCCTTCCGTGCCTCCGGTGTATCTTTTGTCTTCCCATACATGCCCAAGAAGCCTAGCAGGTTCTTGCAAAGATTCTTTGTCACGTGCATCACGTCGATTCCAGAGCGGACCTCTAGGTCTTTCCAATAGGGTAGGTCCCAAAATATAGATTTCTTCTTCCACATGGGTGCGCGTCCCTCAGCGTTATTCGGAACAGATAGTCCGCCGGGACCCTTTCCAAAGATTACTTGTAAATCATTGACCATAGCAAGTATGTGATCACCAGTACGGATGGCGGGCTTCTTCCGGTGATCTGCCTCGCCTTTGAAATGCTTGCCTTTCTTTCGACATTGATGGTTGGTCGGAAGAAATCGACGATGCCCCAGGTACACATTCTTCCTGCATTTGTCCAAATATATACTTTCGGTGTCATCTAAACAGTGCGTGCATGCGTGGTATCCCTTGTTTGTCTGTCCTGAAAGGTTACTGAGAGTAGGCCAATCATTGATGGTTACAAACAGCAATGCATGTAGGTCAAATTCCTGCTGGTCGTGCTCATCCCACACACGTACACCTTTTCCATTCCACAGCTATAGAAGTTCTTCAACTAATGGCTTTAGGTACACATCAATGTCATTGCCGGGTTGCTTAGGGCCTTGGATGAGAACTGGCATCATAATGAACTTCCTCTTCATGCACAGCCAAGGAGGAAGGTTATAGATACATAGAGTCACGGGCCAGGTGCTATGATTGCTTCTCTGCTCACCAAAAGGATTAATGCCATCCGTGCTTAAACCAAACCATAGGTTCCTTGCGTCACCTGCAAAGTCCCCCCACTTTCTCTCGATTTTTCTCCACTGCGACCCATCAGCGGGTGCTCTCAACTTTCCATCTTTCTTACGGTCCTCTTTGTGCCATCGCATCAACTTGGCATGCTCTTTGTTTCTGAACAGACATTTCAACCATGGTATTATAGGAGCATACCACATCACCTTTGCAGGAACCCTCTTCCTGGGGCGCTCGCCGTCAACATCACTAGGGTCATCTCGTCTGATCTTATACTGCAATGCACCGCATACTGGGCATGCGTTCAAATCCTCGTACGCACCGCGGTAGAGGATGCATTCATTAGGGCATGCATGTATCTTATGCACCTCCAATCCTAGAGGGCATAGAACCTTCTTTGCTCCGTACGTACTGCCGGGCAATTCGTTATCCTTTGGAAGCTTCTTCTTCAATATTTTCAGTAGCTTCTCAAATCCGTTGTCAGATACACCATTGTCTGCCTTCCATTGCAGCAATTCCAGTGTGGTACCGAGCTTTGTGTTGCCATCTTCGCAATTGGGGTACAACCCTTTTTTGTGATCCTCTAACATGCGATCGAACTTCAACTTCTCCTTTTCACTTTCGCATTGTCTCTTTGCATCAACAATGACCCGGCGAAGATCATCATCGGGCACATCATCTGGTTCCTCTTGATCTTCAGCTTTCCCCGTTGCAGCATCACCGTATTCAGGGGGCACATAGTTGTCATCATCATCTTCTTCTTCGTTGTCTTCCATCATAACCCCTCTTTCTCCGTGGTTGGTCCAAACATTATAGTGTGGCATGAAACCCTTCTCAAGCAGGTGTATGTGAAGGGTCTTCGAGTCAGAGTAAGACTTCGTATTCTCACATCTAGGGCATGGACAACACATAAAACTATTCTGCTTGTTTGCCTCAGCCACTTCGAGAAAATTATGCATGCCCTTAATGTACTCGGAGGTGCGTCTGTTACCGTACATCCATTGCCGGTTCATCTGCCTGCATTATATATAATTAAGTGTGTCAAAAACCATTACAGAACATCATGAATAGAGAAGTGACCAAATTAATAGAAGTTCATCATCACATTAAAACCAAAGTACAGTAGTGATCAAATGTTATTGCTGAAAAAATAAATAAATAAAGTTCATACAGAGTTCTCATTGAACAACATATAGCTCTCTAGAGCATCTAATTAAAACATACATTGAAACTATATAAACCATTTCAATGCAACAACAAATGTGATCATAATCGCAACTAAGGCAACAATTGATCCAACGGCATAATGATACCAAGCCTCAGTATGAATGGCATATTTTTTAATCTTTGTATTCTTCAAGCGCATTTTATCCATCTTGATCTTGTGATCATCGACGATATCCGCAACATGCAACTCCAATTCCATCTTCTCGTCCTCAATTCTTTTCAATTTTTTCTTCAAGTAATTGTTTTCTTTTTCAACTAAATTTAACCTCTCGACAAGAGGGTCGGTTGGAATTTCCGGTTCACATACCTCCTAGATAAAAACATCTATGTCACGTTGGTCGGCATAATTGTCATAAACACTAAATGAAACAAATAGTTATAAAAGATAATATATACCACATCCGAAACATAGATAGGACGAGGGCCGACGGGGGCGGATACCAAAACCATCGCACTATATAATAACAAACAATAATAAAAGTAAGAAAATTATACAAGTATCTACCTAAATCATACAAGTAAGAATTTTTTTCTTTTAGAAAGAAGATAAGAACAAGAGGCTCACCACGGTGGTGCCGGCGACGAGATCGGCGCGGGCGATTGACGGCGGTGAGGACGGGGACGGGACAGGACAGACCGCCAAACCTAGATAAATCTTTAGGAAAATGGAGCTTCGACAAGGAGCTTCGAGAGGAGAAAGCTTAAGTGTGGCTCGGGCATTTCATCGAACACCTCATGTGCATACGAGGTGAGCTAGAGCAACACAAAGCTCTCCCACGGCCAGCCAAAAAAACAGAGCAGTGGCTCTGCTCGCGGGCAGGGGCGGGGGTATATATAGGCCTCTCTTTAGTCCCGGTTGGTGGCTAAAACCGGGACTAAAGGACTACATTTGGTCCCGGTTCCAGCCACCAACCGGGACTAAAGGTTGTGGGCCAGGAGCGAGGCCCATTGGTCCCGGTTCGTGTCTGGAACCGGGACCAAAGGGGTCAGACGAACCGGGACCAATGGCCCCCGAGGCCCGGCCGGCGCCCTGGCCTCACGAACCGGGACTGATGCCCCCTTTGGTCCCGGTTCGTCAGTGAACCGGGATTAATTCCCTTATCCTGGCCTCAACCAAAGCTCTGTTTTCTACTAGTGTGTCAGGATCACCAAGATCGAAGGTGACGAGCATACCCTCCTGAAAATCATACGCCTTGCACAGTGCTTCCCAATTCGAGCAACCAAAATGAGATACGCTCTCAGAATTGTATAGATTTACAGCAAAATTGTAACCATGATGGGTCCTTAGACGAACTATCTTTGTCTCCATATTTTCATGATCTTCAAAATCCAGCTTCTCCAAGACATAGCGTCTTGCATGGCATGGGATAAGCTAGTCAAACTATAAAAGACGGAAATTACACGTTGAAGAAGCAGAAGTCATGCTTAATTACGAAAAAACACTTGTCGTCGTTGCGTACCGTTTCAACATCGAATGTCTCATCGAGCTTAATACTGAAGCGCCGACCGTCTACCAGGTGAGGCCTGTCGCACAGACCCCGGCCGTCGCCACACCAGTCGCACTTTGGGAGCCTATCGTCGTCGTCAGACATTTCCTATGTTCATAATTCAAAGATTAAACTTGTACAATTCAATATATGTACTACAAAAACTAAATTAGATCATTATTATTCATCACGGGTTGACTATCGGTCTAACGAGTCTTTTCTTGAAAACTCACAGCTCACGTGGTGTATATATTCGACCGTCGGTGATGGTCGCTCATCCCTTCGTCCCCGAGTGCATTACACCAAAATGTCTAGCACACGGGAACAAAGGAGAAGAGACCCCCACGACAACAGTCGGAATTCTTCCTCTCTGACATTTGCGACCGTCGGTGATGGTAGCTACTCCTGTCATTCCAAAGTGCATTACACCAAAATGTCTAGCACCTTGGAATGAAGAAGAAGCTACCCACACGACAACAGTCGGAATTCTTCGTCCTCTCATATATGGTGGAGACTCTCCCTCACTGATTCCGCTTTGACATTTGCGACCGTCGGTGATGGTCGTTCTTCTCTTCCTTCCCGTGCATTACCAAAAGGTCTATCACGAGAAAGAAGAGGAAGAACGACCCCCACGACAACAGTCGGCATTCTTCTTCTCTCATATATATGGTGGAGTCCCGACAGACTTAAAGTCAACCCGAAATGTCGTCTAATTATCTTTCTACAAAATCTGGGCCACTCAATATTTCCTACATATTCTAGCACAAGTCATGCCAAAATTCACGGAAAATCCGGCATAACCTTTGCTAAAAAGGACATATATCGAGCGTCTGAAATTTGCCGGAATGGAAATTAATCAACACTCCGGCAAAACATAGGCCACTTGGGCAAGCACTAGTAGTACACAACACTACTCATCTAGCTACTACTCTACTACATCTATCAAAACATCTACATCATCATCGACATGTGGATTTGGCTGGTCTCACCTCGAGGTCGGAGGGGGTCGGTGACGGGGACGTCGACGGGGATGATGCAGGGGCTCCTTGATTTCTGCAAAAACAAAATATAAACAAAAACATTATTATCCTCATCTTAGGACTTAGTGAAACCCTATGTCTAAAACAAAAACAAAATTTGTAAAACCAAGTTCTAACCCTAAAAGTTTGTAAAACCTAGTTCTAATCATCGACATGGGCATTTTCATATTTTATTTGATACCTATAATACTTAAAGATAATGGGTTCAAAAGACCGGCATCGAACGAATAAAAAAATCTATTGTATTCAAAAGACCTACATTTACTGAAATTTTTCTAATTTTCTGTTCTATTCTACAATTACTTATTTTCTATTCTATTCAAAAGAAGAAAATTTACTAAAAAATTCCTATTCTATTCAAAAGACCTACATTTACTGATTTTTTTTCTATTCTATTCAAAAAACCTACATTTACTAAAAAAATCTCATATAGCATTCTAATACATTTCTGTACCTAAAAATTTCTATTACTAAATTCTTTTACTAAAAATTTCTATACCTAAATTTTTATACAGAGAGAGGTGGGAGGAGGAGGAGGAGGAGGGAGGAGTGAGCAAGAGGGCATCGGGCGGCGGGGGGAGGGAGGAGAGAGGAGGGCAGTGGGAGGAGGGAGCAGGGAGCAGGGCAGTCGGAGGAGGTGGGAGGAGGGCATCGGGCGGCGGCGGGAGGAGGGAGGAGAGAGGAGAGGGCCATCAGAGGGTGGAGAGAGGAGAGAGGAGAGGGCCGTCGGAGGGTGGAGAGAGGAGGGCGGCGAGAGGAGGAGGGAGGGAGGCAGATACCTAGCCTCCGCTGGAGGGAGGAGAGAGGAGTGACGGCGGGCGACGGCGCGCGGTGGCAAAGAGAGCGAGTGAGAGAGTGTGAGGGGAGAGTGAGGACACGCACGGGGTGGATAAGATGCCCATAGTAGTAGCGCTGGTTGGCAAACACCGCTACTGCTAACCTCCATAGCAGTAGCGCGTTTAGGTAGCCCAGCGCTACTGCTAAGTTGGGCCCACCTGCTGGCAATAGCAGTGCGCTCTTCTCATTTCCAGCGCTACTACTAAGGCATCATTTGTAGCGCTGCCCCGGACCAGCGCTGCTACTAAGGCATCACTTGTAGCGCTGCCCCGGACCAGCACTGCTGCTAATTAGCAGCAGCGCTTGTTATTTTTCAGCGCTACTACTGATGTCCTACCTATAAGCATTTCCCTAGTAGCCGGAAAGAACAATTCAGTGAGTGAGAGAACTAATTCTTGTTTTGTTGTATAAACTAGCGGAATGGCCTTTTTCCATAGAGAGAATACCCGCTATTGCGCACACACCAGGCGAGCACGTTCGCACAGACACAAACTCGGTGGGAAATCACATGCTTTGAGTTCTTGGTTTTTGTGTGTGTGCTGGCTATCTCTTGTTACTTATATGTATTGCTATCTCTTGATGGGGCTACTGGAAACAATTCATGGTGGAAATAACATAAAACATGAAGGGATTGCACCACAGAAAGTCCCCAATTGCTCGCGAGCTCAAATGAGCTACCATGAACAATAAATTCGAAAATAAATGAAAAAATAAAAAAATCTGTAATTTTTGTGTGGTAAACTTTAACAAATGTTTTAAGAGCTTGTAAATTTTCACTTTGAAAGGACATTTCTGGTAGTCGCAGCAAAGAAAAACAAAATCAGTACTCCAAAATGCTTTTGAAAATGGTTTTTTTGGAGCAACAATTTTGTTTTTTATTTGCCACCACTCCCATAAATGTGATTTCATGGGGAAGTTTTGCAAGCACTCAAAACATTTGTCAAGGTTTCGCACAAAAAATTCAGAATTTTTTAAATTGTTTTCAATTTTTTATGATTTTACTGTTCATACAGGCTTATTTGAGGTCGAGTTGAGAATAGCTGTGTGCCCAACTTGATGCCTAGGAAGAGGAGTAGTTGTTCACGAAAGGTATTGATTTTCTGTGAAGGAATTTACCTATGAAACCGCGCTAACGAACAAGCATTGGGAGTTCCCTAAAATTCAAATATCCAATCACGTTGTAGATGGAGGATGAATTATAAGCAAATAGAACTTCTTGAGTATTGTATTTCTTCTTATTATTATTAGTTGTAAGTGCATCTAGTGCCCTTTTAGTGGTTTTTGAGTATTGAAGACAAATGGGTTAAGGGACTAATGTGTTTGTGAGTATACACAGGAATTATAGTCCCTGAAGATTTGGTAAATATCCATTCTTCAAGAATGGATAAATGTCTTCTCAAGTAGTGAAGTTCTCATATCCCACACTCAATGAATAAAAGTAAGCTTTTCCTCCTTGTTGTATCAAGATCAGAAGCATCAGTATGCTCTACTTTATTAGTTTGTTAGCTCAGATCATTCTCCGGTACTCAATCTGTCAATATTGTGCTTTACTTGAATAAATCACTAGTTCACTTCAGTTCAGTTTATTGGATTAGGCATAGCGCTCGAAAACATTTCAACTAAAGTTTACAGGGAGTTGTGCATTCTGTGTAAACTGTAGGACTCATTTTTGCTTCAGATGTATGCTTTTGGGTGGATGAACACTTTGTTATGGAATCTTATGAGGTAGTATTTTTTTCAGTTCTTTCTTTCTTTACATTTGGAGAGGTGAAGGGAGCAGAGAAAAGGGCAAAATCTGGTCCATGAACTTGAATTTCAGTTCAGAGCCTACTACACGTTCAATTGTTGCTCATTGAAGAGTGCAACTGTACCCAGCATCATAACTCTGAATTTTGTAATATTTCAGTTGTAGAAGAAGGCAGAAGAGGGATTCGATTAATCTTCCTTCTCATGATCGAAAGATAAGAAATCCTTGTGGTGATGATAGAAGGGGTTCACGTTAATAAAAAGGCTGCTGGACATGGTTAATCAACTGTCCTTTCTTGATTCATCTAAAGACAAGGGAAGCTGTTGGAAGTTTTATAAGTGTATGGCTGTGAGAAATGCATGTATGGCTTAATTTTCTAATTAATTTAGATATTGTCAGAACTTCCGGCCCACTAATGTCAATCTATTCATTTTCCTTTTGTTTACTTTGCTCAACGAGCTGAATTGCTAAAGCAACTCTTTATCATATTAGTTGGAAATTTGTAAGTTGTTTCTTAATGAGCCTTTTTACTTATCTAAATAGATCGGGACCCCAAAAACAGAGTAGTTTGTAGTTCATTCACATTTGTTTTAGAAGTATACAATCAGTCGAAGATATGTACTTCCTCCGGTCCTTTTTAGTCCCCATATAAGTTTTGTCTGAAGTCAAAGTATCTCTAATTTCCCCAAACTTATAGAAAAAAGCATTAACATTCACAATGCCAAATCAACGTTGTTAGATTCATTATGAAATGTAGTTTCATAGTATACATATTTGATATTGTAGATGTTGACACTTTTTAATATAAATTTGGTCAAACTTTGCAAAGTTTGACTTGACACAAATCTAATATAAATTTGGTCAAACTTTGCAAAGTTTTCACATTATATTGATGGGAAATTTTGCACCCCAAATTTGCACTCAGTTCATTGTTAGGTACAGCAAAAATATTAATGGATAATTTTGGTCGCAAGTTTGCACCTTCTGGGCATTCATCTTTTTGGACGTTTTAAATCTTCAATTCTTTATGAAGCAAATCTTGCTTAGTAACTATGTTGCATGGACTCTAAATGTGTTCCAAGTATTATTTGATGTGTGTGGCTAGGTCTCGGTCGGCTGAGATTTGACCAAGTCTCAGTCAAGCGACATAACATGTAAGAGAGAAAAAGAAAAAACTGAAGAGAAAAACTGCACGGATCTTAATGTAAGATCCCACGGATATAGCATCGACTGGGACTTAGCAAGACTGTTATTTGATTGTAGTTGACTTATCATCCTATCTTTTGTAACTAATGGATATTTTAAACTTGAAAGATCATATACTTTGTTTATTTCACTTACCATTGATAAATGGATGGGGTGTTTGTCACACAGCAAGACTCTTGTTCGATCTAACACAGAAAAGTGTTGGGAAATTGCTAAGGATATTGTGTAAAACATATACTCACGTAGAAGTTTTGTTATACATTGTGAAAGAAGACATTAACAGAATTTTTAGAAGCGAGTTATGTTTTCATTTTAATTTATGTAACATATCTTATGTATAAACCAAGTTCAAATGTCCCCTCTTCCATATATTGATCATCATTTTCAAATAATTTGTTATGCTGGATCTCTACCGTCGGTACCACCGAAGATCACAACATTTGTTCCGTTGCAACGCACGGGGAACGTGCTAGTAAGTTATAAATTGATGCTTTTTTAATTGGAGATAAATTGAGGGGTTGTTAGAGTGTTCAGTTGCAGAACCTGATTTCATTGTGATTTAGTCGGTTTGTATAATTAGTTTGGGAATCAAGGCATTTCACACTCGAATCAACACTCGACATTGCTGCTGCCATTGTTGATCGGGGTGCGCGGGAAGAGAAGAGATGGCGGCATCAGACCTCCACTTCTTGCTGGTGCCGCTGGTGGCGCAGGGCCACATCATCCCCATGGTGGACCTGGCGCGCCTCCTCGCCGCGCGCGGGCACCGCGTCACCGTGCTCACCACGCCCGTCAACGCCGCGCGGAACAGGGCCGCCATCGAGGCCGCCAGGAGGGCGGGCCTTGCCGTCGAGCTCGCCGAGCTCCCCTTCCCCGGCCCGCAGCTCGGGCTGCCGGAGGGCCTGGAGAACCTCGACCAGCTGGTGGACAAGGCCATGTACCTCACCTTCTTCCGGGCCATCTGGAAGATGGCGGAGCCGCTGCGCGAGTACGTCCGGGCCCTGCCGCGCCGGCCGGACTGCCTCGTCGCCGACTCGTGCAACCCGTGGACGGCGGGCGTCTGCACGGGCGCCGGCATCCCGAGGCTGGTGCTGCACTGCCCGTCCGCCTACTTCCAGCTGGCCGTGCACAAGCTGTCCAGGCACGGCGTGTACGACCGCGCCGGCGTCGACGAGACGGAGCCGTTCGAGGTGCCGGACTTCCCGGTGCCCGCCGTCGCGAGCAAGGCCACGCTCCGGGGCTTCTTCCAGTACCCCGGCGGGGAGACGGAGCTGCGCGACATGCTCCACGCGGAGGCCACCGCCGACGGCCTGCTGTTCAACACGTTCCGCGGCGTCGAGGGCGCCTTCGTCGACGCGTACGCGGCGGCGCTCGGCCGGAAGACGTGGGCCGTCGGGCCGACGTGCGCCTCCAGCAGCATCATGGACAGCGCCACGGCCGGCCGCGGCAACCGCGCCGACGTCGACGCCGGCCGCGTCGTCGCATGGCTCGACGCCCGGGCGCCGGCGTCCGTGCTGTACATCAGCTTCGGCAGCATCGAGCTGCTGCCGGCGAAGCAGCTCAGTGAGCTCGCGCGCGGGCTGGAGGCGTCGGGGCGGCCGTTCGTCTGGGCCATCAAGGAGGCCAATGCCGAGGCCGCCGTGAGGGCGCTGCTCGACGACGAAGAGAGGGGGCTCCTGGTGCGAGGGTGGGCGCCGCAGGTGACCATCCTCGCGCACCCGGCGGTGGGCGGCTTCCTGAATCCTGACGCACTGCGGCTGGAACGCGACGCTGGAGGCCGTCACCCACGGCGTGCAGACGCTAACATGGCCGTGCTTCGCCGACCAGTTCTGCAGCGAGAAGCTGCTGGGGGACGAGCTTGGCGTCGGCGTCAGGTCCGGCGCCAAGGTCCCCGCCATGTACCTCCCCGAGGAGGCCGAGGGGGTGCAGGTGACGCGCGGCGACGTGGAGAAGGCGATCGGCGAGCTGATGGAAGGGGCGGCGGTCCGGAGGTCCAGGGCCAGGGAGATCGCCGCGGAGGCGCGAGCGGCCATGCAGGAAGGCGGGTCGTCCTACTCCGACCTGACGGACATGATCGGCTACGTCTCGGAGCTGTCGAGGAAGAGGAGCCACGAGGGGGAAGGGGACAGGAGCTCGACCACCCATGGTGCTGCACTGTCGCTACAGTCCTAAGCTGTAGCGCCGTACTACCAGGACCACCTACTGCCAAGCTCGCTCGCTATCTTTTTTTCTGTAAGAGAACTGTGTATCATTTCCTCGATTAGGTCAAAAAAGGTTGCAGAAAACTCGCACACGGTCACTTTACTACGCCTCTGGCAGCAGTGCAGCGAGCCCGGGGGCTTAGCAGATGCCCAGTATTCGGGTTCATCTCGAATGGTGACCATCACTTTGATGATAACAGTCGGAATGACGGAAGCACTCATAGCAACTACTGTTTGTATAAATCCAGCTACTAGATTTTTTCCACTCCTGCTCCCCGACCTAGGCGACAGGCGGCGAGCCCGAGTGCCCCTCCTTCCTCTGTTTGTCGCACCGACGATGGGAGGGGGCGAGGATCCCAAGGCTTTGGTCCAGTGGTGCTAGGGTTAGATTGAATTTAGGGTTTATGTTTATTCTACGCTGGCGAGGCGATGGTATCGTCTTCGACCTGGAATAAGATCTCCTGACCTCGCCCTCGTTCGAGTGATGTTTCTTCATATTGTCGGGAGGCCTATGAACGATGGTGCGTCCCGAAATCTGGTTCTACACTCCGCTACGGCGCAAGCCTATCGGGGACGGGCCTCCGTGTATGTTGTGGGAATTGCACGATGTATTGCTTATGTGCAAAGGCACGTATATATGATGTATAAGAGGTGGGCCACGACCTCAACTATACAAGGAACTAGGAGGTGGGCCCAATACACAGATATGCACAACACATATACTCAACACCCCCCTCCTCCCCAGTCGAAGCGGCACCGCTGCTGACGCAAAGACTGGACCGGAACTCCTCAAATGACGCCGTAGGCAAGCCCTTGGTCATGATATCTGCAAATTGTTGGGAAGTAGGGACATGTAAAACACGAATATGGCCAAGGGTCACATGTTCCCGAACAAAATGAATATCCAACTCAATATGCTTGGTCCGTCGATGATGCGCCGGATTAGCGGGGAGGTAGACCGCCGAGACGTTGTCGCAATAAACCACCGTGGCACGGTCAACAGGGCAGGAGAGCTCCTGAAGCAGCTGGCGAAGCCACGAACACTCGGCGACGACGTTGGCCACCGCACGATACTCAGCCTCAGCACTGGAACGAGAGACCGTAGGCTGCCGCTTGGACGGCCACGAGATGAGTGAGGGTCCAAGGTAGACACAATAGCCCGAGGAGGAGCGACGAGTGTCAGGGCAGCCCGCCCAGTCTGCATCGAAGTAGGCGGTGAGGGCGGTGTTGGCGGAGGCGTGAAGCGTGACACCAACATCCATAGTGCCACAGACATAGCGGAGAATCCGCTTGACAGCGGCCCAGTGAACGTCCCGAGGAGCATGCATATGGAGACACACCTACTGCACGACATACTGGATCTCTGGTCGAATCAGAGTGAGGTACTGGAGAACACCAACGATAGACCGGTAGAAAGCAACATCCGAAGCAGGAGAACCATCCGTGGCAGAAAGCTTGGCCTTTGTATCAACAGGCGTGGCGGCGGGCTTGCAGTTAAGCATGCCAGCGCGCTCCAGGAGCTCATGAGCGTACTTCCGCTGATGAAGAAAGAAGCCATCCGGACGGCGCACCACCTCAACACCGAGGAAGTAGTGCAAAGGACCCAAGTCCTTGATGGCGAACTCAGCGCGAAGACGAGCCGTGGGCTGACTGAGAAGACCAGCCGTACATGCCGTCAGAATGATGTCGTCGACGTAGAGCAACAAGTAGGCCGTGTCGGAGCCCTGGTGATAGACGAAGAGCGATGCATCCGAGCGGGTGGAGCGGAACCCAAGCTGGTGTAGAAACGCCGCGATGCGCTGGTACCAAGCGCGCGGAGCCTGCTTGAGTCCGTACAAGGACCGCGAAAGCAGGCACACGTGGTCGGGAAGCGCCGGATCAACAAACCCGGTGGGCTGCTGGCAGAAGACCTGCTCCTCGAGGTGACCATGGAGGAAGGCGTTGGAGACGTCCATCTGGTGCACCGGCCAAGCACGGGAGACTGCAAGGTGGAGAACCGTGCGTAACGTGCCGGGCTTGACGACCGGAGCGAAGGTGTCGGTGAAGTCGATGCCAGCACGCTGTCGGAAGCCACGAACAACCCAGTGCGCTTTATAGCGATCAAGGGTACCATCGGGACGGAGCTTGTGTTTGAAGACCCACTTCCCGGTAATCACGTTGGCGTGCCGGGGACGGGGAACAAGCTGCCACGTCCGGTTGCGCAGCAGGGCGTCAAACTCCTCTTGCATCGCAGCCATCCAGAGCGGGTCACGAAGAGCGGCTCGAACGGAGGACGGCAACGGCGATGGCGTAGAGGTGGACGCCGCGTGGACGTAGTCATCCGAGGCATAGCGCGAGCTCGGGCGAAAAACACCCGTACGGGCGCGGGTGACCGGACCGGGCACAGGCGCCGGTGATGAGGGCGCCGAGGGGGCCGCGGGCGCCATGGCCGCGGGAGGAGGGGGCGCCGGGGGCGCCAGTGCCGCAGCCGGAGGGGGCGCCGCATGCGGGGGGCGCGCCTCAAAGCCAGGGGCGGGCCAAGAGAGGCGCGCGAGCACCCTGGGAGAGGCGTCGAGGAACCCGCGTCGTCGGTGGCGGGAGGAACAACCGGGGGTACCTGCTGAAACGGAAACACATGCTCATCAAAGTAAACGTGCCGGGAAGTGAACACACGGTGGGAGACGGGATCGGAGCACCGATATTCCTTGGAGTTAGAGGGGTAGCCGATGAAGATGCAAGCGACAGAACGGGGTGCAAGTTTGTGGGGAGCGGTGTCGGCAGTGCTAGGATAGCAAAGGCACCCGAAAATACGCAAGCCATCATAGGACGGGGGCGTACCGAAGGGAAGATGGTGAGGTGCATAGTTCCACCGTGGGCGGCAGGGTCGAAGGTTAAGGAGAAGTGAAGCAGTAGCAAGTGCGTCCGGCCAGAAACGAGGCGACACGTTAGCATGGAACAGGAGCGTGCGAACGCAGTCGTTCAGAGTGCGAAGGACGCGTTCGGCTCGACCGTTCTGCTGTGAAGTATACGGGCATGTGAGACGAAAAACTGTGCCATGGTGCGACAGAAAAGTGCGGAAAGCAAGGTTGTCGAACTCTTTTCCATTGTCAGTCTGAAGAGTAAGAATGGGACGCCCAAACTGCGTGCTGACATAGGAGTAAAAAGCCATCAAAGTGGAGAGTGCATCCGACTTTCATCGCAAAAGAAAAGTCCACACATAGTGAGAATAATCATCAAGGATAACCAGGTAATATAAATAGCCCGAATTACTAGGAACCGGAGAGGTCCACACATCGCTATGAATCAACTGAAAAGGAAAAGAAGCTATGGTGGTGGAGTTATTAAACGGGAGGAGAACATGTTTGCCGACACGACAGGCATGACATGTGTGATCCTCTATCTTATTACAACTGAAACTGAAACTCCTAAGAATATGATGAAGTGTGACAGGGTTGGGATGACCCAAATGAGCGTGCCAGAGATTGACGCCAGCGGAGAGAGCAACCGGTGGGGTGGTGGAGGTGGACGGCGGATGCACCGGATAGAGCTCGTCGGGGCTGTCACATCGGTGAAGTACCATCCTGGTTCGAGCGTCCTTGACACAAAAACCAAGCTCGTCAAATTCAACAGTAACAGGATTTTCACGAGTTAAACAACGAACGGAAACAAGATTCTTAATAAGATGAGGTGACACAAGTATGTTAGACAAAGTTAAAGGCAATGAATTGGAAGGAAAAGAAGTGTGCCCGATATGTGTGATAGGGAGTGTGGAACCGTCGCCGACAATGATGCGGCGGTCGGTGGTGACGGGAGTGAAGGAGGCAAGATTACCAGGATGAGCAAACATGTGAGCCGTAGCCCCGGTGTCCATGTACCAATCACCGCCTCCAGTGTAGTTGTTTGGCGTAGGCGCGGTGTGCAGCGCGGCGAGAAGCGCCGGATCCCAAGGCGCCGGCGGCAGGGCCGGCAAGGGCGGCGACGGGGCCGCAGGGAGACCGTAGCCGCCGCTCAGCTGCGGCGGTGGGTATCCTCCATACGGCTGCGGAGCCGCGTAGTACGCCTGGTGCGCCGGCGGGCGCGGCACGGGAAGGGTCGGTGCAGGGGCCCGTGGAACCGGCATGGTGTAGGCATGAACAACATCGGTCCACGGGTTGTAGCCGGAGGCCCACGGAGGGGGCACCTGGAACTGCTGCTACTGCTGCTGACGGGGCGGGCCGATGCCCTGCGGCTGCTGCTGCTGACCGCCGCGGCGGACCCCACCGCGTCGGCCCCCACGGCGCCGTTCGGCGGGAGTGGCGGGAGCAGCCCCGGCTGCTGGGGCGCCGGGTACGGCGGCGGCGCCGGGAAGGGCGCCGGGGTAGCGGGAGGCGCCGAGGACCCGCCGCGGGTGGTGCCGGCGGCGAGAGCGGTGTGGATGGCCCACGCCTTCACCTGCTTCATCCGCCGCTCCTCCAAGCGGAGGTACGCAACGAACTTGGCGAAGGACGGGTTGGGGATGAGGCTGAGGTTCGCCGCGGCGTTGCCGAAGTCCTCGTTGAGCCCGGCGGTGAGCGTGCTGAGGAGGAGGTCATCATCGATCTTCGCGCCAATATCGCGGAGCTCGTCAGCGAGAGTCTTCAGGCGGCGACAATAGTCGTCGATGGAGGTGTTGTCCTGGTGACACCCAAAAAACTCTTGCTGCAAAAAAACACGACGCTGGAGCTGGTTGTCGGTGAAGAGCCCGTTCAGCTTGGTCCACACGGCGCAGGCATCATCACCGTCCTGCACGACCGTCTGGAAGAGGTCCAGCGAGATGGTGAGGAAGAACCAGCGGATGATCGTGGTGTCGATGGTGGACCAGTCATGGAACTCGGGGACGAGGCTGGAGTCGACGGTGCCGTCCACGTGATCAACGAGATGATACTCCCGGAACACGTGGGAGAAGTATGTCTTCCACGTGTAGTAGGAGGAGTCCGCCTGAGAGAGACGAACCGGCACCCGCTCGTAGATGTTCAGGTTGCGGATGTCGTTGACGTCGGGAGGGTTGGCGTCGACGAACGGGTTGGAGTTGGTGGACGCAGAGGACGTGACGGACGACATGGCGAGGGTGAGGCGGCTTCGGCGGCTCGGGTGTGACTGCAGCAGCGGCGGCGGGCGATCTGGCGAGCAGGCGACGGGCAATGCGGCTGCGGGCGGCTCGGCGATGCGGCTGGCGATCGGGCGGGCTGGTGAGCGATGCGGCTTGCGGGCGATGCAGCGGGCGGGGCTTGCGGGCAGCGGGCAAAGCGGCTGGCGGGCAGGCAAAGCGGGTTAGCGATCGGGCGACGCGGCTGGGTAGCGATCGGACGATGCGGGCAACGCGGCTGGGTAGCGCGCGCGGCAGGGAAGAGGAGCGGCGGCCGGCATGGGAGGCGCACGGGAGGCGGCGGCGGTGCGGAGGAGGCGTGCGGCGGCGGCGGAGCGGAAGCGAGGAAAAAACCTAAAAAACTGATACCATGTATGTTGTGGGAATTGCACGATGTATTGCTCACATGCAAAGGCACGTATATATGATGTACAAGAGGTGGGCCACGACCTCAATTATACAAGGAACTAGGACGTGGGCTCAATACACAGATATGCACGACACATATACTCAACACTCCACTCCGCTCCTCTTGTTGGAAGTTAGCCTTTATAGTTTATACTTGGATTTTGATCACAACATGACAAACGGGTTCTTGGAAGTTTCACCAATCATTTCCAAATTTAGTGTGGGACAAATCATGATCAGTCAAATGGCCCAGGCCTCCCAACTAATTCACCCTTCTCATTTAATCTCTATTTTCTTTAGTTGCGTATACTCTTCCATTTGCTTCTGCATACCATGATCAACAACCAAATCAATTAGATTAAATACTGAAATGTCGTAAGACATTCAATTTGAATAAAGTTTTTTAACCAAAAATCGATTAGAGATGGATTAATTCAATAAAATAATAAAATATAATTGTTGGTTGCTGCCTTGTGACCATTTGTAATTGGTTCATGTGCCTACACCATCCCCATTGTAGTCGTTGCCTCTGGAAGTGTTGTCCCTATTGCTATCTTGCATATTCTGTTGACTCCATCAATGTTGCCCTCTTGCGGGGTATAGCAGCAGGCAGGGGCAGAGCTTAGTTAGGGCTAAACCGGGCCGTGACCTGCCTAGGATTTTCGTGTGTTTTTTTACCTATCTCGTTCCTAAAAAAAGTTAATTTATCTGAAACGATTGGGCTAGCTAATGCCTCTCAGGCCCACGCCTCGCGCGCGTGGAAAGGAGACTGCGCACATGCACTGGGAGCTCCTAAACGGCACATGGCGTACCACGTAAGCCGGCCCAGAAACACGTAGGGTATATATAGCGCGAAAAACCTTCCAAAAAAGTTGCTCCCGTGAGGTTTAGAGCACGCACGGTTTTAGATACGGTGCACAGTGCCTAACCGCTAGACTGATTACATCACGATACTTTTATGAGCAACTGTACCAGCACTATTTCCTAAGCACACATTTTAGGGGGGAAAAAACGTGATTCTTGTTCGAAAAAAATCATGAATTAGGAAAAAGTTTATTTATTCAAAAAAAATCACGAATTAGAAAAAAAATATCATTTATTCAAAAGAGCTAAAGATTTTTAAAAAAGTTCATCAATTTTTAAAAAAGTCCAGAAATTTGAAAAAAGTTCATAAATTTTGAAAAAGTTCATCGATTTTGAAACAAAGTTCATCGATCTTCAAAACAAGTTCACACATTTGAAAAAAAGTTTATTGAATTTCAAAAAAGTTCATCGAAGTTGACAAATAGTTCATCAAACTTGACAAAAAGTTCATTGATTTGAAAAAAGTTCATCGATGTTGAAAAATGCTCATCGATTTGAAAAAAAGTTCATCGATCCGAAGATAGTTCATCGATTTAAAAAAATAAAAAAAAAACATTGATTTAAAATAAAGTAAACGAATTTGGAGAAAAAAGTTCAGAAATTTGAAAACAAAAATTCACGCACTTTGCAGAAAAGTAGAAAGAAAGAAAAATAAATGAAATGAAATGAAAAAACTAAACAAAATTGTTTCTGAGAAAAGAGAAAAAAAGGTTTAAAAGGCTCTAAGTAAACATGAACAAGTTTTGGTTGAATCGTTAGAACAGCGTGGATATATTTGCGAGATCGCTGGTTCGAATCACGTGCTTGCGAGCATTTTTTTGCGTTTTTAAAACAGAAAACCAAAATGATCATGGGTCGGGCCAGTGCGGCGGGAGGGTGTGCGCCCGATTGCATAAATACCTAAAACGGGTGCTTAAGGCGCCGTTTAGGATTTGCCGCATGCACCGGCTGGCAGTTTTCATATCATTCATTGCCTCTGTTTTTATATTTGCCTAATTAATACATGAAGAGACCAAGAGACGGAAGAGGACGAAGAGCGACAGGTTTCCTCCAGCGGCCTTGGAATAAAGGACATCGATAAAGTTGACCTCCGGTCTAGTGCCTAATGACTAAAATTTTGTGTTTTCTTTACCTTGGCCCGCCCAGCTTTTTGTTTAAAGCTCCGCCACAGGCAGCAGGCGGCCCACATTCACTCAGTTAGTGTGCAATTATGGAGAGGGAAGTGGCAGGCTCCGACATAGAAAACGACAAATGAGAATAAATTTATTTTATACTAAACATTTATACTTCTGTATAGTTTAATCTACGATGTTACATTCTTAACAAGTATAGTTTACCTAGTTAGCATGGTTAACCATGTAACATCATTGATAAATATTAGTTATAGTCGTAAGTGCATCTAGTGCCCCTTAGTGATTTTGGTGTATTGAAGACTTATAGGTTAAGTGACTAATGTGTTTGTGAGTGTACACAGGTTCTATAAGTCTATGAGGAGTTTGATATTTACGAAGAAAGTCGACCCCTAAAAATGAATGTCTTCAGTTGAAGACTTTGAAAATGAGAAAATTGGTGTGACCTTGAAGACTTGATATTGATGCGAGGATTATGAAGCATGAAGACTTTTATTTTCATAGTTTTGTTTTCCCTTTCTTGAGTCATAGGAAACACCATACTGTTAAAGGGGGTCGAGGTAAAACTAAGGAAAAGTTTCCAAGTGATGCTCAACTCAAATCCTACAGCTACCAATCCTTTCGAGTGAAGCCATTGGAAATCTCATACAGTTCAGTCAAGTTCTTCAGTGACAGAGACGAAATTCTTCTGTTCTCTGAGGAATTTGTTCTGACTGAGCAGTTAGGAATTCGCCAGTGCGGATTGCCTACAAGTGAGGATCATGATAGCCCTGAGGAATTTGAGAGCTCAAATTTCCGACCGTTGCTGTGCTATGCGCCAGCTGTCCAAAATATCATATCCACCTAACGGTCATATCATTGAAGGGCATTTATCTCTTATCATGTCGGGCTGCTCCCTAGGCTATAAATAGCCGCCCCCTACAACCACTAGCTGGTTGGCTGCTCCGAGAGAAACTGACACTTGTCATTTAGAGCATCCCATCCTCCGAGGACTTTGAGCGAAAATCATCAAGTGAGGAAAAACCCAAACCCAACACCTAAAACCCAAAGTGATTGAGCTTCACTGAAGAAATTGTTCCTGTGTGGAACTGACGCTTGTTACCTTTGAGGACTGTGCATCCTCCAGACGGTTAGGCGTCATGGTCTAGAGCATCCAAGAGGAATTGTGGATTGCCGAGTGACCAAATCTGTGAAGGTTTGGAAGTCACCTGTGAAGACTTACCATGAGTGATTGGGCGAGGTCTGTGTGACCTTAGCTCAAGGAGAATACGGTGAGGACTGTGTGTCCGGGACTGTGTGTCCTCAGGTTTAAATACCTAGCCGCTCCAACCAGACGTACAACTGTCACAGCAGTTGGAACTGGTCTACCAAATCACTGTCTTCACCAAGCTACTGGTTCTATTTCCTCAACCCTTTCATTTCCTCGCATACTTGATGTGTACTTGATCGTTACTGTTTAAAGACTTTGATTGAAGACTTTCTCAATTTCCTCATTCCTATTTCTTCAGTCACTTTGTCTTCAGCCTGCTTATCCTGTTCACACGCTACCTATGCTCTGTTTTATTTCATTTCATCATGATGACTATGCTACTGCTTTGTTATCCATGTACCTGAGTACTTATTCCGCTGCTTGTAGTTCGTTGCTTAGGAAATTCCTCAAGTAGTATTTTCTCAGCGACGAATTCATAAAAATCACCTATTCACCCCCCTCTAGTCGATATAACGCACTTTCAATTGGTATCAGAGCAAGGTACTCCCTTGTTCTGTGTGATTTTGGTTTAACCACCTGGAGTATTAGTTATGTCGACTGCAGGCATGATCAACGTCTCGGCTGGGTGTCCTACCTTTGATGGGACGGACTACCCCTACTGGAAGAATAAGATGTGCATGCATCTTGAGGCAATTGACAACGATCTCTGGTACGTTGTGGAAAATGGCGTTCCCTCTGTCACTCCTTCCGTGAACGCTGCTGATGTGAAGAGATTCAAGCAACTCGACTCTCAAGCGAAGAATATCATATGTGGCCATCTGAGCAAAGGACAGTACGGCAGAGTGAGTGCTTTGGAGTCTGCAAAGCTTATCTGGGACAGGCTGTCCAAGGTCAATGAAGGAATCTATCCTCAACGTGATTCTCGAGTTGACGTTCTTCGCAATCTCTTCAACCGCTTCAAAAGACTCGACAATGAGAATGTCCAGCAAACCTTTGATCGCCTCACTGACATTTCAAACGAGCTTCAAGCACTGGGTGCCACTAACATCACCGATGATGAGGTGGTGAAGAAATTGTTGAGGTCACTCGATTCTTCATTCGATACACTGGCACTGATGATTCAAGAACGTGGAGACTACAAGTCACTAGATCCTGCTGATATTCTTGAGAGGCTGAACACTCATGAATTCCAACAAGCTGAAAAGAGAGATCTCTACGGGCCAAGCTATGGAAGATCACGCGCATTGAAGGCCAAGACAGTTTCCTCATCTGAAGGAGAAGATTCTGATAGTAGCCTTGGTGACCCTGAAGAACTAAGCCAGGAGCTAGCAATGCTCGTGAAGAAATTCCAGAAGTTCTCAAGGCGTGGTCGCTTTGTAAAATCTTCAAAAGGTGATGACACAAGATCAGATTTCTCATCCCGTGATTACAAGAAGAGGACTTGCCACAAATGCAAGAAACCTAGTCACTACATAACTGATTGTCCTCAGTGGGCAAAGGAATCAAAGAAGAAGAAATACAAGGATGATAGTTCAGATGACTCAAAGAAGAAGAAGAAATCTTCAAAGTCCTCATCATCAAAATCTTCAAAGTCTTCATCTCACAAGAAGAGCAGTTCCAAGAAGGCTCGGGCATTCATTGGCAAGGAAATGGGCTCTGAAGCTGAATCTGAGGAACATGAGGAAGAGCAGGCATCTGAGGAGTCAGACTCTGGTGTGGCGAGCCTAGCCCTAGCTACTGCTTACGTCAGCAAGTCCATCTTCAACACTGAGGAAAATGGCTTCCCCAACACTGCTGATGACGGCAACGATGACTATGCTCCCACCTATTGCTTCATGGCAAAAGGTGCCAAGGTATTCAAATATTCCTCCTCTGAATCAAGTGAGGATGAATCTGATGATAACCTCAAACCCAGCTATTCCAAACTTGCTAATATTGCTGTTAAACAACAAAAGGCTTTAGAAAGGGTTCAAAATATGCTAGACAAAAGCGATGGCCTATTAGGTGAGGAAATGGATCGAACTCAAACACTGACTGATAATCTTCAGCAACTACAGTCTAAGTTTGACAACCTTCAAAGTCGTCATGAAACTCTCTTAGCCGATCATGAGAAGCTTTCTTATGAATTTCTTCAAAGAAAGCAAGATCTTGAGAAGCTAAGGGTGAGTCATGAAGATCTTCAGAAGGAAAATGATTCATTGCTTGCTCAACAGATCAGTTCCGCTCAGGAAGAATTTATTCCACCATGCTTGAAATGCATTGAACGTGAAACTGCTAATTCTTCACCTGAAAGTTCAAATGCTTCTATTGCTGCTAATTCTTCAACTATCTCTGTGGTCACAAATTCCTCATCTGAGGATACCACTAGTATCACTGACGAAAATGCAGGGTTGAAGGAATTGTATGTGACAGGCATGTACAAAAGCCTCAAAGGGCATCAGACTCTTTGTGATGTGCTCAAAAAGCAGATCTTGAACAAGAACCCTAGGAAAGAGGGTATTGCCTTTGACAGGAAACTCAATGCTGATGGAACCTACTGGAAACCTGAGCAGTATCCCAAAACCTCATGGGTTGCTGCGAAGGTACCTCCCATAGATCCATCCACTTTATCTGGCTTTACTTGTGAATCCTCATATTCATCTGATGAGTCATTTGACTCCAACTATAAACTGTTCAAAAATCAGAATGGTGAAGTATTTGCTAGATATGTTGGAACTAACTGCAGGAATGGTCACCCTATGAAGAAAATCTGGGTTCCCAAAAGGTGCCTTGAAAGTCTTCAGGTGAATGTCCTCATGACACCACCTGTGAAGAATAGGAACCCCAGATCAAATTCTTCATGTGGACCGAAGTCTTCATATGGATCCAAGTCCTCTTATGGATCAAATTCCTCACGTGGATCTAAGTCCTCATATGATCATCATCATGCTAACGCTTCTGTTTCACAGGGAAAATCTAAGAGTTCTGATTATGTGCATTATTCTTCAAATCATTATGTTCATAAGTCCTCGAAGAATTTCTCTACTTACTCATATGCCTACACTAATCCCTCTCCTGTGAAACGAAGCGCTTTGGCTTCAATGCCACCTTTCTCTTATGGAGCTCGCAGAATGATGAACTCTTTGCCACCCCTCCAGATGTGGGTGGTGAAGAAAAAGAATTAACCTCTTATGCAGGGTCAGGTCTCCAGACGAACTAAATCGTCTGAAGAATTTTTTGGAGACCTGAAATGCTTGAAAGGACGCAAGCTAATCATGAAGAAATGATTCATTCATTTCTCACGTCCTCATACTGCTATATATACATATGTTGCATTAATTGATGAATTTCTGTCTGATGAAATTGATGTCATATTCTTCACTCTGAAGATATGTGTTCGTAAGATGCACTAATTCATCTGCAGGATGATTTACCCAAAGCTACTGAGTGGGTCCTCGACAGTGGATGTACTAATCACATGACCGGTGACAAGAGCTTACTGATGAACACTCCTTTATCTCCATCACATTTGAAGCATATCACCTACGCAGACAAAGGCAAAAGCAAGGTATTGGGTCTAGGTAGGGTTGCAATCTCAAAGGATTGACACATGGACAAAGTCATGCTTGTCAAGTCCCTCGGATTCAACCTCATGTCTGTCTCAATGCTTTGTGATCTTGATATGGTTGTTGTCTTTGGCAAATATCGTTGCTTAGTGCTCATGGAATCTGACAATTCCAAAGTCTTCGAAGGTTTTAGGAGAGGAGACTTGTATATTGTTGATTTCTCTGCAGGACCACAGCCTGCCACTTGTTGACTTGCAAAAGCTTCAGAAGGTTGGCTATGGCATCGACGACTGGGTCATGCTGGCATGAGGAACTTACACACGCTCGTGAAGAAAAAGCACGTCATTGGCATTAAGGGTGTCAAATTCCTCAAAGATCATCTTTGTGGGGCTTGTGAGGCTGGAAAGATGACCAGAGCCAAGCACCCCTCGAAGGCTATCATGACTACCTCTCGTTCTTTGGAATTGCTTCATATGGATCTCTTTGGCCCTACTCATTATGCCACACTAACAAATGCAGCATCTCTATATGGCTTTGTTATTGTTGATGATTATTCTCGTTACACATGGGTGCATGTCATTACTTACAAAACTGAAGTGCAGGAAGTCTTCAGACGATTTTCCTCAAGGGCTTCGACAAATTTCGGTGTGAAGATCAAGCATATTCGGAGTGACAATGGGACCGAGTTCAAGAATACTGGTCTTGCTGACTATCTTGATGAACTTGGTATTACTCATGAGTTATCTGCCCCATACACTCCTCAGCAGAATGGCGTTGTGGAGCGCAAGAACAGGACTCTTGTTGAGATGGCTCGCACCATGCTTGACGAATACAAGACACCTCGTCGCTTCTGGCCTGAGGCAATTGATACTGCATGCCACATTATCAACAGGGTATATCTTCACAAATTCTTCAAGAAGACCTCATATGAACTCCTCACTGACAAGAAATCCAATGTGAGTTATTTCAAAGTCTTCGGTGCAAAATGCTGGATTAGAGATCCTCATCACAATTCCAAATTTGCACCGAAAGCACATGAAGGTTTTATGCTTGGTTACGAAAAGGACTCGCACACCTACAGAGTCTTCAACACCTATCACCACAAGGTTGTTGAAACTGTAGATGTGCGGTTCGATGAAACTAATGGCTCACAAAGAGAGCACCTACCTCCTGTGCTAGAAGAAATGTCTCCTGAGGAATCCATCAAGCTAAAGACTACTGAGGATGTCATACCTACTGAAGAATCTGCTGAAGAAGTCATTCCAGATCATGAAGAAAATCATGCTGGTGCATCTGAAGAAAATGGCTCTAAAGAAAATGCTGAGCCAAGTCAAAGTCGTCAACCTGCTCATCCTCGCGTTGCAAATGAAGTGCAGATTGAGAGAATCATCAACGCACCAGGTCCTCTCACTCGCTCAAAAGCTTCACATTTGTCTAACTTTTGTGGGCATTTTGCTTTCGTCTCTATCACAGAGCCCACCAAAGTAGATGAGGCATTTCTGGAGCCTGAATGGATTCAAGCGATGCAAGAGGAATTACACCAATTTGAGCTGAACAAGGTGTGGGAGCTTGTCAAGCGACCAGACCCACGCAAGCACAATATCATCGGCACCAAATGGATCTGCCGCAACAAACAAGATGAAAATGGCCTAGTGGTGAGGAACAAGGCTCGTCTTGTAGCTCAAGGCTACACACAGGTTGAAGGAATTGATTTCGATGAAACTTTTGCACCTGTTGCTAGACTTGAGGCTATTCGCATATTGCTTGCCTATGCTAACCATCATAATATCATCTTATATCAAATGGATGTGAAAAGTGCATTCCTCAATGGTAAGCTTGAGGAAGAAGTATATGTTGCTCAACCCCCAGGTTTTGAAGATCCTAAGCATCCTGATCAAGTCTTCAGACTCAATAAGGCCCTCTATGGCCTCAAGCAGGCCCCTCGGGCGTGGTATGATACTCTGAAGGAATTCCTCATGAAGAAAGGCTTCAAACCCGGTTCACTCGACCCAACTCTTTTCACCAAAACATATGATGATGAATTATTCGTGTGCCAAATATATGTTGATGATATTATTTTTGGCTATACTAATCAACGTTACAGTGACGAATTTGCTTATATGATGAGTGAGGAATATCAAATGTCCATGATGGGAGAATTGAAATTCTTCTTAGGTCTTCAAATTCGTCAACAACGCAATGGCATCTTCATTTCTCAAGAGAAATACCTCAAGGACGTTCTGAGGAAATTCGGTATGCAAGATTGCAAAGGCGTAAAAATCCGTATGCCCACAAATGGCCATCTATGCACCGATGAAAATGGTATAGATTTCGATCAAAAGGTATACCGCTCCATGATTGGCTCTTTACTGTATCTATGTTCATCTAGGCCATATATTATGCTTAGTGTTTGCATGTGTGCTCGTTTTCAAGCTACACCGAAGGAATCACACCATAAGGCTGTGAAACATATTCTTCGATATCTAGCTCACACTCCAACACTTGGATTATGGTATCCCAAGGGCTCGGCTTTTGATCTCATTGGATATTCTGACTCTGACTATGCTGTTGATCGTGTGGATCGCAAGTCAACATCAGGCACATGCCATTTCCTCGGACGATCTTTAGTATGTTGGTCCTCGAAGAAGCAGAACTGCGTATCACTCTCTACTGCTGAAGCTGAGTACATTGCTGCTGGTTCTTGCTGTGCTCAATTGCTGTGGATGAAGCAAACCCTCAAGGACTATGGCATCAATGTGAAGAATGTGCCACTCTACTATGACAACGAGAGTGCCATCAAGATTGCTCATAACCCAGTTCAGCACTCAAAGACAAAGCACATCCAGATTCGTCATCATTTTCTTCGAGATCATGTGTTGAAGGGCGACATCTCTATTGATCACGTGAAGACTAAAGAACAGCTAGCGGATATCTTCACCAAGCCCTTGGATGAGAAGAGATTTAGCAAGTTGCAGTGTGAGCTAAATATCTTAGAATCTTCGAATGTTCTTTGAAAAGGACACACATCCTAACACTTATGGAAAATTGATGACTTAGATGTGCAACACACGAAGAACGTTTTTCTTCAATCAATGAAGACTAACCCTCTAAGTGTGAAGAAATTAACGAAGAATTTGATTCTCAGAGCCCTACGACAATTGTACGCGGCGTCTGAAATCATCATTCTTATACGGTGGGTCACGCCACCACAAAAGTTGGAAATCTTCAAAATTGAGTTTTTCCTCATTTTGCAAATTCTTCAATTTTCAAATTCTTCAACTTGCAAAGTCTTCAAAAAAATTCGACTGATGTTCTTCATTGACTATATATATATAATTGAGTTTTTCATGTCCTCAACAGCATTCACTTATTGCTAATTCTTCAAGTTGATTTTCTTCTAAGTGAATGTGATCGGACCCGTTCCCCCTCTATGCTAAACTCAACCCAGTATGTTCACAAATTCTTCATGTGTGTTCTATTTGAAACCCGTTCAAAGTCTTCACTGTGTCCTTGATAGCTGAAGAATTTGCGAACGAAATGTTAAAATTTTCATATCTGAATTTTTGGCTTTTGCCGCTCAAACCGTTCCGCATCCCGCGATAGGATTAAACTACTCACCCACGATCTAACATGATCTCCATCTCTATGTACGTGGGTGACACATGTCGTTAGAAGAGCAAGGGTCAGGGGCATGTTCGTCCAAAAATTTCAGACGGGCAGTTTTTCACCGTGGCTATAAATACCCCCTCCCTTCCTCTGTCCTCATTTACTCCGCTCGACCACCAACTCGCTCGAGCTCTCAGACCTAGCGCTGCCGCTACTCTCCATCGTCGCCGGTGAGGAAGAGCTTCACTGCCTCGACCTCGTCGCCGTCGTACTTGCGTCGACCGCAGAATTCTTCACTCCGCCGCCGCTGTAGCTGTCTCTCACCGCCAAGTTAGGGCGTGGGAGATCTGAACGGACGAACTTCTCCACTTCCACTTCCAGTTCGTCGTGTTCTTCGTCCAGGGTAATTAAAATCTGATTTTACTGCCCTACTTTGATTCTGATGATTTCACAAAATCTTCAAAAAGTGTTTATTTTTCAACTTCCCATTCCATAAACTCCCGAATGCTTCTGTATCTTGATTTGTTTCTCTAAGCTATGTTTTTCTTCAAGATTCCTCAATTGTGTGGATTTTCTAATCTATACAACTCTGGAACCTAAGTCAAGAACGCTTAGTGAAATTCCTCAAGACTCCCCTGGTCAAATTCCTCAAACTTTGTTTCTTTTGAAAAATTTCTGAGAATGCATATGACCTCTCCAAATTATTCGCACCTATACACTGTTCACAGGTACAAAATGTCTGCTGCTGAATCACTAGGTTCTCATCAACTTAACTCATTTGCAGCGTTCCTCGAAGATAAGTTGCACACTTCCTCAGAAACATCAATTGTTCAAAATCCTCAAGTGAAGAAAATGGCTGATGGTAAAAGACCTCAGAAGGGAGGAAAGAGGCCTGAAACAAATACAGCTTTTGAAATTCCTGAAGACATCTATGATGAATACTGTACTCCTGATGAAGCAACTCATGGCAAAGAGACCAAGACTCAGCGCAAAGTGCGCATACAGAGAATTGAGAGAAGATGGGCTAAGAAATGGAGGGAATATCATTATGTTACTCCCAAGTACATGAAGAAATTCGCCGTTAACCCTCTGTAAGTGCATCTAGTGCCCCTTAGTGATTTTGGTGTATTGAAGACTTATAGGTTAAGGGACTAATGTGTTTGTGAGTGTACACAGGTTCTATAAGTCTATGAGGAGTTTGATATTTACGATGAAAGTTGACCCCTAAAAATGAATGTCTTCAACTGAAGACTTTGGTTTTCTTGAAGACTTTGAAAGTGAAGAAATTGGTGTGACCCTGAAGACTTGATATTCATGCGAGGATTATGAAGCGTGAAGACTTTTGTTTTCATAGTTTCATTTTCTTCTTCTTCAGTCATAGGAAACACCGTACTGTTAAAGGGGGTCGAGGTAAAACTAAGGAAAAGTTTCCAAGTGATGCTCATCTCAAAATCCTACACCTACCCAATCCTTTCGAGTGAAGCCATTGGAAATCTCATACAGTTCAGTCAATTTCTTCAGTGACAGAGACGAAGTTCTTCTGTTCTCTGAGGAATTTGTTCTGACTGAGAAGTTAGGAATTCGCCAGTGCGGATTGCCTACAAGTGAGGAACATGATAGCCCTGAGGAATTTGATACACAAATTTCCGACCGTTGCTGTGCTACGCGCCAGCTGTCCAAATATCCTACCCACCTAACGGTCATATCATTGAAGGGCATTTATGTCTTATCATGTCGGGCTGCTCCCTAGGCTATAAATAGCCGCCCCCTACAACCACTAGCTGGTTGGCTGCTCCGAGAGATAGATTGACACTTGTCATTTAGAGCATCCCATCCTCCGAGGACTTTGAGCGAAAATCATCAAGTGAGGAAAAACCCAAAAACCCAAACACCTACAAACCCAAAGTGATTGAGCATCACTGAAGAAATTGTTCGTGTGTGGAACCGACGCTTGTTACCTTTGAGGACTGTGCATCCTCCAGATGGTTAGGCGTCATGGTCTAGAGCATCCAAGAGGAAATTGTGGATCGCCAAGTGACCGAGTTGTGAAGGTTTGGAAGTCACCTGAAGACTTACCACGAGTGATTGGGCGAGGTCTGTGTGACCTTAGCTCAAGGAGAATACGGTGAGGACTGTGTGTCCAGGACTGTGTGTCCTCAGGTTTAAATACCTAGCCGCTCCAACCAGACGTACAACAGTCACAACAATTGGAACTGGTCTACCAAATCACTGTCTTCACCGAGCTACTGGTTCTATTTCCTCAACCCTTTCATTTCCTCATTCATGTGTTAATGTTCTTGATCGTTACTGTGTGAAGACTTTGACTGAAGACTTTCTCAATTTCCTCAATCCTATTTCTTCAGTCACATAGTCTTCAGCCTGCTTATCCTGTGTTTCACGCTACCTGTACTCTGTGCCTATTTCATTTCATCATGATGACTGTTCTTATGCCATGTTATGTTTGCATCTGAGTACTTATTCCGCTGCTAAGTAGTTCGTTACTTAGGAATTTCCTCATCGTGAAATTCCTCAGTGACGAATTTGTAAAAATCGCCTATTCACCCCCCCTCTAGTCGATATAACGCACTTTCAATTGGTATCAGAGCAAGGTACTCCCTTGTTCTATGTGATTTTGGTTTAACCACCTGGAGTTTTTGTTATGTTGACTGCAGGCATGATCAAGGTCTCGGCTGGGTGTCCTACCTTTGATGGGACGGACTACCCCTACTGGAAGAATAAGATGCGCATGCATCTTGAGGCAATTGACAACGATCTCTGGTACGTTGTGGAAAATAGCGTTCCCGCTGTCACTCTTTCCGTGAATGCTGCTGATGTGAAGAGATTCAAGCAACTCGACTCTCAAGCGAAGAATATCATATGTGGCCATCTGAGCAAAGGACAGTATGGCAGAGTGAGTGCTTTGGAGTCTGCAAAGCTTATCTGGGACAGGCTATCCAAGGTCATTGAAGGAATCTCGACTCAACGTGATTCTCGAGTTGACGTTCTTCGCGATCTCTTCAACCGCTTCAAAAGACTCGACAATGAGAATGTCCAGCAAACCTTTGATCGCCTCACTGACATTTCAAATGAGCTTCAAGCACTGGGTGCCACTGACATCACCGACCATGAAGTGGTGAAGAAATTGCTGAGGTCACTCGATTCTTCATTCGATACACTGGCACTGATGATTCAAGAACGTGGAGACTACAAGTCACTTGATCCTGCTGATATCCTCGAGAGGCTAAATACTCATGAGTTCCAACTTGCTGAGAAGAGAGATCTCTACGGACCGAGCTATGGCAGATCTCGTGCACTGAAGGCCAAGGCAGTCTCTGAATCTGAAGATGAAGATTCTGGTAGCAGCCTTGGTGATCCTGAAGAACTGAGTCAGGAGCTAGCAATGCTCATGAGGAAATTCCAGAAGTTCTCTAGACGTGGCCGATTTGGAAAATCCTCAAGAGGTGATGACATGAAATCAGATTCCTCATCCCGTGATTACAAGAAGAGAACTTGCCACAAATGCAAGAAACCTGGTCACTACATAACTGATTGTCCTCAGTGGGAGAAGGAATCAAAGAAGAAGAAATACAAGGATGATAGTTCAGATGACTCTAAGAAGAATAAGAAATCTTCAAAGTCCTCGTCGTCAAAATCTTCAAAGTCTTCATCTCACAAGAAGAGCAGCTCCAAGAAAGCTCGGGCATTCATTGGCAAGGAAGTGGACTCTGAAGCTAAATCTGAGGAACATGAGGAAGAGGAGGCATCTGAGGAGTCAGACTCTGGTGTGGCGAGCCTAGCCCTCGCTACTGCTTACATCAGCAAGTCCATCTTCAACACTGAGGAAAATGGCTTCCCCAACACTGCTGATGACGGCAATGATGACTATGCTCCCACCTATTGCTTCATGGCAAAAGGTGCCAAGGTATTCAAATATCCCTCCTCTGAATCAAGTGAGGATGAATCTGATGATAACCTCAAACCCAGCTATTCCAAACTTGCTAATATTGCTGTTAAACAACAAAAGGCTTTGGAAAAGGTTCAAAATATGCTAGACAAAAGCGATGATCTGTTAGGTGAGGAAATGGATCGAACTCAAACACTGACTGATAATCTTCATCAACTACAGTCTAAGTTTGACAACCTTCAAGGTCGTCATGAAACTCTCTTAGCCGATCATGAGAAGCTTTCTTATGAATTTCTTCAAAGAAAGCAAGATCTTGAGAAGCTAAGGGTGAGTCATGAAGATCTTCAGAAGGAAAATGATTCATTGCTTGCTCAACAGATCAGTTTCGCTCAGGAAGAATTTATTCCACCATGCTTGAAATGCATTGAACGTGAAACTGCTAATTCTTCACCTGAATGTTCAAATGCTTCTATTGCTGCAAATTCTTCAACTATCTCTGTGGTCACAAATTCCTCATCTGAGGATACCACTAGTATCACTGACGAAAATGCAGGGTTGAAGGAATTGTATGTGACAGGCATGTACAAAAGCCTCAAAGGGCATCAGACTCTTTGTGATGTGCTCAAAAAGCAGATCTTGAACAGGAACCCTAGGAAAGAGGGTATTGCATTTGAGAGGAAACTCAATGCTGATGGAACCTACTGGAAACCTGAGCAGTATCCCAAAACCTCATGGGTTGCTGTGAAGGGACCTCCCGTGGATCCATCCACCTTATCTGGCTTTACTTGTGAATCCTCATATTCATCAGATGAGTCATTTGACTCCAACTATAAACTGTTCAAAAATCAGAATGGTGAAGTATTTGCTAGATATGTTGGAACTAACTGCAGGAATGGTCCCCCTATGAAGAAAATCTGGGTTCCCAAAAGGTGCCTTGAAAGTCTTCAGGTGAATGTCCTCATGACACCACCTGTGACAAATAGGAACCCCAGATCAAATTCTTCATATGGACCAAAGTCTTCATATGGATCCAAGTCCTCTTATGGATCAAATTCCCCACGTGGATCCATGTCCTCATATGATCATCATGCTAATGCTTCTGTTTCGCAGTGAAAATCTAAGAGTTCTGATTATGTGCATTATTCTTCAAATCATTATGTTCATAAGTCCTCGAAGAATTTCTCTGCTTACTCATATGCCTATACTAATCCCTCTCCTGTGAAACGAAGCGCTTTGGCTTCAATGCCACCTTTCTCTTATGGAGCTCCCAGAATGATGAACTCTTTGCCACCCCTCCAGATGTGGGTGGTGAAGAAAAAGAACTAATCTCTTATGGAGGGTAAGGCTCCAGACGAATTAAATCGTCTGAAGAAGTTTCTGGAGACCTGAAATGCTTGAAAGGACGCAAGCTAATCATGAAGAAATGAATCATTCATTTCTCACATCCTTATACTGCTATATATACATATGTTGCATTAACTGATGAATTTCTGTCTGATGAAATTGATGTCATATTCTTCACTCTGAAGATATGTGTTCGTAAGATGCACTAATTCATCTGCAGGATGACTTACCCAAAGCTACTGAGTGGGTCCTCGATAGTGGATGTACTAATCACATGACTGGTGACAAGAGCTTACTGATGAACACTCCTTTATCTCCATCACATTTGAAGCATATCACCTATGCAGACAAAGGCAAAAGCAAGGTATTGGGTCTAGGTAGGGTTGCAATCTCAAAGGATCGACACATGGACAAAGTCATGCTTGTCGAGTCCCTCGGATTCAACCTCATGTCTGTCTCAATGCTTTGTGATCTGGATATGGTTGTTGTCTTTGGCAAATATCGTTGCTTAGTGCTCATGGAATCTGACAATTCCAAAGTCTTCGAAGGCTTTAGGAGAGGAGACTTGTATATTGTTGATTTCTCTGCAGGACCACAGCCTGCCACTTGTCTACTTGCGAAAGCTTCAGAAGGCTGGCTATGGCATCGACGACTGGGTCATGCTGGCATGAGGAACTTACACACGCTCGTGAAGAAGAAGCACGTCATTCGCATTGAGGGTGTCAAATTCCTCAAAGATCATCTTTGTGGGGCTTGTGAGGCTGGAAAGATGACCAGAGCCAAGCACCCCTCGAAGACTATCATGACTACCTCTCGTCCTTTTGAATTGCTTCATATGGATCTCTTTTGTCCAACTCACTATGCCACAATAACAAATGCAGCATCTCTATATGGCTTTGTCATTGTTGATGATTATTCTCATTACACATGGGTGCATGTCATTACTTACAAAACTGAAGTGCAGGAAGTCTTCAGACGATTTTCTTCGAGGGCTTCGACGAATTTCGGTGTGAAGATCAAGCATATACGTAGTGACAATGGGACTGAGTTCAAGAATACTGGTCTTGATGACTATCTTGATGAACTCGGTATTACTCATGAGTTATCTGCCCCATACACTCCTCAGCAGAATGGCGTCGTGGAGCGGAAGAACAGGACTCTTATTGAGATGGCTCGCACTATGCTTGATGAATACAAGACACCTCGTCACTTCTGGCCTGAAGCAATTGATACTGCATGCCACATTATCAACAGGGTATATCTTCACAAATTCTTCAAGAAGACCTCATATGAACTCCTCACTGACAAGAAACCCAATAGAGCACCTACCTCCTGTTCTAGATGAAATGTCTCCTGAGGAATCCATCAAGCTAAAGGCTACTGAGGATGTTATTCCTACCGAAGAATCTGCTGAAGAAGTCATTCCAGATCGTGAAGAAAATCAGGCTGGTGCATCTGAAGAAAATGCTGAGCCAAATCAAAGTCATCAACCTGCTCATCCTCACGTTGCAAATGAAGTACAGATTGAGAGAATCATCAACGACATCAACGCACCAGGTCCTCTCACTCGCTCAAAAGCTTCACATTTGTCTAACTTTTGTGGGCATTTTGCTTTCGTCTCTATCACAGAGCCCACCAAAGTAGATGAGGCATTTCTGGAGCCTGAATGGATTCAAGCGATGCAAGAGGAATTACATCAATTCGAGCTGAACAATGTGTGGGAGCTTGTCAAGCGACCAGACCCTCGCAAGCACAATATCATCGGCACCAAATGGATCTACCGCAATAAGCAAGATGAAAATGGCCTTGTGGTAAGGAACAAGGCTCGTCTTGTAGCTCAAGGCTACACACAGGTTGAAGGAATTGATTTTGATGAAACTTTTGCACCTGTTGCTAGACTTGAGGCTATTCACATATTGCTTGCCTATGCTAACCATCATAATATCATCTTATATCAAATGGATGTGAAAAGTGCATTCCTCAATGGTAAGCTTGAGGAAGAAGTATATGTTGCTCAACCCCCAGGTTTTGAAGATCCTAAGCATCCTGATCAAGTCTTCAGACTCAATAAGGCCCTCTATGGCCTCAAGCAGGCCCCTCGGGCGTGGTATGATACTCTAAAGGAATTCCTCATGAAGAAAGGCTTCAAACCCGGTTCACTCGACCCAACTCTTTTCACCAAAACATATGATGATGAATTATTCGTGTGCCAAATATATGTTGATGACATTATCTTTGGCTGTACTAACCAACGTTATACTGACGAATTTGCTTATATGATGAGTGAGGAATATCAAATGTCCATGATGGGAGAATTGAAATTCTTCTTAGGTCTTCAAATTCGTCAACAACGCAATGGCATCTTCATTTCTCAAGAGAAATACCTCAAGGACGTTCTGAGGAAATTCGGTATGCAAGAATGCAAAGGCGTCAAAATCCCTATGCCCACAAATGGCCATCTATGCACTGACGAAAATGGTATAGACTTCGATCAAAAGGTATACCGCTCCATGATTGGCTCTTTTCTGTATCTATGTGCATCTAGGCCAGATATTATGCTTAGTGTTTGCATGTGTGCCCGTTTTCATGCTACACCGAAGGAATCACACCTTAAAGCTGTGAAGCATATTCTTCGATATCTAGCTCACACTCCAACACTTGGATTATGGTATCCCAAGGGCTCGGCTTTTGATCTCATTGGATATTCAGACTCAGACTATGCTGGTGATCGTGTGGATCGTAAGTCAACATCAGGCACATGCCATTTCCTCGGACGATCTTTAGTATGTTGGTCCTCAAAGAAGCAGAACTGCGTATCACTCTCTACTGCTGAAGCTGAGTACATTGCTTCTGGTTCTTGCTGTGCTCAATTGCTATGGATGAAGCAAACCCTCAAGGACTACGGCATCAATGTGAAGAATGTGCCACTCTTCTGTGACAATGAGAGTGCCATCAAGATTGCTCATAACCCAGTTCAGCACTCGAAGACAAAGCACATCCAGATTCGTCATCATTTTCTTCGAGATCATGTGTTGAAGGGCGACATCTCTATTGTTAAAGTGAAGTCTGAAGAACAGCTAGCGGATATCTTCACCAAGCCCTTGGATGAGAAGAGATTTAGCAAGTTGCGGTGTGAGTTAAATATCTTAGAATCTTCGAATGTCCTTTGAAAAGGACACACATCCTAACACTTATGCAAATTGATGACTTAGATGCGCAACACACGAAGAAACGTTTTTCTTCAATCAATGAAGACTAACCCTCTAAGTGTGAAGAAATTAACGAAGAATTTGATTCTCAGAGCCCTACGACAATTGTACGCGGCGTCTGAAATCATCATTCTTATACGGTGGGTCACGCCACCACAAAAAGTTGGAAATCTTCAAAAATTGAGTTTTTCTTCATTTTTGCAAATTCTTCAAATTTTCAAATTCTTCAACTTTGCAAAGTCTTCACTCTTTCCGATTGTGTTCTTCATTGACTATATATATATTTGAGTTTTCAGTCCTCTACAGCATTCACTTATTGCTAATTCTTCAAGTTGATTTTCTTCTAAGTGAATGTGATCGGACCCGTTCCCCCTCTATGCTAAACTCAATCCAGTCTGTTCACAAATTCTTCATGTGCGTTCTATTTGAAACCCGTTCAAAGTCTTCACTGTGTCCTTGACAGCTGAAGAATTTGCGAACGAAACATTAAAATATTCCTATCTAAATTTTCGGCTTCTGCCGCTCAAACCGTTCCACATCCCTCGATAAGATTTATCTATTCACCCATGATCTAACACGATCTCCACTTCACAGTACGTGGGTGACACATGTCGTTAGGATGAGAAGGGTCAGGGGCATGTTCGTCCATTTTCTTTGGACGAGCGGTTTTTCACCTCGGCTATAAAGACCCCTCGCCCTCCTCAGATCCATTTACCCCGCTCGATCTTACTCCCTCGCTCGAGCTCTCAGACCTAGCGCCGCCGCTACACTCCATCGTCGCCGGTGAGGAAGAGCTTCACTGCCTCGACCTCGTCGCCATCGTACTCACGCCGGCCGCGGAAATCTTCACTCCGCCGCCGCCGTAGCTGTTTTCCATCGCCAAGTTAGGGCGTGGAAGATCTGAACGGACGAGCTTCCCCACTGCCACCCTCAGTTCGTCGTGTTCTTCGTCAAGGGTAAAGAAAATCTATTTTTACTGCCCTTGTTGATTCTGATGATTTCCACAAAATCTTTAAAAGGTGTTTATTCTTCAACTTTCATGTTCTTAAACACCAACTTGCTTCTGTTCTTGATCTGTTTCTCTAAGCTACGTTTGTCTTCAAGATTCCTCAATTGTGTGGATTTTCAATCTATACAACTCTGGAACCTAAGTCAAAGAACGCTTCGTGAAATTCCTCAAGACACCCCTGGTCAAATTCCTCAAACTTGATACTTTTGAGAAACTTCTGAGAACGCATATGACCTCTCCAAATTCTTCGCACCTATATTCTGTTCACAGGTACAAATGTCCGCTGCTGAATCTCTAGGTTCTCATCAACTTAACTCATTTGCAGCGTTCCTCAAAGAAAAGTTGCACACTTCCTCAGAAACATCCATTGTTCAAAATCCTCAAGTGAAGAAAATGGCTGATGGTAAAAGATCTCAGAAGGGAGGAAAGAGGCCAGAAACAAATACTGCTTTTGATATCCCTGAAGACATCTATGATGAATATTGTACTCCTGATGAAGCAACTCATGGCAAGGAGAACAAAAATCAGCGCAAAGTGCGCATTCAGAAGATTGAGAGAAGATGGGCAAGAGAATGGAGAGAGTATCGATATGTGACTCCAAAGTACATGAAGAAATTCGCTGTTAACCCTCCATGCCCAAGACGTCCATTGGTTCCAGGCCAAGAAGCTGATCCCACAAGCATCAGAAGAGGTGAGGAATTTCCGCAGGAGTGGGCTAAGCGTCAAGCCAAGCTGGCCAAAGTGGCTAAAGAGGCAGTGAAGAAATTCAACGAAGAGTCTGCTGCTGCCGCTGCTGAGGCCTCTGCTAGCAAGCCTAAGAAGGCTATGACAAAGAAACCAGCTGTCAAGACAAGTTCCTCAGCTGCAATGCCCTCACGGCCAAGCTCTTCAAAGCCCTCACGGCCTGATCCTCAAGCAACTTCTTCAAAAGCAGCTCCAACTCCCTCAGTTGCAAAGTCCTCAGCTGCTCCTGCAAAGTCCTCAGCACCTGTGCATCTTGCCACGTGCCAAAGGACTACTGGAATCTCAATTGCTTCTGGAGCCTCTGCAGGTTCCTCAGCTCCACCTCAGTCTTCAATAGCTCCGACCTTGCTGAAGAAAAAGGCCACTGCTGGACGAGGCACAAGGCCAAGTCCTCACAAAAAGCAGGTCACCTTTCAGGTTCCGTCAAGTGAAGACGAAGCTGATGATGAAGAATTAGCTGAGATCGTCAGAGATCGACAACAAAGGGCCGCTAGTGCCAAAGGCAGTGTTGTGCCCCTCATGCTGGATCCAAGGAAGATCCTTGATTTCATCGATCTATGGCACAAGGATCCAAATACACCTTTGCCTGAATTAAACCTCACTCCTGGTCAAAGTCACATGTTGACGGCCTTCATTAATGAAGAGAAATGGAAATTTGAAAAGGCTAGGCAGGTGAAGAAGGCTCAGTACAAGAAGGAGCATTTTCTGAAGAACAATGTTGTGAAAATGTCTCCTGAAGAACTTGTGACTATGCAGGCTGAGATCAAAGCACTCAGTGATGAATTTCACGCATACCGTGCAGATTGGCTTGCTGCCAAAGTCAGATTCATCAGAATGGCAAAGGGATTCACTCCAAATGTTGCAGCTTCATCGCAACCCAAATTTCCTCAGACTGAAGAAAATGCCAGGGCAACCACCAATGTTGCGCCTGAAGAGCAAACCAGGCCAGTTGATACATCTGCTACTGCGCCTGAGGAATCTGAACAAGCCAGGGCAACTGCATCAGTTGTGCCTTAAGAAATTCAACCAATTTCATCTGCTCCGCCTACAAAGTCATCACAGATGAAAGATGTCCTTCCTTCTGCATTAGAAGCGAAGAAGACCAAAGCCGCAGAGAAGGCTGCGGTGAAGAAAAGGAAAGCATCTGCCTCTTCAGAGTCTTCAGCTCCCAAGAAAGTGAAGACTTTGACGAGCTCAACTGAAAACCCAATTGATGTTGTTCCAATATCAAGCATGCCATCAAAGGAGATTATTCCCTTTGGTGAGGAATATGCAATTCCAAGTAAATCTGATGAAGAAGATCCTTCTGCTGCTTCAACAGAGCAGTTGGATGAAGACATTGAAGTGGACAATATCACTTCAACTCCGTTGGTATCATCGCCCATGCCTCAGTTCGCAGCTGAAGAGGCAGGCGTTGAGGAATTTGATGATAAAGATGAGGATGTGGATATTGGGTCTACAACTCCTATTCTGAATGATGACTTTTGGGAAAGTCATCACCCCAATTCACCTCTGACAACACCACAACATCAAGTTCCTCAGTCCCCTGTGCCAACTGAAGAAATTCATACGGGCTCTGATGGACCTCAATCTTCACTTCAATCTAATCCTGAAGAAGTTCCAGCCGCTAGTGCTGAAGAAATGGAGGCCAAGGCTGCTGCTAATACAGCTACTGAAATTCCTCAGCCTGTGGCTCTAGTGGCTATACCTCAAGAGGCTGTGAAGACTTCAACTATAAATCTTCAGCCCAAGCCACAGAACCCTCACTCCAAGAAGCAGAAGTTCAATGCTGAAGATTTCTTCAATGAGCACATATTCTTCACTGACTACAATCCCTATGACTCTGCTCGACTTCGTTGCAAGCGCTTCTGGACTGCTAGCCAGATGAACTTCTATTCCTCACTGTTGTTTGATAAGGACAAGATCTTTGATCATGAGCAAATTCCTCATGTGGATATGGAATCGCTGCCCTGCTTCACCGCAGTCCTCAGTGTTCTTCATGACGCTGGGTTACTCAACTTCTGCACCGACATCTGCGATTGGAATGAAGAACTCATTCTTCAATTCTTCGCCACGCTGCATATCACTGGAAATGTTGAGGATGTCAATTCATGGGTATTGGACTGGATGACTGAAAATACTCATTTCAATGCACCGGCCTCTGAATTGCTTCATGCCGTCCCAGTCAGTCCGCCCACTGAAGGTGCCAGGCTTCTCTATGTTGAACATGAACTATCCGATCATCTGATGCAAGTGCTGATGAAGACTTTGAAGCCAGGCCAAGCTCCAAGGACCAAATTCCTTGTCAAGGAATTGCTCTATGTGCCAAGGACAGTTTATCGCATTTTGACTAAAACCCTCAGTCCAATCAAGGGCCACAACTCTGATGACGAAGAGGTTGTTGGCATTATGAAGAATCTGCTGTTCAATATCATTCATGGTATTCCTATCAACTACCACGATTTCTTCATGAGGACTTTGGCCAATGCAGCTCTGTCACCTTTTGAGTTGAAGCCTTATGCTCCCTGGATCATGAGGTTCATCAGATCAAGGTCTTCAATTCATTATAAGGCTGACTTTCAAAATCATCTCAGCTTTTTGCCCCCTATTGAAGTCCTCAAACGGACTATTTCCTCAGCTGATGAGAACGGCAAGGCTGCAGTTATTGATGAAGGTACTCGTCCATTGGATGGACAGTTTCACAAAGCTACTTCATATTCCACCAATGATGACTCTGCAACACAAGATTCTGCCGCCAAAGCTTCAGAACATAATCTTCAAGCCACAGCTCCGTGTGTGATGACTGATCGTGAACTTCTCCTTAGTCTTCATCAGAAAGTTGATCAAAATCACAAGTGGGTCAAGCGTCAGTTTGGTGCAATTCTTCAGAACATGACAGTCACTCAAAATACTGTGAAGAAGAATCACTACTACTTGCATGAAGTCTTTGACCGCACTTGGGCGACTGTCTAATCTTCATAGTGCTAAAGAACTCAAGGAGATGGGCTTCCAACAGGATTTTGACTGGTCTCAGCCACCTTCGAAGAAGTTCAAGAAGGTCAAAGTTCCTCAGCTTGTTGCCAGTTCATAATCTTCATCGCGCGAGACGGATGAAGCTGAAGACTTAAACGACACCGCGGCAGGCCCTACTCCAACGGACGACCCCAACAACGCTGGCGCTCCTCCATCGACATCATGATGATATTCTTCAGGGGCGTTAGTCCTCATTTTTCGTCCCTTTTGGTCATTCGATGACAAAGGGGGAGAAATTTGAGTTAGTCTTCAAGCGGGTCTCTATATATGGGCATTTTTTTGCTAAGTTACAACTCTCGTTCTTCTGAAGTATTTGTTGGATCGAGTTGTAAACTTAAGTCCTATGGTGGTCTGATACTTTTGCTCTGTTTTTCTGCATGCTATTTCCTCACACGCATGCTGAATTACATTAGTCACCATATTTCATCATGCATTTCAAATTCTTCACATCATATGTTAAATGCGTGTATGAATTACAAGATATAGGGGGAGATCTCCATGATATTACTCTACAATGTGCATTTGCAATCCAAAGCAAAATCCTCAATATGCACATCTTCAGGGGGAGTTCATCTCTATCTTGCAATCAAATTCCTCAATATCAGTATTTACACTTCATATGTTTTATCCCCGTTGAAAACTTAACCTATTTGTCATCAATGCCCAAAAAGGGGGAGATTGTAAGTGCATCTAGTGCCCCTTAGTGATTTTGGTGTATTGAAGACTTATAGGTTAAGGGACTAATGTGTTTGTGAGTGTACACAGGTTCTATAAGTCTATGAGGAGTTTGATATTTACGAAGAAAGTCGACCCCTAAAAATGAATGTCTTCAGTTGAAGACTTTGGTTTTCTTGAAGACTTTGAAAATGAGGAAATTGGTGTGACCTTGAAGACTTGATATTGATGCGAGGATTATGAAGCGTGAAGACTTTTATTTTCATAGTTTTGTTTTCCCTTTCTTGAGTCATAGGAAACACCGTACTGTTAAAGGGGGTCGAGGTAAAACTAAGGAAAAGTTTCCAAGTGATGCTCAACTCAAATCCTACAGCTACCAATCCTTTCGAGTGAAGCCATTGGAAATCTCATACAGTTCAGTCAAGTTCTTCAGTGACAGAGACGAAGTTCTTCTGTTCTCTGAGGAATTTGTTCTGACTGAGGAGTTAGGAATTTGCCAGTGCGGATTGCCTACAAGTGAGGATCATGATAGCCCTGAAGAATTTGAGAGCTCAAGTTTCTGACCGTTGCTGTGCTATGCGCCAGCTGTCCAAAATATCCTATCCACCTAACGGTCATATCATTGAAGGGCATTTATCTCTTATCATGTCTGGCTGCTCCCTAGGCTATAAATAGCCGCCCCCTACAACCACTAGCTGGTTGGCTGCTCCGAGAGAAACTGACACTTGTCATTTAGAGCATCCCATCCTCCGAGAACGTTGAGCGAAAATTATCAAGTGAGGAAAAACCCAAACCCAACACCTAAAACCCAAAGTGATTGAGCATCACTGAAGAAATTGTTCCTGTGTGGAACCGACGCTTGTTACCTTTGAGGACTGTGCATCCTCCAGACGGTTAGGCGTCATGGTCTAGAGCATCCAAGAGGAATTGTGGATTGCCGAGTGACCAAGTCTGTGAAGGTTTGGAAGTCACCTGTGAAGACTTATCATGAGTGATTGGGCGAGGTCTGTGTGACCTTAGCTCAAGGAGAATACGGTGAGGACTGTGTGTCCGGGACTGTGTGTCCTCAGGTTTAAATACCTAGCCGCTCCAACCAAACGTACAACTATCACAGCAGTTGGAACTGGTCTACCAAATCACTGTCTTCATCAAGCTACTGGTTCTATTTCCTCAACCCTTTCATTTCCTCGCATACTTGTTGTGTACTTGATCGTTACTGTTTGAAGACTTTGACTCAAGACTTTCTCAATTTCCTCATTCTTATTTCTTCAGTCACTTTGTCTTCAGCCTGCTTATCCTGTTCACACGCTACCTGTGCTCTGTTTTGTTTCATTTCATCATGATGACTATGCTACTGCTTTGTTATCCATGTACCTGAGTACTTATTTCGCTGTTTGTAGTTCGTTGCTTAGGAAATTCCTTAAGTAGTATTTCCTCAGCGACGAATTCATAAAAATCACCTGTTCACCCCCCCCCTAGTCGATATAACGCACTTTCAATAGTGTTACACATCTGTTGCATTGCTGCAATTTTAATAAAAATAACCCCATCAATTACTTTTCGATTACTAAGTAAACTATAGTGTGAATTATGTGTTGTGTGTGTGTGAGTATTTATGTATATTTTTATATCTTTTAGTGCCGCGGTAGAGATATCTAAAACATACAGTCAAACAGAAATCTTAATAGCGACTTCTAGTATGATGATGTATTCATAATTGTAGAATATACTAGAATACTATGTTGAACCATTAGACATTGATTCTTGACCGGTTTTTTCATGGTCAAATGTGTCTTGCAGTTCTGGTCAGTTTACTAATAACTTGACAATATGTGTATGTTTTATACTTTATATTAAAATAACATCAGTTAATAGAGTTATCGATGGACATATAAATAACATAACTTAATACTTTATAATAAAAAAATGATCCTGAGTAAAAAAATGATGGGAAAACTAGCAACTACTGGCTCAAAAAGAAAAACCATTTATTATAGGACAAAAGTTATTGAAAAATAATTTTATGAATTAGTAAATTTTTCAAAATTTAATTTTAAAACATTCATTGATTTTAAATAGTGTTCGGAATTTAGAAAATATTTACAAATATTAAGAAATGTTCATGCTGATTAAAAATAAAAAAATACATGAAACTAAAAGGCTCATGAAATTTTAAAAATACAAGTTTTTTACAAAACCATATATTTAATTAATAGTTCACGTATTTAAAGCATTGTTCATTAATTAGAATAAGAATCATGTACCAAAAAGATGTTCATGGAAGAAAATTAGAAAAAAGGATAGTTGGGCCGACCCATTACGCAGAGCCCTGTGCGTTACAACGACAATCTATCGCAGTGGCCGTAAAAATAAGAAATTTCTAATTGGATTTAGCCAAATTCGGCACTTCCTTGGAGTCCGAAAGCCAACATATGTGGCTGGAGTATTATCTAATCTACTGAAAAAGATTTTCTGCTAAAACGAAAAGCACAAATGCTCAAAGATTTGTTGCTCCATGTTGTCTCACAATTCCATGAAATCTGTGAGGTCTACTATTGTGTATTGTCACAATGTGCAAAGGAAACTAAGTTGTAAACGCTGCAAAGGTACATGGAGTTTCTGCTCAAGCTCAAATTCTCCCTCATAAACAGTACAATCCTAATAAATAGTAGAAACACCAAAAAAAATCTTTTTTTTAACAAACATGGACAAATTGTCTACATATGTACAAGTTTTCGTGAAGAAAACCTATTCCTAAACGCTCTTGGCCAAAAAAAAGATGATGTCAAAGCATTTTGGAGCATTGTTTTTTTTTTCAAAACATTAAGAATATTTTGTCTTCACAAAATTCTGCATGTATTTATGTAGACAATTCGTCAATGTTTGTTGCCAAAAAGTTTCGGATTTTTTAAACTTCAAAAAAAAAAAAATTCCCTCACAGGTGGAATTTGAGCTCGCGAACGAAAGAACACTTTCCATAAAGGAAGAACTGCTTCCTTAAAGTCTCATGGAGCCAGGATTCGCGCAGTTCCGTGTGCCTTCCCATGCAGAATACATTGACGTTTACAACTCAGGCCATGTTCCTGGTATTTTTATGTCTGTTCTCCGTCAAACTCCTGCCTGCTAAACAGTGCCTCAACCTGGATTTTACAGTGATGACCTGCAGAGCGGACAAGCTCCTCGGAAGTCGGAGCCACCCTAGAAGAAGACAACCAACGCTTCTTCTTGGCTTTGCGAGTCAGGAGTCAGGAGATCAGTAAAAGCTAGACCTGACGCTGGTTTACAAGTTACTAGAACTCAACGCCAGCTGAATAAGCAAAACTAGGCAAAAGCGAAAGAGATTGTGCAAAATAATTGATAATATAGAAATGTAAATGCAAGCTCGTGGTTCACCCAGTCTAAACAAAACGTCCATCATTACAACAAATTCATCAAACAGTAGGACAACATTGAAGGAATTAATGCAGCATAACAGCCAGCTGCTAGCTAAACTTGAAATGACACACACTGCCCTAAGTGCTTAAACGACATCAGAAGCACCCATGGTGGTGGTGGTGGTAGCAGTAGTGGAGGTGGCCTCATGCCTACTGACAACCCCCAAATGGGTAAGCAGTGCCCACAGGAGTGTTACCAGCTCGCCGCCCCGGGCGATCGCCTCCGCGTGCCCGTCGAGGTTATCCGATGGAGCGATGTACAGCAACATCTTGCACCAAAATTCGGCCAGAGCCTCCCACCCTGCCTCCTCTCCAAGCATCGACTCCACCAGTTGCTCGCTGAGCTTTGCACCTTCCTTGAGCACCTCATGCTTGGATCTCGCACTCAGCAGCTCGACCAAGTGTCGATATTGCAGCTCCGGTGTTGGCTTGGCAACCCGGCCGGAGAGGACACGCTCGGCGTCTTTCTTGGTGACCTTGTACATGCTATTGCTCCATGCATCGTCATCAGGAAGTAGCTCCGGAGAATATGTCACCAGGTAGGCGCAATAGCGTGACAAGTGGGTGGCGACACTTGCATGGCCAGAAGAGTGTTGGTACCTCACCTCAAAGATACTTGTGGCGATGTGCCAAGAAAGCAAGGCGTCGGATGTACCTTTGGCGTTGCATGCATGCTTGGAGGAAGTTGCCACCAACTTGAATACCCAACTGCTGCAGAGACATCATGCCGTTTCTCAGATCTCCCCTGATGCTTCTCAGTGTGTTGACAATGGCAGCCTTCACTTCTCTGGGTACCTTGACGTTATTTTTTTTTCTTAGGCAGAGGAATGAGACGCCTAAGAAGAGCCATTGGCGTTTTTCTTGAATGGACTAGAATTGAGCACTGGTTCATTGTATCCTGCCAAGGCTGCAGTAGCTTCCATCTACACTGCGACAATAGGCCAATCCATTTTGGCAGTGTAGGATGGTCACGCCAAGAAACATGGCGGCACATCAAGACTACTTTAGTCCAGTCAGAGCAGATGTAGGACGCAATCTCTCTCACCTCAGCAAGCACGACTAATGGTGAAAATGGACGAAATTGGCCCTTTTTCGAAACTTTAACACAAAATGGCCTAAATCTGAAAATATTTCCGAAACTGGCCCCTTTGCATGAGCCCGGGGGCTCATGCAAAGGGGCCAGTTTCGGAAATATTTCCAGATTAGGGCCATTTTGTGTTGAAGTTTTGAAAAAGGGCAAGTTTCGTCCATTTTCACCGACTAATGCATCAAGTGAAAGCAATGGCAGTACATCAAACACCAAACTTTCAAAATCAAGGGCGAAACTTTGATTGGGTGTATCCATGCACCTCACAGAACAACTTATCTGCCATCCACCTCGAACTAAAGCCGGATAATACGTCAAAAAAAATGTGACAAATATGCAGTAACCAATGCTCAAGAGTGAAACAGATATGCTCAAGATGGGCAGCCAGTTCTTCAAGTATGAAACTGGAAGGGATGAATAATAATAATCATGAAGAAAAGAAAGCTCGGATGCAATGACCCCCAGTATCCTGGTACCATTACTATCATCAAGGAGCACATGCCATAAGAAGTTGTGAGCCTTCATGAATCCATCTTCAATGATAGTATATTTTGCAAAATGACATCGTAGCATCTTGAACAATGCAAAAGAAAAACATAGATCTTTGATTTGTGTTGTTGACTTGAGAAGCATGTCATCCAACTCCCAAACTTTGTCGATGGCCACCAAACCAGTGTTGTTGTTTACCCTTGTCCTATCACCTCTATTGCACATTAGGTAACCAGGAGGTTGCTTCTCTACCAAAATAGTGTCCTCCTTTGAATCAATAAGTAGGGGAGGTATATGATCACCTAATACCTCATCATGATGGTTTCTAGCTGATAGATGCTCCATGTATCCAATGATAAGACGAGGATTGCGTCCAAACTCATATGATTTTCTAGCATTGTACCAGGCATAATACTTCAAGAATAGTTTGGCAAAGATAAGAGGAAATGGTGAAAAGAAGGCAAGATATCCCAAAGGGGTGGAGATATCTTCTAGGGATACTGGATATGAACTTGGACCTTTTAGGATCTTGAGTGCAACGTAGGTAGTCCAAGTTGCTTGCACGAGTAGTACTGTAGGGGGGGGGGGCAATGCATGCTTCGACCTTCTCTTGCATCAGCAGCAACTATTGCGGTGATATTGATACCAACAATTTAAACAAAGACAGCCCAAACTAAGATCAAGGCTGGATGAAAGCTTTGACACTCCCCTATCACATGAAGCCCTCGGCGCGGCCATGGACGGCTAGCCCCAGCGGCGCGCCAGTGCCCTATTCACCATGTTGGCTCCTCCACGCCGAGCAGAGGCAGCGGTCTGGGCGGCGGGGCGGCGGATCAGGGCGGGACAATGGCTGAAGGTGTGGCTGGGGTTGGATCCACGCGGGCCAGTGTCTTGTGGTGGCGGATGGTAGGTGGCTGGGGAGGCGGGGAGGCTCGCCGGGGTCGGGTGGCTCACCGGGGTAAGGCTCCGGCGGCGGTGCGGGATTTGGTTGGCTTTGTAGGAGTTAATTGCAAGGAACTACCACACTTCGGCACGTCATAACGAATCAGTATCATTAGTCACTTTTTTTGCAGTTCAGTACCAACTCTAAGCCTAAGTGTTGCAAAACGGTCTGACAGCCGTATAAGCACGTATTGACCATGTATCTGACCGACCGGGCCCACGTGTCAGGTGCCACGGTGACGTACCCGCACCCACCCGGCTCGGTCGCTCTATCTGGCTCGAGGCTGGTCGAACCGGAGGCAGCCGCCGCACACTGTCCCTCTCCTTTGTTCGCCCCCTCACCCTCGTCTCTCCCATCCACCTCCGCTCGCCGCGCAGTCCGCCGCGTCCGCCACCGCTGTCGCGCCATGGTCTTCGAGGATGAGAGCAGCTACGACTGGTCCAGCCTGCACATCTCCTCCGACGATGACGGCATGCAGTATCAGGTCAGTGGTAGAGCTAGGGTTAGGGTTAGGGTTTCTGATTTGGGGATTTGGGGATTTGGTGATCTGGTTTTTTGATTTGGCTATTTTGGTTCTTTTTGCTCCTGTAGATTCCTGCTAGCATTGAAGACCAAGACTACAATGGCTTGGAGAAGGCACCCGAGGGGCTCTGCGTGGAGCATCGGCTGCCAACTGAGCACCGTGTAGCTTTTGAAGGATTTGAGACGGGCAGGAGGTTTCTAGTTTGTGCTCAGCCTGTAAGAATCATGCACATATTTTGTACTCTGTAATATAGTTGGTAGCCTCTGTTTAGTAAGTTAGTACTACTGATGATGAAGCTCATTGTTTACCATTTAGTAGTTTTGATGCTCACCTTTGTTAAACAAGCCACCTGATGTTAGTAATATATATGGGCAGAAGCTTAGTTGGCAGTGGAGATGCTCATAGTTTAGTTATTTATTAGTATTGATGCTCACTTCAACATGTTGTGTAGGCATGTGCTCATGTATATTTCTGTGTAGTTAAATTGGCCACTATTTTGTAGTATTATATTTGGCCAGTAGCTTAGTTAGCAGTGGAGATGCTCATTGTTTAATTGAGGCAAATGGTGATTATTTAATAGAGTAGAAGCTCAAAGTTGAGTGTTGCATAGCTGCTTGTTTATATTTTATATTGCATGACAATTTGTCCTAGATCTTAGGTTGCAGTAGAATTAGCATTGTTTAGTTGGCCACATGCATAGGTTGTAGTTGTTATCTGTTAGTTGATTTTTTTAAATGCCCTTTTATAATTGGAATTCTTTAGAGAGTAACAATATAAGTGTTTGCTATATTGCAGGAAGGTCAGAATTGTGGTTTTCTTGAGTGGGTTAACCCAGAGTGGCCTCCCACAATGCAAAATGCATTGTTGAAGCTTTGGGAAATGTTTGAAGATAGCAGGACTGCTAGGAGGAAGGATAACCTGGATAGTTCACTTACTATTCACCACCTTAAAGAAGAGAAAAGGAATCTGGATGCCAACTATGACAAACTAGTTGAAGATGTTGATCAACTTCTCAATGCCTAGGAGGACAGGGTGTTGGATTTCAGCTATGTGCAGGCTAAGGAGAAGAGAGCTGAGGTTACCAGTGCATCAACTGTGGCTGGCATGAAGACTGAGATGGAGAAGAAAGAGGCAGAGAACTTGAAGTTGCAAGTGAAGTATGCAGTGCTGATGAACCTGGTAGAAGCTCAAGGCAGTGTCATTAGGAACCTGAAGATGAATCATTTGAAAGGGAAGGAAAAGCTAAGTGAAGGCAACAACAATTTTAAGGTTCAGGTTGATGAGCTCACCAAGACTGTGAAAAAAGTCACTAAAGAGAATGTGCAGCTGAACCTTCACATGTCTGATCTCAAGAAGGGACATGATAATCTCATAAAACGCATGGATGAGCTCAAGCTCCAGGTTGCTGTTCAGTTGAAGGCACTTGAGAAGAACAAAGAGAAGTTGAAGTTGATCCATGACATCTTGAAGGAATGAGGTAGATGAAGATGAAGATGAACTGGGTAGATGAAGCAGAGTATACCTATCATGATATATGTTGCTTTGATAGAAGGCTTTGCTAATCTTTTGTGAAGAATGGTGGTTTAATGAAGTGTAATGTATGGATGTAGTAGTTGTGAACTATGTTGAACTCCACTATGCTATGGTCTTTAGCTAATGTTGTAAGAATCGATTAATTATGGATGTAAGAATCTATGGTTATGTTCAAGTATGCTTTGTTAGATGGCTCAAGTTATTTATCTTCATCTATGTTGCTTTGATGGCTGTTAGATGGCTCAAGTTATACCTATGATGATATATGTTGCTTTGATGGCTGTTAGATGGCTCAAGTTATACCTATGATGATATATGTTGCTTTGATGGTTGTTAGATGGCTCAAGTTATACCTATAATCATATATGTTGCTTTGATGGCTGTTAGATGGCTCAAGTTATACCTATGATGATATATGTTACTTTGATAGATGGATGATAGATGATGGTTGATGGTTAGGGTTTGGTGGTTAGGGTTCCGTCGACGCCGAGCCACCCTAAAGCAGACAAGTTGGGTGGTTAGGGTTCCGTCGACGCCGAGCCACCCTAAACCAGACAAATTGGGTGGTTAGGGTTCCGTCTACACCGAGCCACCCTAAACCAGACAAGTTGGGTGGTTAGGGTTCCCTCGACACCGATCCACCCTAAACCAGACAAGTTGGGTGGTTAGGGTTCCCTCGACGCTGAGCCACCCTAAACCAGACAAGTTGGGTGGTTAGGGTTCCCTCGACGCCGAGCCACCCTAAACCAGACAAGTTGGGTGGTTAGGGTTCCCTCGACGTCGAGCCACCCTAAACTAGACAATGTGGGTGGTTAGGGTTTTCTCGACGCGAGCCACCCTAAACCAGACAAGTTGGGTGGTTAGGGTTCCCTCGACGCCAAACCACCCTAAAACCAGACAAGTTGGGTGGTTAGGGTTCCCTCGACGCCGAGCCACCCTAAACCAGACAAATTGGGTGGTTAGGGTTCCCTCGACGCCGAGCCCACTAAACCAGACAAAACTACATATGAAGCTATAAACAAACAAATATCTTATGAAGCTATAAACAAACAAATATCATATGAAACTAGAAACAAACTAATATCATATGCAAGTGTCAAACTTAGTACACATTAAACATTGCTCATATGAGACTTAGTACACATCAGACCTAACTTAGTACCATCAGAACATCATAGTTCAGAAGCACGAATAACTTAGTTCAGAAGCAAAACCCATAAGCATCTCTGGTACACATCAGAACAAACTTGAAACATTCATTGTTCAGAATCATAATTGCACCATTCTGTCACTCAAGTGTTATCACTGGCAGTAAAGTAAGAATGCCATCCAACCAGAATGACTCCTTGGGACACTAGAAGGAGAAGCACCAAAGTAGAAGGACCATAAGATGAAGCTCCAGCAGCAAATCTTGGGGCAGTGAAGGCCTTGGAACACTTGCACTAGTTAACCTTCTTGCAGATCTGGCAGTAGCAGATCTGGCAAGTAGTAGATCTTGCTGGTGGAGTAGCTTATTCCTTGATCTTGCAGGTGCCTTGCAAACATAAAAGGAAACATGGTAGTAGTCACAAGGGTTTAGCACATAAAACTTGAAATATGCAAACCAATTAACAAGTAGTATAACAAGGGTTTACCACATGCTTGTTTTTCCCCATAACCAACTCTGGTCTCAACTTGCTTGCAGTTGGTTATACCTATGGCCTTGGAGCCCATAGTTGCTGCCTGTTATAGTGGCCATTCTGAACTGTCCTTTGGTTTTGGAACCTCAAATCTGCCCTTTATTCTCTTCTCTTTCCTCTTCCCTTCTTCACATTAAATTTGGGTGGCTCTAGTCTGGTCCACTTGTCCTTGTCCAATCATGTTCACCAGGAACTGGATATATCATTGGTTCATATGCAGCTAGGTAAAAAGGTTTTTTGAAGAAATTGCAGACATAGTCCTCTGGAAATCTTTTTGCCTTGTTAATTGCTGTATGCATGCTTGCATGGTTATGCCAGACAGGTCCCACTTTCGCAGCCACATGTATAAAGTTCCAAGTTTACAGCATGTGTTTGCTGCCCACTGGTCACTTGCCAAAGATTTACACCAGCTTGAATAGGTTTGCAGAATCTGGCCCTTTCCTTTTCCACCTCTAGCTTCTCAGGATAATGTGGTGTGATCTCCCACAGAGCTACCTTTCCTCTCTCTCTGTTCCTATGCCACCTCACCATCTACTTGTCCTTAATACCATCAATCATAGTCCTAATAGGTTTTTCTCTAAATCTAGGATGTACTTGTTAAACACCTCAGAAAGGTTGTTAACAACCAAGTGTCTTGCAGTTAGTGTCAAAAGCATGCCTAGCCCATGTGGCTTAGGTATTCCACTTAGCCACTTCCAAGCTTCCTCACTCTCATTTTTTGGTCATTCATGGCCGATGTTAAACTTGTGTTGGTTATAAGCATAGCTGGCATATCCATGCATTTCTTAAGATCTTCCCCCTAAACCTAGCATTCTGGAAATTTGCATAGAGGTGTCTAAGGCAAAATCTTTGATGGCAGTTGTGGAAAACTTGATTTACTGCATTTAGTAGCCCCTGTTCACATAGCATGCTAGACTTAGCTGTTGTATACTGCATCTAGAACATAACATGCTAATGCAGAGAGTAACTCTAATGCAGAAAACACACAAGAAGAACATAAACAAGAAGATGCATTCATACCTTCTGTCTATCAGACATGATAGTATAAAGGCTAAATTTCCCAACTTCTCCTCCTAGACATATCTTCAGTTGGTGTAGAAACCAACACCAGTTAGCTGTGTCCTCTTGTCCAACATAGCAAATGCAAGTGGGAAAATATTGTTATTGCCATCTCTTCCAGTGGCAGCAAGGATTGAGCACCAGTGGTGAGCTTAATAAAGCATCCATCAACACCTGTTGTTGCAACCAAAGAACAATTTAAGGCACTATATATGATCCACTGCTAACTAAGATCCTGACCTAATAATACTATATATTAAGTCACTATAAAGCACTACTAAACAATGAAAATTTGTGATGTACAATAACAAAGATTTAAAGTTGTCATATAATACAAGGAAGGCATAACTAACCAATATGGTCTGCATCCATTGAGAAATCCCTCCCTGCTCCATTTATGCAGAAGAACATAGCATGAAACCTTGGTCCTGGATTGTGGATTTTGTAGTTGGTTTTCGAGTAACTGTTTGTAACTACAACTCTACTGCCAGGGTTTGATCCATGATGGTCTGGCAAATCCCTTAGTCTGGGATACTGCTTCTTGTGCTCCCTAGCACAACTTCTACAGCAAGGGTTTTGGCCCTATAGGCCATGTGCCTTGGCACATCAACACCATACTTCTCATTGCAGTTGTCAATCAGAGTGTGTATGCTAGTGGTTGGATCAGACCTGAACTCATAGGTCTTGCAAGCCACTTGGCACTAATCCTTGATGTCTCTTGTGGTGCTAGGGAAGTGTGCTCCAGCCTTATTTCTTAATAGCAAAAGTCTTCTCCCCTTTGATAACGCAGCAACTATGCAAAACTGGCAGTGCTCTTGCTTACAACAGGCAATGATCCTTTGGTCAAGTTTTGTGATACCTGAAGTCTCTGGCATGTGTGATGTGCAAGCTCAACAAAGCATCTCTGATTGTTGTTGATCCTTAAAGCACATGTACCGACATAACTGCTGATGTGGTTTCTCAAGTTTGTCATTGTACCAGATCCTTGATTTCCTTTCTTGGCCCTACTCTTTCTCCTTTAGTTAGAACAAATGACAGTGGCTCATGTCCATCATCTTCATCCTCAAACAGCAACCCATCATCTTCTCATCTGATGGGAATGAAATCAGGTTTCACCTCCTCCAACACACCTTAAATGTGACCTACTAGTAGGGCCTCTCCTAGCTGCCAGCTTCTTCCTCCTTTTGCAGGTTTTTGCATTGGTGGTTCTTCTCTTGCAACAACATTGACCTATCCTCCTTCTCCTGCTCTGCCTCCTCCTCCTCCTCCTCCATCTAAAACAAATCTCAACCTCAGGTGTCACCCTCATAATGTACTTGTTCCTCTTCTGAATCTTCATCTTCATCTTGATCTTCAACTTCTTGCTCTGCTAATATATTCCCCTCTATTATCTCTGTGTCTAGAAATCATGTATTCTCCATGCAGAAGGATTGTTATCATTGTCATATGCAGCCTCAGAGTCATCACTACTATCATGCACCTCCTCTAACACTGGCTCTTCCTCCATTGCAGCTTTGAGCTTCTCCTTTCTAAAGTTTCTACTCTCTTGTGTGCACACAGCAGTAGGTTGAGTAGGATGCTGCTGCACTGACTATGAAAAACAACATCTTGTTGATCAACAGAAGAACTGCAGGCTCACTGAGATCATACACCAATAGCTGGTTCATACAATATAATTGCTAAATCTTCTTCTCTCTGACAGACATTATGCTACTTTTTGAGCTTGCGTTGGTTTTTCCCTTGAAGAGGAAAGAGTGATGCAGCAAAGTAGAGATAAGTATTCCCTCAGTTAGAGAACCAAGGTATCAATCCAGTAGGAGGCACAAGCAAGTCTCCAATCTATGCACCTACACAAACAATCAAACACTTGCACCCAACGCGATAAAGGGGTTGTCAATCCCTTCACGGTCAATTGCAATGGTGGATCTGATAGAGATGGATATAAAAGATTACTAAAACATAAAATAAAATAAAAGTAAAAAAATTGCAGTAGAAAGATATTTTTGGTATTTTTTGTTTATAGATCTGAAAATATATAAGGGAAAAAGACCCGGGGGCCATAGGTTTCACAGAGGCTTCTCTCTTGAAGGAAAATAATACGAGGGTGAACAAATTACTGTCGAGCAATTGATAGAAAAGTGCAAATTTATGACGATATCCAAGGCAATGATTATGCATATAGGCATCACGTCCGTGTCAAGTAGACCAAAACGATTCTGCATCTACTAATATTACTCCACACATTGCTCGACTCCTGGCTGCATCTAGAGTATTAAGTTCAAGAGAACAGAGTAACGCATTAAGTAAGATGACATGATGTAGAGGGATAAAACTCAAGCAATATGATGAAAACCCCATCTTTTTATCCTTGATGGCAACAAAAATACGTGCCTCGCTACCCCTACTATGTCACTGGGTGAGGACACCGCAAGATTGAACCCAAAACTAAGCACTTCTCCCCATTGCAAGAAGAACCAATCAGTTGGCCAAACTAAACCGATAATTCGAAGAGAAATACAAAGATATCAAATCATGCATATAAGAATTCTGAGCAGACTCAAATAATATTATAGATAATCTGATCATAAATCCACAATCATCGGTCTCGACAAAAACACACGCCCAAAGAATAACATCGGATAGAACTCAAAGAAACATCAAGGAGAACATGGTATGAAGATCATAGAGAGAGAAGAGAGCCATCTAGCTACTAGCTATGGACCCGTAGGTCTGAGGTAAAACTACTCATGCTTCATCGGAAGGGCAATAGGGTTGATGTAGATGCCCTCCGTGTTCGAATCCCCCCTCCGGCAGATCACCGAACGGCCCCAAGATGGGATCTCACGGGAACAGAGGCTTCCGGCGGCGGAAAAAGTATTTTCGGATGCCTCTGATGGTTTGGGAATATTTGGGAATTTATAGGCTGAAGATTAGGGTTAGAGGAGCTCCGAGGGACCCACAAGGCAGGGGGTGCCCCCCGAGGCGCGCCTGCACCCTGCCGTCGCCTCGGGACTCCTTTTCCTTGTTCTCCAAGTCCTACGTGTGTCTTCGGTCCAAGAAAAATCATCGTAAGTTTATTCCGTTTGGACTCCATTTTTATCCTTTTCTGCGAAATCAAAAACTAGGAAAAAAAACAGAAACTGGCACTGGGTCTGGGTTAATAGGTTGTCCCAAAATAATATAAAATAGCATATTAATGCATAAAACATCCAAAAGAGATAATATAATGCATGGAACAATCAAAAATTATAGATACGCTAGAGACGTATCAAGCATCCCCAAGTTAATTCTGCGCGTCCTCGAGTAGGTAATGATAAAAACAAAATTTTTGATGGGGAATGCTGATATGCCTCCAACGTATCTATAATTTTTTATGTTCCATGCTATTATATTATCTGTTTTGGATGTTTTATATTCATTAATATGCTATTTTATATTATTTTGGGACTAACCTATTAACCTAGAGCCCAGTGCCAGTTTTTGTTTTTCCTTGTTTTGGAGCCTCGCAGAAAAGGAATACCAAACGGAGTCCAAACGGATATAACTTCACGATGATTTTTCTTGGACCAGAAGACACCCAGGGGACTTGGAGTCAAGTCAGAAGAGCCACGAGCGGCGGACAAGGTGGAGGGTGCGCCCTAGGGGGCGCCCCCTACCTTGTGGGCCCCTCTATGACTTCCTGACCTAGGTCTTCATCCTATATATTCACATATATTCCAGAACCACCATAGGCATCCACGAAAACACTTTTCCACCGCTGCAACCTTCTGTTCCCGTGAGATCCCATCTTGGGGCCTTTTCCGGCATCCTGCCGGAGGGGGAATCGATCACGGAGGGCTTCACATCAACTCCATTGCCCTTCCGATGTGGTGAGTAGTTTACCTCAGACCTCGGGTCCATAGCTAGTAGCTAGATGGCTTTTCTCTCTCTTTGATTCTCAATACAACGTTCTCCTTGATGTTCTTGGAGATGTATCCGATGTAATCTTCTTTTGCGGTGTGTTTGTCGAGATCTGATGAATTGTGGATTTATGATCAGCTTATCTATGAATATTATTTGAATCTTCTCTGAATTCTTTATGCATGATTTAATATCTTTGTATTTCTCTTTGAATTATCGGTTGGTTTGGCCAACTAGATTGGTTTTCTTGCAACGGGAGAGGTGCTTAGCTTTGGGTTCAATCTTGCGTGATTTCACCCAGTGACAAAGTAGGGGTAGCGAGAACGTATTGCATTGTTGCCATCGAGGATAAAAAGATGGGGTTTTCATCATATTGCTTGTGTTAATTCCTCTAAATCATGTCATCTTAATTAAGGCGTTACTCCGTTTCTTTATGAACTTAATACTCTAGATGCATGCTGGAGTAGCAGTCGATGTGTGGAGTAATAGTAGTAGATGCAGGCAGGAGTCGGTCTACTTGACCCGGACGTGATGCCTATATGCATAATCATTGCCTTGGATATCGTCATAACTTTGCGCTTTTCTATCAATTGCTCGACAGTAATTTGTTCACCCACCGTATTATTTGCTTCATGAGAGAAGCCTCTAGTGTGAAACCTATGGCCCCCGGGTCTATTTTTCATCATATTACTTTCCGATCTACTATTTTGCAATCTTTTATTTTCAGATCTATATACCAAAAAGACAAAAATATTTTATCTTTTGTTTATCTATCTCTATCAGATCTCACCTTTGCAAGTGAGACCGTGAAGGGATTGACAACCATTTATCGCGTTGGGTGCAAGGTTTTGATTGTATATGTAGGTGTTGGTGATTTGTGCGTTCTTCTCCTACTGGATTGATACCTTGGTTCTTAACTGAGGGAAATACTTACCTCTACTGTGCTGATCACCCTTTCCTCTTCAAGGGAAAAACCAACGCAACCTCAAGAAGTAGCAGGAAGAATTTCTGGCGCTGTTGCCGGGGAGATCTACGCCAAGTCAAGACTAGTCTCGCATCGACTTGCCAATTCGGCTTCGTTGTTGGAGGGATCTACGTCGAGCATACCAAGTACCCATCATAAAACTCTCATCTCTTGTATTACATTATTCGCCATTTGCCTCTCGTTTTCCTCTCCCCCACTTTAAAATGATTTTGAAAAGATTTGCCTTTTTATACGCCCTCTTTTTTGTTTGCCTTTTTCTCGTTAGATCTCTTCTTTTGCTTGTGTTACCATGGCCTTCTATTTGCTTGCATCTTTACTTGCTAAAAATCTATTGATATGGATCCACTTAAAGTTTTTACTGGATCATCTTCGATCCTATGTGCTTGTGCTGAAACCCCAACTAGTTTAGTTGAGAGGAAAATCTTTAGATGAGCATGCTCATTTGTGCGTCACCGTTTGTCTGAAAAAGGGAGACTCTTATGGAATCAAATAAATTGTTTGCTATGTTATGTTGGAATCTTTGTGAACTTTGTGATTTTACTTGTTGCTCTAAGAACACTAAAAAACACCTTCCCTGCGTATGTGAGTTTAATGATAATAAAATTTTATCTTCTTATGAAAAGGGTGTTTACAGTTACTATGATATCGAACAAATTGAAGAATTTGTTGCTTTTAAGGGTGCTTATGAAGTTGCTTCTTTGATTGAAAAGTATGATATTACTCTCTACAAATCTGAAAATTTTGACATACTTAAATATGCTATGAAAACTATGCTCATAATGTCTATGTCAAGAATTTATTGAGAGAATGACCGTTGTTTGGAAGAAAATAATCATATGCATGAATCTATAGATAATTATGATTCCAATGATTTGATTGAAATATCCCTTTATGAACATGTGCTTGCTATTCTTATGGCCATGATGACAATATTTATGGAGATGAATTTGCTATAGTCCTTATGTTAAACATGAGATTATTGCTATTGCAACCCATACTTGATAGTTCCTTGAATCAAAAGCATGATTGTAATGATATTATTATAAATTCTATTAATGTCAATTGTGCTAATAATATGCAAAACCCCAAGCTTGGATGCTAGTTTTGCTATGTCCGCTACTTATTGCAATGATCATGATTGGGGTGATAATGCTTCTTATGATCTTGAAAATTTAGTTAAGCCTCATGATGAATTTGGTTGCTATAATTGAAAGTGGGTTTGGAAGAGTGTCAACTCTAGGATATAATGACCCACTACTTTGGAGTATGATCAATCTTATGAATTTTGATATAAAAGTGGGTTTTGGAGAGGTCATGACTTATGATTGATGATAATCCCACTATTTTGGAAGAGTGTCAATTTTGCATGCATGTGGATCATGTTGAGAATATTTTATGTGATTATATTATTGAATTTGAGTATGATCCCACATGTAATTATTATGAGAGAGGAAAATATTGTGATAGAAACTTTCATGTTACTAAATTACCTCTCGTTATGTGAGATTGCTATTGTTTATTTCTTTTTCCTTGCATATGCTAGTTTTTGCTTGTCTTGATAATTTGTTTGCTTATAAAATGCCTATGCATAGGAGAGTATGTTAGACTTAAACTTGTTTTTCACATGCTACATGATGCTCTTTTCGTGTTTTCAATTTCTATCTTCATGTGAGCATCATCAAATTATCAAAGCCTAGCTAAAGGGCGTTAAACAATAGCGCTTGTTGGGAGGCAACCCAATTTATTTTTGTTCTTGTTTTTTTGGTTCTGTTTTTCAATAAATTTTTCATTAGACCTCTGGTTAGATGTGTTTTGGTGTTTAATTAGTGTTTGTGCCAAGTAAAACCTTTGGATGGCTTACGGTGATAGTTGATTTGATCTTGCTGAAAAATAGAAACTTTTTTCGTCCAGTCCCAGAATTTTAATAATTCACTTGAGCATTTAAAAACCCTGAATTATTTACACAGGATTATATACAAATTTTATCTGTTGTCCTAATTTTCCAGAATTGTTTGAATTACATAAGTATTATACAATTCAGATCTTCGCAGACTGTTCTGTTTTTGACAGATTCTGTTTCTTTGTGTTGTTTGCTTATTTTGATGAATCTATGGGTAGTATCGGGGGGTATGAACCATGGAGAAGTTGGATACAGTAGATATTAAACCAATATAAAAAATAATGAGTTCACAACAGTACCAAAAGTGGTGATTTTATTTTCTTGTACTAACGGATCTCACGAGTTTTCTGTTGAGTTTTTGTGTTGTGAAGTTTTCAAGTTTTGGGTAAAGATTTGATGGACTATGGAATAAGGAGTTGCAAGACCTAAGATTAGGGGTGACCAAGGCCAACCAAGGTAATATTCAAGGACAACCAAGAGCCTAAGCTGGGGATGCCCCGTAAGGCATCACCTCTTTTCGTCTTCGTCTATCGGTAAATTTACTTGAGGCTATATTTTATTCACCACATGATATGTGTTTTGCTTGGAGCGTCTTGTATGATATGAGTCTTTGCTTTTTAGCTTGCCAACAATTCCTTGCTGAACGTTCCTTTCGAGAGGGACATGATGAATCGTGATTATTAGAAATACTCTATGTGCTTCACTTATATCTTTTGAGCCAGGCAATTTTGCTCTAGTGCTTCACTTATATCTTTTAGAGCACGGCGTGGTTTTATGGTTTTATTTATAGAAATTGTTGAACTCTCATGCTTCACTTATATTATTTTGAGAGTCTTTCTAAACAGCATGGTAATTTGCTTTGGTTATAAATTTAGTCCTAAAATGATAGGCATCCAAGAGGGATATATTAAAAACTTCATTAAAGTGCATTGAATACTATGTGAAGTTTGATTCCTTATGATTGTTTTGAGATATAAAGATGGTGTATATAGTCATGCTAGTGAGTAATTGTGGATTGTAGAAAACTTGTGTAAAGTTTTTGATTCCCGTAGCATGCACGTATGGTGAACCGTTATGTAACAAAGTTGGAGCATGAGGTATTTATTGATTGTCTTCCTTATGAGTGGCGGTCAGGGACGAGCGATGGTCTTTTCCTACCAATCTATCCCCCTAGGACATGAGCGTAGTACTTCGTTCGATGACTAATAGATTTTTTGCAATAAGTATGTGAGTTCTTTATGACTAATGTTGAGTCCATGGATTATACGCACTCTCATCCTTCCACCTTTGCTAGCCTCTCTAGACCGCGCAACTTTCGCCCGGTGCCATACACCTACCTTTTACCTCCTCAAAACAGCCACTATACCTACCTATTATGGCATTTCCATAGCCATTCCGAGATATATTACCATGCAACTTTCCACCGTTCCGTTTTATTATGACACGCTCCATCATTGTCATATTGCTTTGCATGATCATGTAGGACATAGTATTTGTGGCAAAGCACCGTTCATAATTTTTATACATGTCACTCTTGAGTCCTTGCACATCTCGGTACACCGCCGGAGGCATTCATATAGAGTCATATTTTGTTCTAAGTATCGAGTTGTAATTCTTGAGTTGTAAGTAATAAAAGTGTGATGATCTTCATTATTAGAGCATTGTCCCATGTGAGGAAAAAATAAAAGAGGCCAACAAAGCCACAAATAAAAAGAGGCCAAAGAAGCCACCAAATAAAAAAAATAGAGAGAAGAAGAAGAGAAAAGGGCAATGTTACTCTTCCTTTTTCCCACACTTGTGCTTCAAAGTAGCACCATGATCTTCATGATAGAGAGCTCCTATGTTGTCACTTTCATATACTAGTGGGTTTTTCATTATAGAACTTGGCTTGTATATTCCAACGATGGGCTTCCTCAAATTGCCCTAGATCTTCATGAGCAAGCAAGTTGGATGCACACCCACTTAGTTTCTTTTTGAGCTTTCATAAACTTATAGCTCTAGTGCACCGTGCATGGCAATCCCTACTCACTCACATGATACCAAAAACCCAAAAATATTTTATCTTTTGTTTACCTATCTCATCATATCTCACCTTTGCAAGTGACCATGAGGGATTGACAACAACCCCATTATCGCGTTGGGTTGAAGTGTTTGATTGTTTATGCAGGTGTTGGTGATTTGTGCTTTCTTCTCCTACTGGTGATACCTTGGTTCTTAACTGAGGAAAATACTTACCTCTACTGTGCTGCATCACCCTTCCTCTTCAAGGAAAAAACCAACGCAAGCTCAAGAAGTAGGAAATGCACCTAACATATTTATCCATGTAATTTTCTTTATTGTGGCATGAATATTAAAATCAAAAGATTCAAAACAAAAGTTTAATTTTGACACATAAAAAACAATAATACTTCAAGCACAAAGAAAATCATGGCTTCTCAAAATAACATGGCCAAAGAAAGTTATCCCTACAAAATTATAAGTCTGGCTATGCTCCATCTTCATCACACAAAGTATTAAATCATGCACAACCTCGATGACAAGCCAAGAAATTGTTTACAACTTTTGATGTTCTCAAAACTTTTCAACTTTCATGCAATACTGAGCGTGAGCCATGGATATAGCACTACAGGTGGAATAGAATATGGTGGTGTGGAGAAGACAAAAAGAAGGAGATAGTCCACATCAACTAGGCATATCACGGCGCTATGGAGATGCCCATCATAGATATCAATGTGAGTGAGTGGGGATTGCCATGCAACGGATGCACTAGAGCTATAAGTGTATGAAAGCTCAAAAAGGAACTAAGTGGGGTGTGCATCCAACTCGCTTGCTCACGAAGACCTAGGGAAATTTGAGGAAGCCCGTCATTGGAATATACAAGCCAAGTTCTATAATGAAAAATTCCCACTAGTATATGAAAGTAACAATATAGGAGATCTCTATCATGGGGATAGTAGCATTGCCCTTCTCTCTTTTTCTCCTCATTTTTTTATTTTGGGTCTTTGGCCTCTCTTTTTTTCCCTTTTTTTCTTTCTTTTTTTATTTTATTTTTCATCCGGAGTCTTCATCCCGACTTTGTGGGGGAATCATAGTCTCCATCATCCTTTTCTCACATGGACAATGTTCTAATAATGATGATCATCACACTCTATTTACTTACAACTCAAGAATTACAACTCGATACTTAGAACAAAAATGACTCTATGAATGCCTCCGGCGGTGTACTAGGATGTGCAATGACTCAAGAGTGAATGTATAAAAAATGATGAGGTGGCTTTGCCACAAATACGATGTCAACTACATGATCATGCCAAAGCAATATGACAATGATGAAGCGTGTCATAATAAACGAATGGGAAGTTGCATGGCAATATATCTCGGAATGCTATGGAAATGCCATATAGGTTGGTATGGTGGCTGTTTTGAGGAAGGTATATGGGGGTGTAAAAGACGGCGAAGAGTTCGCGGGTAAAGGGAGGAGTACTAGAGAGGCTAGCAATGGTGGAAGGGTGAGAGTGCGTATAATCCATGGGACTTAACATTGTCATAAAGAACTCACCTACTTATTGCAAAAGTCTATTAGCTACGAAACAAAGTACTACATGACTGCTCCTAGGGGGATAGATTGGTAGGAAAAGACCATCGTTCACCCACGACCGCCACTCATAAGGAAGACAATCAATAAAATAAATCATGCTCCGACTTCATCAATAACGGTTCACATACGTGCATGCTACGGGAATCACAAACTTTAACACAAGTATTTTCTACCAATCCACAATTACTCACTAGCATGACTCTAATATCACCATCTTTATATTTCAAAACAATCATAATGAATCAAACTTCACATAGTATTCAACGCTCTATATGAAAGTTTTATTATATCCCTCTTGGATGCCCATCATATTAGGACTAAATTCATAACCTAAGCAAATTACCATGTACTTTAGAGACTCTCAAAATAATATAAGTGAAGCAAGAGAGCTCAACAATTTCATAAAATAAAGCCACCGCCGTGCTCTAAAAGATATAAGTGAAGCACTAGAGCATATTGCCTAGCTCAAAAGATATAAGTGAAGCACATAGAGTATTCTAATAAATTCATGATTAATGCGTGTCCCTCTCAAAAGGTGTGTACAGCAAGGATGATTGTGGCAAACTAAAAAGCAAAGACTCATATCATACAAGACGCTCCAAGCAAAACACAATCATGTGGTGAATAAAAATATAGCCTCAAGTAAATTTACCGATGGATTGAAGACGAAAGAGGGGATGCCTTCCGGTGCATCCCAAGCTTAGGCTCTTGGTTGTCCTTGAATATTACCTTGGGGGGCCTTGGGATCCCCAAGCTAGGCTCTTGACACTCCTTATTCCATAGTCCATCAAATCTTTACCAAAACTTGAACAATTCACAACACGAAACTCAACAGAAACTCATGAGATCTCTTAGATAAGAAAAATAAATCACCACTTGGTACTGTTGTGACTCATTATTTATTTATATTGGTGTATCATCTACTGTATTCCAACTTTTTCATGGTTTCCTTACCCCCGATACTACCCATAGATTCATCAAAATAACCAAACAACACAAAGAAAGAAAAGAATTGTCAAAAAAACAGACAGTCTGTGAAGATCCGAAGTGTTATAAATCTGTAACTCCAAAATTCTGAAACAGTAGGAACACATAGGAAATTGTTTATCAATTGTGTAAAAAATTCAGAGTTTTTAGTCACATCTGTGCATTATTAAATCTGTAACTGGACGCAAAAGTTTCAGTTTTTCAGCAAGATTCAAAGCAACTATCACCGTAAGCCATCCAAAGGTTTACTTGTCTCAAACACTAATTAAAAACCCCCAAAACACAATTAATACAGAGGGTAATAATGTGTATTTATTCAAGACAAAGAAGCAAAACAAAAAAAACATATTAAATAAAATTGGGTTGCCTCCCAACAAGCGCTATTGTTTAAACGCCCCTAGCTAGGCATAATGCAATAGATCTAGGCATTGTCATCTTGGTGTATGCAATCCATAAGTAGCTCCAAATGGATTCATATGGTAACTTAATTTTTCTTTTGGAAAGTGCTCCATGCCCTTCCTTAAACGAAAATTGAAATCTAATGTTTCCTTCTTTCATATCAATAATTGCACCAATCGTTCTAAGGAAGGTCTACCAAGAATAATAGGACATGTAGGATTGCAATCTATATCAAGCACAATGAAATCTACGGGCACATAATTCCTATTCGCAACAACAAGACATCATTAATCCTTCCCATAGGTTTTTTAATAGTGGAATCCGCTAGATGCAAATTTAAAGAACAATCATCAAATTCACGGAAACCTAGCAACATACATAAGTTTTCGGAATCGTGTGAAACGCTAGCACCCAAATCACAAAGCATGGCACTCATAATCTTTAATTTTAATCTTAATAGTAGGTTCCCACCATCATAAAGCTTTCTAGGGATAGAAACTTCCGACTCAAGTTTTTCTTCAAAAGATTTCATCATAGCATCAACGATATGTTAGTAAAAGCTTTATTTTGATTATAAGCATGAGAGGAGAATTCAACATCGATTGCACAAGGAATACAATCTATCAAAGACAATTATCATAATTAAGTCCTTGAAATCCAAAAGAGTGGGTTCATCACTACTTAAAGTTTGACCTCTCCAATCCCACTTTTATCAATCTCATCAATTTTTTTATTAAAATCTTTAAACTCCGAATCATTGGGACGCCTTCTAGCTAAAGTTGACTCAATCCAAGTCCCATCTTTATCAAGATTTATATTAGAAAACAAAGATTCAATAGGAGTCACACCAATCACTTTAAGATCTTCATCATTATGCTAAGATTCCCGTTTGCGGCATCTTATTTACTAAAGTAGCTCGTTTATCAGAAATTTGGCCTACTAAATTTTCAAGGTGAGCAAACTAAGATTTCAAACCTAAAAATTCCTTAGACATGTCATCAAGCTCTTTATTAATATACTCCATCATAGTTTTTGTTCTTGAGCTGTTTCTAAAGAAATCGTTATGCTCATATTGTAAAGTCATGAAATTTTTAGCATACTTTCAATCTCCTTCCAACTCCTAAAATAAGGATCAAAGCTTTTGGGTTGAGCCATACGGGAAAAGCAAGCAATCTAACACACAAGCAAACAAAAAGCCAACGAAAAAGAAGAACGGAAGAAGGGCGAATAAAGGCAAATCTTTTTGGTTTTTCTGAAAATGTTTTAGAAGAAGGGGCAGAGGAAAGAGAGGCAAATGGCAAATGATGCAATGCAAGGAGAGAGAGTTTATGATGGGTACTTGGTAGTGATGAGGAACCCTCCCGGCAATGGCGCCAGAAATTCTTCCTGCACTTCTTGAGCTGCGTTGGTTTTTCCCTTGAAGAGGAAAGAGTAGAGTGATGCAACAAAGTAGAGATAAGTATTTCCTCAGTTAGAGAACCAAGGTATCAATCTAGTAGGAGGCACAAGCAAGTCTCCAATCTATGCACCTACACAAAACAATCAAACACTTGCACCAATGCGATAAAGGGTTGTCAATCTTCACGGTCAATTGCAATGGTGAGATCTGATAGAGATGGATATAAAAGATTACTAAAACGTAAAATAAAATAAAAGTAATAAATTGCAGCAAGATATTTTGGTATTTTTGGTTTATAGATCTGAAAATATATAAGGGAAAATAGACCCGGGGGCCATAGGTTTCACTAGAGGCTTCTCTCTTGAAGGAAAATAATACGGTGGGTGAACAAATTACGTTAGAGCAATGATTGATAGAAAAGCGCAAAGTTATGATTGATATCCAAGGCAATGATTATGCATATAGGCATCACGTCCGTGTCAAGTGAACCGAAATGATTCTGCATCTTACTACTATTACTCCACACATCGACCGACTCCTGCATGCATAGAGTATTAAGTTCAAGAGAACAGAGTAACGCATTAAGTAAGATGACATGATGTAGAGGGATAAAACTCAACCAATATGATGAAACCCCATCTTTTTATCCTTGATGGCAACAATACAATATGCCTTGTACCCACTATGTCACTGGGTGAGGACACCGCAAGATTGAACCCCAAAACTAAGCACTCTCTCCCATTGCAAGAAGAACCAATCTAGTGGCCAAACTAAACGATAATTCGAGAGAATAAAAGATATCAAATCATGCATATAAGAATCAGAGAAGACTCAAATAATATCATAGATAATCTGATCATAAATCCACAATTCATCGGATCTCGACAAACACAACCCTAAAAGAATATTACATCGATAGAACTCCAAGAAATCAAGGAGAACATGGTATTGAAGATCATAGAGAGAGAGAAAGAAGCATCTAGCTACTAGCTCTGGACCCGTAGATCTGAGGAAACTACTCACGCTTCATTGAAAGGGCAATAGGGTTATGTAGATGCCCTCCGTGATCGAATCCCCCTCCAGCCAGACCAGCAGATCGCCGGAAAAGGCCCCCAGATGGGATCTCACGGGAACAGAGGCTTGCGCGGCGAAAAAAGTATTTTCGTGGATGCCTCTGATGGTTTGGGAATTTATAGACCGAAGATAGGGTTAGAGGAGCTTGAGGGACCCACAAGGCAGGGGGCGGCCCCCCCCCCCAACCCCCCCGCGGGCACGCCCTACACCCTTACGCCGCCTCAGGACTCCTTTTCCTTGGTATCCAAGTCTACGGTGGTCTTCTGGTCCAAGAGAAATTCATCGTAAAGTTTATTACGTTGGGACTCCATTTGATATTCTTTTCTGCGAAACTCAAAAACAAGGAAAAATAGAAAATGGCATTGGGCTCTGGGTTAATAGGTTAGTCCCAAAAATAATATAAATAGCATATTAATGCATATAAAACAGTCCAAAACAGATAATATAATAGCATGGAACAATCAAAATTATAGATACGTTGGAGATGTATCACATTACTGTAATTTGATCTCACTGATCTTCTTCTTTTTGACATACAAAAGGTGGTTGTTGTGCCCTCACATAGCAAATCAGAACTAAACTATGATCATATTCCTTCTTAGTTGCTGCAGTTGATGTTGTGGCAATCAATTCTAACCCATGCTCTCTCCCTCTCCTCTGCCTAAATTCTCATGTGGTACAGTTCATCAGAGAAAGAAAAACCTTGTGTTTTGCATCAGTGCATATAGGTTCAGAAATGTCACATCTGAGCTGCATATCTTCCTATCCAAATTATGTGTGCATCAAGTGAATCCGAACATCCCAAACAGCATCATCCAAACTACAATGACAACACAAATTAAACTTCATGAGCAATTAACCCTAGACCACACAGTTTTGAAATAGGCAGAAAGAAGGAGAGAGAGAAGAGAGGGACTTACAGCACGCGCCAGTAGCTCCACTGGTCCAGTGATGGCTACTGGTAGGGTTGGCCACCATATCTCTTGCCAGGCTCACCCTTGTCCTCCATGGACAGCGCCGCCTCCTCCTCCAAATCTCGTCGGCGGCGCTGGAGTGCAGTAGTACGAACTGGAGTCGCCGCCGTCGTCCAGACCTAAGGCTCATCGCTCCCACGGCCGGGAAGGTCTCTCCGTACCCGCCCGCACCGTCAACCGCTGCCTGGATAAACCACCGCCGCCAGGCCTGAGAGGGGAGGGAGGAGGGATGTAAGGGAGAGGAAACTAGGGGTTCGTTCCCGTTGCGGGTGTCCGACCGACCGAGCCACTCAGCGCGACCGAGGCAGGGTGGGCCGATCAGGGCGCGCGACGTGCGGGGGTACACAACCGTGACACGGACACGTGGGGCCGGTGGTACAGATACATGGTCAATACGTGCTTATACGGCTGTCAGACCGTTTTGCAAAACTAGGCTTAGAGTTGGTACTGAACTGCCAAAAAAGTGACTAATGGTATGAGTTGTTATGAGTGCGAAGTGTGGTAGTTCCTTGCAATTAACTCGCTTGGTAGAGTTGGTGGGGAGGAAGGTGGACTGGAGAGAGAGGAGGGGATAAGAGAGAGGTTGACAGTGGGGGCCTTTGGGCCATCCAACATATTATCCACATAGGCCCAAACGGTCTGATCCGCTATTTTCGCGACCAAATTTGAGCACCGGTGTTCCTTGCTTCTGCCCATTCCCACTGCATGCAAATGTTGTTATGAGACGAAAGGTGACCTACGTGGCGTTGTTCTTGCTTATTTCCATCTCCCAGCTGAAATGCTATTGATGTCTCCTGCAGGCTACGTTGTTATTTGTAGGCACTTTTTTCTTTTCTTTTCTCTATTTCTTTTTCTTTTTTTCCTTTTTTTATTCTCTTACGAAACATATTTGTTTTTTCATTATACTCCGCACGTCCATATTAGTGTCGTTGAACGACACGTTCATATAGAACGGAGGTGAGGATAAAGATAAGAGAGCTAAATGCCCATACATCCAACCATTGGGACAAGAATAACGCACTATGGAGACATATGGTAGTTAAGTTTAACAGTCTCTATTCGGAAAAAGGGCCTACACTACCTCTTTTTTTTATGCAGGGGCAAACATCTACAAGGTGTATTTTTTTTATAAAGGATGAATTTTATTGACCCGAATGAGCAATCAAGGGAATACGACTATAAAAGTCTTTAACATATTGTTTAAACAAAAAAATGAGTATTGATATATTTAGCGTTATTAATATGTTATTTGAAAGACAACCAGTTTTTACCAAACACCTCAATTGATATTTTTATTATCTTTAAGCACATTGGGCTATTGTTGGATTTCTCTAAAGACCAACATCAAACAAGTCGGAAGAGAGGGCTTAATGTGAGTAAACAATAAATTTAAAAAATGCATATCTAACATGACTAGTATCCAAGAATCACTGATATATGATACAAACTTTTCCTTGCCAATGAAATGACTGTGACTCATACTATGAAGGTTCAAACTTTTTAACTATATTAGCAACTCATATAATCCTTGAATAAAGAATTCAAAAGCCTTCATCCTTTCTATCTACTTAATAGTATTTAATAAGGTTTTACAAAGTTATAAACATTATTACATCATATATGTTTTGTGGATGAGAGTTATGTGAAATGGTTTTTTTGAAATGGAGGTGGGAACGCCCTGGGCACTGCATCAATTGATGCATTCCATGACTCTTTCCCTAGGAATAGGGACTTCTATTTTATTTATGTGGATAATGATAGAATAATGAGTAAAAATACGCACACCGCTTTCTTTTATTCTACATTAAATACTCATCACACAAGTTTGTTGTCGGGTAAGCAATCCCATGTTGGAAATTGCCCTAGAGTCAATTAATACTTATAATTATGATTATTTCCTATTATTCATCGTTAAGAGTTTTATATTCCATGCTTAACTGCTATGATCTGAAATATGCGATTCAGTGGTAAAAACGCCATAGCACACGTGTGGATATGGTAAACGGTTTAACAATAGTTCCCAGTCTGCGCCCTCTAAGACCCGTCTCAGTATTGTTGGTGATCATTTTTTCTGGATCTTAGGATATCGTAGTGTGAACGATAGGTCCAAAAACAACATTGAGGTATGACGTTAGGAATTAAATGAACGATCATATTTGAATCGACCAATACTTGTTTTATTACGATTGTGATCTATCGTCTAAAAACATCTGTATACCACAGAGTGTTACATGTGTTTTAGTTCCTCGGACATGAGAGTTGACCTCGTCACTTCTCTACCGGACGGGGGGTTGGGGTTGCTCAACGTTCATCTTGTAACAAGGTGATCATAACGACAACTTTCAGGCACACAGAAAAAGTTTTGACAATGACCGGACAGCTAAAGAGGTTTGGATTTGCTCTCCTCCGGCGTGGTACAGATATTCTTAGGGCCCCCTCTCGTGTGACTGGCATCCATCATCGTTCTGGCCAACACAGCGTGCCTACTCCGGATGGATGCCGGAACACGGTCAATGAGAAGAAAAGAACAAAACCGGTAACGGGAGGCACGGTTTATAGTGAGCATGGTGATGACTCTGAAGGTTAACGATGATAACGGTTTGTTAAGTCTACACGAAGACAACGGGAACATCACATGAATAACCAAAGGTTTCACTAGAAATCAGGAGGATCACACCGCCGCTTTTCGCCCAATACCACCCTTGCACATAACCACCTCCACTGGACTCCACCCGCTACTTCGCTACCCATTCTCCCTTCTCTTCCCTCAAATACTTCCTTTTTCTCCCTCTACCCCCTCTCCCCTGTGTTCTCGCCCTCACCCTTTACCGGTCTTTTCTGCTACCGCTATCCCACCCACATTACTCTCTGCAGTACTCTCATACTTTCTCACTACACCCCCCTCCTCACCACCACTCTCCCCCACGCACCCCATCGAACAAACCACCACCACAAAAACAAACATCCACCTCTCCCCCCACCCCAAAAACAAAAACAACAACAACAAAAACCCCCCCCCAACCCTCCCTACCCCCCCACAACAACACCACAAACACCAACCCAACAACCACACCCTCAACCCTACAACACACCTAACCTACAACCACCCCCCCCCCACCTCCACCCCACAAACCAAAACCCTAACTCAACAAAAAACACACCCAACCTAACTCTCCCAACCCTACACTTCCCCTCCACTCCCCCCTCCCTCCAACAACACATCACAACCACACACCAACAACCAACCACATAAACCCCACCACACACAAACCACACCAACAACCTCCCACCTAACCTAACCTACCATCACGCATACCCCCACTCCACCACCCCACAGAAAAGACCACTACCACAAGCACACCCCTATCAAACCCATAAAATCCCCCCTCACAAAACCTCCAAAACTAACCAACAGAAAACATTTCAAAACCAAAACACACCCCCCCCCAAAACCCCTTCGTCACTATACGATTTCCCACCCTTCCTCATCCATACCAAACCAATAACCCACGATCTCCACCAAGAAACACAACCACAAACAACAACAACATCCCCCCCAACCAACCACAACCAAACCTCCAAAACCTGCCACCCACAACCCCCACACACACCAAAACACACAACCCACCCACAACCCCAAAAATAACAACAACCCAATTAAAAAACAAAAAAAAAAAAAACAGAAAAAGAAAAAAAAAAAAAGAAAAAAAAAAAAAAAAAACAAACAACAAAAAAAAAAAAAAAAAACAAAACCCCACAACACAAAAGAACAAAAAAAAAAAAAAAAAAAAAAAACAAGAATACTACAACCAATCACACCCCAACCAACCAACAATACCCAAACTCACCCCCCACCCACCCACCACCCCCCCCTCCTCCCTTCTATAACACCACTCTTTCATTCCCTCCCTCAACCATTACCAATCCCCCACTTCCCCTCACTCATTTTTCACCCTGCATACAGTTCGTATTAGACTCGCACTACCCTCCATACCCCTACTCCTCCAATCATCGATTTTCTCCCCCTTTACCATCAGCAGATTTAATTACCCCCTCCTTAATCCATCTCGCGCAACAGTCCACCTTTCCGCTTACCTTTTCCCCCCTCATCCTCTTCACACTCCGGCCTCCACAATTAACTCTCTAAGTACAGGACTGATTCCACACCCACCGTATCAACCACTCTCTAGGTCGCACACCCACCAAACTCCTATACTAACTAATCCATTTATTAACATCCCCCTCCCAAATTCAACCCCCCACCTCTCCCCCTTCGATATCCGCTAAACTTCCACCCCACATCACCACTCCCTCTCCCACACACAATGTCACCGCTTTCACGGTAATTCATAGGGAACCGGATATGGATGTTCACCAGTTACGCGCTATCGGTCATTGAACAGAAGGGTTTCGTTATGTCATGGTTACCGAACCTACGGCACCGGTCACAAGCTTAAGGTAATCATGATCTTGCTGAGTGTTAGTAGGAGGGAGATGTGATGAGAATATATTGTGGAATTGTCATTAATATCGGGAATAGTTCCGAGAGGGTTCCGGAAGCGTTTCGGGGTCACGGAAGGGTTTCGATGAATATCGGTAATACCGGGTATTACCGATTTAAATTATATCAGGTGGGAAGAAATGTTTTGGGGATTTAAATATATAATATGCTCTGAGAAAATGTTTATAACAAATATAATATTTAATATAGCAACAGAGGCTAATAAGGCCAAGTGGGTGGAGGAACCACACATCTGGGCCTTTTAATGGCCCAATAGCGGGGATGGCGCCCCTTCTCCCGCATGTAAGGGGAGAGGGAGGCCGAGATTGGAGGGGGTTTCCCCCTCCCCTTGGCCGCCACCAAGGGGGAGACTTTCCCCCTTGTGTGGCGCCCCCACCTCACCTCCCAACCTACAGTTACTAGAGGGATTTCCACCCTTTTGTAACACAAGGTTTTGGGTTGCATCTTCTAGTTGATCTAGTTCTAGTTCTAGTGTCCTAGAGATAATTAGAGCTAGCCCTGAGCCCCCTCTAATCTCATAATAGAAGCCCATGTGTGGTTTAATCTCCTCCCTCTAATTCTCCGGTGACGATAGCTTGGACGGGGAGCGCTGCGATCGTGTAGGACCGTACGCTTGCAACCCAAGAGAGAGGTCGTGCTTTTCGGTCTTCGGTTCGGAGGATCGTTAGCAGGGTGGTTCACGGGGATTCGTCATCAATGGTCGAGGGACTTCGAGGCATTGATCTACAGCCGATCTTTCTTCTTCCGCTGCACTCGAGTTGGGGTAACGATCTTGGTGATCGTAGGTGGGAATTTTTTTTTTGTTTCTACTACGTTTCCAATAGTTGACATTCATGAGCGGTTTTATGAGTAGATGTCAGGTTGCGATTCTAGGACCACATCTGTATGTGAGGGTTGGTGTTCTTGCTATGCTTCCAATGAGTGTTGTTCGGTTCCAGTTCATGGCAGAATGATGTAGTTTTGCTACAGTGTAGACAATCGATCGGCTCTGGCTGTCGATGATCTGCTAATAGTTCCTTGGGCTCATCATAGTCATGAATAGTGAACCATCGGGTACACAAGAGGGTGAGAAGATGGTGGATTTCTAGGGGGGTCACAACGTATTGACGAAGTTTAGTGTGGGGGACGAGGACTTTTAATATAAGTCTCTCTTTCACACACCCCGAAACTTAATCTAGCATCAAGAACCATCACTTGTGTGCCATGTGTGGTAGCTGGTTATCCGCGAAACCCTAGGAAGCCAGGTAACTAAATTTTGCCTAAAAACGATTTAGAGGACCGTCTAACTTGTTTTGCAGGGTTTATTGAGTGTTAATGATGTGGTATAGCCTTCGTCTATGCAATGAGTTGTTGTATGAGATGTGTATATGTTTGTAATGTTACGTGGCCTGCGCGTCACAGGGTTTAAAATAGCGGATGCGGGCTGGTAGCGGATGGGGTATGCGTAGCGGAAATAGGATAGGGCGCATGTTCCACGTATGCGGTTGTACAAAACACTAGATTATTGTTCTGCTATTCTATAATTAGCAAAAAGCAATGGACATTAATTTGAGCAATAGCGGACGCTATTGCGCTTAGTAGCGCTATTGCGGACGCAATGCGGGATGCTATCTTTGCTATTTTTGAAAACTATACTCAGGCATGATGGGCTTGGAGCCACGGAATTGCACCCTAATGTAAATATCGTACGAGATAGGTGTAAGAAAGGTGATGGTGGCAAAAACGTACTCGGAGGACCCCGAGCGCGGGAGGTGTGTATCCGGCGCGGGAGACGGAGCTACTAATTGTCGTGAAACCATGAAACACCAAAACCACACGAACATCGTTCAGATTTTGGTGTAAACCCCCACGGCAAGTTTTTGAAACGGTCACCACTGGCAAATGTTTTCTAAGATTGACGCCACGGCGATGTTTTGAACAGTTTGCTCGAGAAGAAATATTGGCGTTCAGTCGCTTCAACTGAAGATTGAAGACTGATTCATGAGGACTTCGCGCCCAGGGCTTTCTATAACAGTATTCAATGCTATTGAGACTGTTGAGATTGTTTATCCCTTTTGGTTTGCACCCTTTGATTGCATAGTAGTCAATTATTTGGGTGATCTCTACACAGAAACTATCAAGTCAAAGGTGCTCTTCCCAGTTGTGCTGCAAGGTCTATAAAAACGTTAGGTTACCGAAAGTGCGAAATAGACACATGAGCACCAAACGGATCATGAGGTTGATATTTAAGGTGGGGATGGTCAGACATGCAGTGCAGATAACACTCGCGTGGTCTTGAAGTTCTGGCAGAAATATTCTAAGCTCAAGGCCAAAGCATGCGAAATATGAACAAGAGTACTATGGAGAATGATCGGCAAAAGATGGCCCACAGTCACAAAGTCTATAAAAAAAAACACACCATCTATCATGCAAAATGCACAATCAATGACTGAGGAACTAGACTGGATCTTGAATCACTCACTATTAATTATAGAGAGATATTAATTTGAGTGGAGTGCAAGTACATATGTTTAATTATTTAAGTTAATAACTAGTTGCAAATTAATTATGAACAATGTCTGTGTGTAGTTTGCATATAGTTAGTTATAGAATTATGGCTCACAGTTCCCTTTGCTGTTTGAAAATTGATGATGTGTATTTATCTAGTTGAAAACTTTATGTTTGAGAGGGATTGTTCCTCTAAAAAAGTTGCCAAGAAGGATTGTGTCCTAATGCTATGTTATAATTTATCTCTTGCTGCCCCACAATGATAATGCAGATGCGACAGACTCACGTGCCTTACGTCCAAAAGCTAGAATTGCATATCGTCTGGTCTTCCAAGAAACCCTGGGAACTCCAAACTGTTTGGGATTAGTTATGTTGATATTCTTGAGAACTGAAAAATATTGTTTTCCCCAAACCTAACAAAGGCTACTTAAAGATATGCGAATTTAAGAGAGTGTTTTGTTGAAAAATATAGTGAAGTGTTCAACTATGGTTTCAGATGCTGAAATGGTTAAGATCCGAGAAAGGAAACAGAGAAAGAGAAGCCAAGTCATGTGTTGACGGTTTGGGTGAAAACTATGTAGAGAAGAACAAAAAACAAAGGATGTAATGAGACTACATGCCTAGAAAGTTCAGGGCTCAGTCACTCGTAAAAGTTGTTGTTCTTCATCAGGGAGTATGAGAAAATATTGAAGTTAAAACTATAGAAGGTAAAAGGCAGAAAGAAAAGAAGACTGGAATATGTCCAGCTCAAGTATGAATGTTCATACAAGTTATGAGACTGCAGAGGTGGTTGCGTCAAGTAAGTGTAAGTTCAGTATTTTGGGAAAAATGATCAATGTGTGATCATGATTCTTCGGTTATTGTGGTTGACTTAAAAGGTTAATCACACAGGATATCGCTCAATTGCGTATTATTGAAAATCGTTGCAGAAAGAAACTTCGAACGTCCCTAATGACCAAACAAATAAAAGGTTAAAAAAATATTTGAGGGATGAAGTAAAAGGTTACAGTATTTCTATCAGTTGTCTTTCCGCCAATTTATTATCATAATTCATTTTAGAGTTTTTGTACACTCTAGCCCATGCATAGAAGTTGCAAGGAGATCTGCAGGACAGACACAATAAGTGTTCGATGTTTATGAGGAGGTTGCTCAATTAGAACAAATAGTTGTTCAATGTTTGAACAAAAAGGGCACAACTCTTATTGTCAATAAGGAGGGCATACTCTATGATTGAATAAGAGTTGTTATGAATATTGGATAATAAAATTGAACCATCCATAACACTGACGGTAATGTCGCAAGATCAAAAGAATTACCACATTTTGTCCGTGGCACATTTGCATTTAGTGCACATTGGAGAGAACGAAAAGAATGTTAACACAATCTGATTTGAGAATCATCTGACACTTGGTAAGTTTCGTCCAATTAGTGAAGTTAAACTAAAAAACCATTCACGGGCAAGAGGCGCGCAATAAATAATTGATTATGCATATTGATGTCTGTGAGTCCAATAAAGTGTGTGCAAGAAGTGGATTGATCTATCTCAAGTAGGACTCAAGTAGGATTATTTATATTTACTCATTGAGACATAAATCATGGGATCTTTTTTTTTAGTGTTTTCAAGAGGTTTTCAGCAATTGAAGTAGAAAGTATTGTAACAAGGAAAAATTGTAGTTTCTACAATTGGATTGCGAAACTAATATTTGAGTCAAAAATTTAGCGAATGTCGATGAGCTATAAAAGTATTTTATAGCTTGCCACCTGCCTAGAACACATACTGAGAGTAAGATTGTTTTAATAGATGCAATCACTATGTTATGACCTGATGAGATCAAAGATGGACATTAATATTTCGCCAATATCTTTCAAAAAGGTTGATTGCTTTAGAGATGTAGCTTTCACACTGAAAAGCGAGCGCCATCAAATTTATTGAATATAAGTGCTACTTTTTGGTTGGTTATCCCAAATAGTTGGGTATCCTTCTATCACCTACGCCGAGGGCAAAGTGTGCCAAGCGACAGAAAGTTTGACAGAAAATGTTTTCTACAACAGAGTAAGGTGTGAGGGAGGACGTGCAAAACTCGACAAGATTGTGGATCTTTGTAATCAGCTCAAAGAAAAAGAAAACACTGGAAGAATTTCAGAAGTTCTACTGCGACTGGATACAAAAGATCCTACAAGACATAGATAGAGACTATTGGTCAAACTTGCGCTGAACGGATAGGTGGAAATTCATGCAACCTTTTGGTATGCAAGAAGAGGAAATATTGTTGGGCACAAAATAACCTATAATTCATAAGAAGCGTGATGGGCACTGATCCGGAAAGTGGCTATCTTGCCAACATAATCCGAAGATAGTATCCATCATTATATTAAGTTAGAACTGATGAACCCTTCGAAAAGACTTAGAGGTCTGAAGATTAGTAATGGATCTTCAACATGACAAAGAAAAAAAAAAATGATGAATGATGAAGTTGTTAAAAATGTTATGAAAAGATAAAACAATGACTATGACGATATTGTCTCTATATAGCAATACTTAAAGTCAGTCGGTCGTCGAACTAGCAATTACTGAATATTTCAATATAGAGAACACAGATGTGATGTCAAAATGATTCCCATGAGATGGAAATAGAACCAAAGGCTGTGATAGTTGATACCGATCCAATGGGTAATTTGAATTTCGATCCAGGGGATGCTTTGTAAGTAAGTATTGCAAACTTCAAGAGATCCTTAATGATATGAAAAGCAAGCTACGTGGACCCGTTGGATTCTTCACTTGACTGACTGGTCACCTACTTGTTCCCCCGATTAACCCGCACGAAACGTGTTATACCCACCGCATCCCGTATCGTGGACAAGAAGCCAAAAGCACAGGGCACAGGAGCATGATAATATCAGCTTCTTACCAAAACACAACAAACATCATATTTGTACACTGACATATGTTGATGGAAGTTATGTAAATTTTCTTGACACGGATTTTTAAGACTTACTGAAACTAGTTTTCAGTTAGTTACAAAATACTTAGGCAATGAATAGTCTTGGTATTAGACATAATGATGCTATGGGCGACATAATGGTGTCTAAACGGACTTAGCCAAAAATACATATTGACGAGAATACTATAGGCAGAAGCGTTTTAGTTGTAAAATGTCAAGAAGAATATTCTATTGTGTCTAAAATGTCAATGAGAGGAAGACCGGTAATCCTGAAATACTGATGACGCGAAATATGATTTCAACCAAACTTGATATTCCATGTGCTATGTAAACCACCAGATATTTTTCAAGACTCCAAGTTAGTTGTTAAGTAAAGTTACTAGTATGGTCAAATGTTGATCATAGTACAACAATGAAAATGCGTAAGGCGTTGTTAACGGAACATGTTTCTCACACACGGAGGAAAATTGAAGAGATTGTTGCCAAGGAGTTACACAATAAGCTCGTTTGTAAGTAGTACAGCGATAAACTCTTCACTATGATCCAAGGTGTATTTTTCAATTTCTAGATAACTGTATCATGGAACACTATTTCTTATAGGTGGTTCATGACTTCAGTCTAAGGAATCAAAGGTTTTACCATAGTGATTCAATTCATATATATACCAAAAGCCGGGTTTCACACAAAATTATGATCTTGTGAAAGCATGATGAGAGATAGCAAATGTAAATAATACAAGCGGATCTGCCAGTTGTCCAGATTCGATAGGACGAGAAAGTCTATACCAACACGCAAAGCATGGACCAAACACCGGTATGCCCTTGGTTGCTACGGAATGTTAAAAAAGTAAGTGCTACTAGATTATGACTCTTAGCGCAAGTGGGAGCCTGTTGGCAACTCAATGCCGCTAGAGGCAATAATATTATTTTTATATTTCTATATTCATAGTTAAGAGTTTATATACCAATGCTATAATGCTATGAGCCTGGAATTGTCATTACAGTGGAAAACTCATGATGCACGTGTGAAATGAATAAACGTAAACAAATAGTTCCGGTATCGCCTCTAAGACTGGCCTCAAGTGTGTGGTGATCACATTTTCCGGATTCTTAGGAATTTTAAGTGTAACGATGGTCTAAAAACAAAACATTTGAGGGTACTGACGTTTAGGCAAGAACGATCATTTATTGATGACCCATAATTGTCTGTATAACTATGTGATCAATCGTCTAAAAACATCTGGTATGACACAAGCGTGTAGCATGGTGTTTTAGTTCCACAGACCATGAGACGTGTCTCGGTCACATTCCTAACCGACAGTGGGTTTTGGCGGTTGCTCAAACGTCATCTGTAACAAGGTGATCATAACGACAACTTTCGGCACACGGAAAGTTTGACAAGTGGAACGGACAGCAGGACGAGGGGGGAATGCTCCTCCGGCGGATGGGACCATATAATTTAGGGACCTCTCGGTTGTGTGACGGCATCCCACAACATGTCTGAACACAACACAGGATGACTACGTACGGGGAATGCGGGAACGGAACCACGTCAATGAGAAAGAATTACAAAGACGGTATACGGGAGCAACGTTATAGAAGCATGGGGATGATTGACTCTGAAGAGGATACCGATGCAAACAGGATTTTGTTAAAGATATGCGAAGCAAAGGAAACATCACATGATAAACCAAAGGTTCACTCGAATATATTCGGTTGTATCATAGGGACCGATGCGGGAGGTGGGAGGGGGTCCAACTTGGTCCTACGGTCATTGAACGAAAGGATTTCGTTCATGTCTAGGTTACCGAACTACGGCGGTCACAAGCTTAAGGTCAATCACGATCTGCTGAGGTTCCCACCAGTGTTAGTAGGACGGGTTGAGTACATGAGGGAATATATTTTGGGAATTGTCTTTCATTAATATCTGGAAGAGTCAGAGAGGTTCGGGAAGCGTGTTCGGGGGTACGGAAGGGTTTCGGTGGGAACATATGGGAAATACACGGGTTACACCGAATTAATATAATATATATATATATAGATATTAATATATATCTATATATATATAATATATATAGGTGGAAAATGTTTGTCGGGGGGATGTTAAATTATATATATACATGACTCTGAAAATGTTTATTTTAGAAACCAAATATATATTTAATTTAATATGCAACGGGCCTATAAGCCAAGTGGGGGAAGACTACTGGGCCCATAAAGGGCCAATAAGGTGGCACCCTTATCACCATGGTATAGGAGGGAGAGCGAGGCCGAATTGGAGGGGATTTTCCCCACCTTGGCCGGCCACAAGGGAGAAACTTCCTACCCTTGTGTGGGGCCCCCCCTCCTCCCATCCTCTTCATATATACTAGAGGAAATTTCACCTTTTGTAACACAAGTTTTGGGTTGCTCTCTTCTAGTGATTAGTCTAGTTCTAGTGGTCCTAGACTATTAAAGCTAGGCCCTAGCCACCTTCTAATCCATCTGATTTAGAAGCCCAGTGTGTGTGGTTCTAATCCCTCACTCTAATCTCCGGCGGACAGATAGCTCTGGACGGACGAAGCGCTGCGAGGATCAAGAAGGACCGTATTGCTTGCAACCAAGTAGAGAGAGAGCAATGTTTTCGGGGTCCTTCGGTTCGAGGGCTCGTCGAGGGCGGTTCACGAGATCGTCATCAAACGCTCGACCCGGGACTTCCACTCGCACGAGTACGTACACACGACTCTCTCTCTTCCGCTGCAACTCCGGAGGTGGGTAACATCGTTGTCCAACCCGTTATGCATCCTTCATTTGAGCTTGGGATGTAGGTGCGATTTTTTTTGTTTTTCATACTACGTTTCCCAACAATCCCAAGCGAATGACATAACAACATTTGTTTAACCAAAAGATTTGAATATATAAAAAACCAGCTATCTAGAACGGCTTATTTTTTGCTAAAAATCACATGCGCAGAGAGTTACAAAAATCGGGTTATCCAATAAAAAAAGGGGGGGGGTATCCCTGGAAATCTGCAATTTACATGGCGCATTTTCAAAATTCAAGTTTGATACTACTACTAAAGTAGGGTATGAGTAGATCGAAAAGAGGATCAACGAAGGGCAAAGGCCCAGGATGTCGAATGGCGGCATCGATAGGGAAACCAAAAGGATAAAAGAAGGGTCAGAGTACCAAGAAGAAGTCAAGAATACCACCCCAGAGAGAGGAAGGACCATCAACTAGTGCAAAGAGGGAGGATACATTCCTGGCGTTTCGTACCTCAATCTCCTAAAGCGGACTTAGGAAACATCGAAAGAAACACAATTGATGGAGGGAGGTCCCCGGCACATCACCCCCGAGGGGGATCCCCGACGGAGAAAGGGCGAAGGGGTTGGAGAGAGGGAAGTGGACGAGTGAGGGAGCAAAGGGGTATAGTATAGTATTTTTAATGTGGTTGGTTGTGTAGTTAAACCAGTTAGACCATATCACAAGGGAAAAAATCTATGCTGGGATAAACTTGTCGGGTACACAGGAAAGGACAATCGGGGGTTGGGGCATAGGCTTTATATCTTTAGTCATGGCCAATAAAATAACAAATCTCTCCTAGGATAA